>OZ007579.1:6687610-6952610 GCA_963931925.1 Onchidella celtica | reverse complement strand
CGCCAGACCTATGCCAAAAAGCAACTGGCTGTTTACTGCATTCATGAGCATTCCGGCTGTCACATTGTAAAAAAAGAAGTGCGGCAATATGAAAATGTCAAAATCCGATAGAAACATAATGGCATAAGTCATGATATAGCAGTAGTATAGGTTTGGACCTCTCTAAGCCATCTTTTAAAATTTTTAACAATTCACCCCCTATTAACACATAAACACATAAAAATTCAAGCTTTTTCAAAAAAAAATAAAAAAATTCCCCGAGTCTTAGAACTAGCAAAGCTGCAATTCTATCAAATTAATCCCTCTCTAAGCCACCTTTTAAAATTTTTAAAAATTCACCCCCTATTAACACATAAACACATAAAAATTCAAGCTTTTTCAAAAAAATAAAAAAAAATTCCCCGAGTCTTAGAACTAGCAAAGCTGCAATTCTATCAAATTAATGCCTCTCTAAGCCAACTTTAATTTTTTTTTTTAATTCACTCCTTATTAACACATAAACACATAAAAATCAAGCTTTTTCAAAAAAATATAAAAAAATTCCCCGAGTCTTAGAACTAGCAAAGCTGCAATTCTATCAAATTAATCCCTCTCTAAGCCACCTTTTAAAATTTTTAAAAATTCACCCCCTATTAACACATAAACACATAAAAATTCAAGCTTTTTCAAAAAAATAAAAAAAAATTCCCCGAGTCTTAGAACTAGCAAAGCTGCAATTCTATCAAATTAATCCCTCTCTAAGCCACCTTTTAAAATTTTTAAAAATTCATCCCCTATATAACACATAAACACATGAAAATTCAAAAAAAAAAAAAAAAAATCCCAGAGTCCAGCAAAGCTGCAATTCTATCAGCCTTTCTAGGCCACCTTTTAAAAAATTCAACCTTTATTAAAGCATAAACACATAGCTTTTCCAAAAAAATAAACTCCCAATCCCCTAAAACTCTCTCACCCCGAGTTTTAGAGAGTTTGAGAATCCCTTCTGCAGAAAATTCTGTTGATTGATTCACACATGAAAAGTTTTAAATACGTTTAATTCCCCTTCCTAATAAATTGTCCAATATTTGTTTTGATTCAGGCGTTAATTGCGTTTTACCAGATGGAACTTTATTTAATTTAAAAACTTTATCAACTATAAATTTATTAACAGCTTTTTGTCTTAAGTCAGATGCAGTTGTTTTTTTTGCAACATTTGATACAACTTCTTTTGCAACTTGGCTAGTAACAGCTGAAATTATCGAATCAAAAAAACCTGATCCGGAATATTTATTACTATATCCTCCATAAACATATTTTCTTTTGCGATCTTTATTTATCACCAACATCGTCGATTTTATATAGCAATTTTTAACTGTAATTTTTTATACTCATTAGTGTTAATAATGTTTTGTCTATATAATTCATCTATAATACTTACAATTTCATTTACAACACCTGTATTTCCTGCTTCTTTACTAGCCATTAATAATGATAATCTCTTTAATAAAGCATTTGAATCTGGAGAAAGAAATCCTGTTCCGGAATAACTTGCTTCTATACTTCTTTGATCATCATAAAATTGTTTATTTTCCCAAATTGGTTTTATGATATTCATGTATTTCTGTCCTCCACTAGATTTAGGTCTTGGATTATTAGGGTCATTATTGTGTTTTATGGCATTAGTAGAAAATAAAATACGTGCATAATTGGCTTTATCCCCATCTAAAAAATTTTGAGGATCTCTGCTAGTGATTAATTCCCACAAACCAGGTGTTCCTTCATATTTATCTTCTCCAATAATAATATCATCATCATCAACTTTTATTTCTTTATTTCCAATATAAAATTTATCATCTAAAGAATAAATTCCAAAAGTTTTATCCGCATTAGTTGTACCTAAGTATTTCTTTAAATAAGTTGCTGCTGTTGGACCAATTTGTTGCAGTGCTTGAGATTCAATTGCTTTCAAGGGTTGTTCTATAGCAAGTGGAGTATTAAATTTAATTTCTTGTAAAGACTTCTTAGTTTCTTCTGTTGCTTTTTGTGTACTTTCTGTGATAGGAGCAAATACTTTGGAAAATTCTCTTTTCATTTCAATATCTCCTAGTCTTTTGCTTAAGTTACTTAATTGAATATTTTTTTGGGTTTGTAAAAATTCATTAACAATAGCTTCACGTTTTGAAGGATCTTCAATTTTTAAAAAAGATATTTTAATGGAATAAAAATCAAACCAGTTCTATTATTTTTTTCAATGGATCATCTATTTTTAATTCAGGATCATTTACTTTTTTATTTTGTATTGCATTTTTCATTTCTCTAAATTTTTGTTCTTAATCTAAAATAAGTTTGAATTCTTCATCTGAAAATTCTCCATCTTCAAGAGCATTAGAAATTTAAGTTTGAATTGTATTAAGTTTTGATTCCAATAAAAATACGATTTTCTGATGTTCATCAGCTTTATGTTGTAATTTTGTATTTATGTATCTTAAAATTATACTTAGTAAACCTGTACTTATTGAAAGACCTTCTATAATAATAGCCACAGGAATGTTAACCACTGTAGTTAAAAGTATTACTCCTGTTGTTCCCATTCCAATGGCTGCAGTTTTTAAAGTTACATCAGTTCCGCCAATTATATTTAAAGCTTTTGAATATTTCTTAACTGTTATTCTTTTGTTTTCTTTCGTTTTTTCAAAAGAATTTTGAATATCAAGAATTTTTGTCATTCTATAATCTGAAGCTTCCATTTTTATAATAAATGTTTTGACCTTTTGCTTACACCAAAACAATTCTTGACCTTTTGGTTATAAAATCATATTTAAAAACGGAATACCTTTAATCAAATCGCTTAAAAAACCTTCACCATTATAAACTTGTCCTCGTTTTAAATACAGTCCATCCCCTTGAAACTCATTACTGCTTCCTTTTACAGTTGCTAAATATAAACCTTTTCCATCAGTTTCAATTTGACAGAGACATCCACCTTTTTTAAAATATAAACCGTCTCCGACTCCATAGGAGTTTGTAGGTCTATGACCGTCTCCTAATAATTTTTGAACACCACTACTTGCTAAACCCGTAAGCCCGCCTATTCCTATAGCTTTTGCTACTGATGGAACAACTTCAGACAACAATGGGAGTGCCATTCTAGCAAGAGCAGCCAGAAACCCTCCTTCAATTTTCATGTTATATTTTATTTGTGTTCTACTTAGAGTAATATCAGCTCCTTTATTTTGATTAAATGATTTTTTCAATTTATTTATTTGTCTTTGTGTTAAAGCTAAAACATCATTTCCAGGTTCTGTAATTCTAATAGTAACAGGAAGATTCCTGTCGCGATGTGGGTTAGATGGGGAGAATTCGACTGACACTCTTTCGAGGTCCGCTCCCACAATCGATGAACACAAAAAAAAATACTTGCACTCTAAAAACTAAATAAATCAATTGCTTTGATTTTTAGCAGAACTGTAGGGCAGTTTAATTACAGGAATTAATGTAACAAATATAATTATAAATATAAATATCAATTCAAAGGCAACTGAATCTAACTAATGAAACTACAGCTTTCTATAAAGACTAACTTATTCACTCTAACTACTTGCAGGTCATATGAGTTATATGCCATCTACTGTCCTGCACTGACAGCCTCACTTCTGGCCTATGTGTGGCCTCCGGCCCTATGCTGGCCTATCCCCTGTGCTCATCGAGGTGGCTCTGCGGCCCGTCCTCGACACCTACAAGAATAACATTACATTGGTATAATACCCTACCATTTCTATTCACTCCACCTCTCCTTACAATCCATGAAGCGTACACACACTAGTTCACCTTTCACTCACCACACATCTTACGGTAACACACCTCCATCGGAGTACACACTACTCACTCGCGCTACAAATCCATGAACTCACTTTCATCTATCGCTCATGGCGCACATTGCTATATCCACTATCAAGGACTTCCACATTCCTCACATATACTTATTTACATCATGGTAATAGACGAATATAATATAATACACCAATCATAATAATCAATCAACGTTCTACGTACCAGTCATCACTGGAAAGACTCTCTCACTAGTCTTCTCGACTGCTTCCCTTATGTCTGCCCGATGGGCTCTTATCCATAGGTCCGTTCCGTAGGACCTTCTAACTTGCAGTGATAGTAATACAGCGCTTTCGCCTCATTCAGACCCCCCCCCCCCACTACTCACAACAGCACGCTTATCTTACTTGTCTACCGTGAGCCCTTCTTACTCTACACCCGCTCTGTAGCAATCCCCTTAATTGCACTCACTCCACTCGTGACAAACGCTGTGGGTTGATATCAAACCAAGTAGCTTAGGCTCTGGAGCTTTAAATCATCACGCTCCTCACAATATGGACTGCTAAACTGCGTCTCTATGTCTCTCATCTGGCTGAGGACTATCGCCGTCCACCTTGTAAATGGATTGTCTACATGTGGCCTCTATCTAAGCTCTGCACGGGTTTAAATACTAAAGCTATGTCTCGACCTTCCGTCCAGATTCATATATTTGATTGGTGCAGTCGCTTCAGCTCAGCCTGCAATATTAATTTATGCTTGTCATGGCCTTGCGCCAAAAATCAAGGTCAATTTTACGGTCTAGACAGAATTTAAAATGCGAAACATTAACTACTAAAATCTTCAAACCCCGTGCTTTCTACTCTTATGCACGAATTTCCGAACGCCAACTAAGCGTCTAAATAAACTACCTTTACTCGCCCCTTATCTATGTTAATCAAAATCACGGGGTCGAGAACTGCTCTGTCACTCCTAGCTATACATTTATTCTGTCTCGCCCCTCCTTCTCTCCATCCATCAGAAAAAAGGTGTTTCAAAACCAACTGTTCACGAGAACAGCTCAAGGACAAATTACGATGGTTATAATCAACAAGATCGTAAAAATTAACTCACTGACGTCGTGACCTAGCACGGCATTTATGATCATAATGTAATCATGACAATTCCCTTTCATAACTCTTTGAATTTTTTCTTTCTGATTATCAGAAATATTTAATTGAACTTTTTCATATGCCATTTTTAAGAAATAAATTTTAACGTCAACTTCGCGTTACGTTCAATTTTACGTTACGTTAAAACTTGGTACGTTGTAATTCCTTTTCATAAAAAGAACCAATAATTTCTTCATCATCTAAATCTTTTATTTTGTAAGTAATTGGATATGTATATAACATTTTATCTATTGTAAATATTTCTTTTGTCCATTTTGGTGTGTAACCTTTCTCAAAAAATCTTTTCTTCTTTGTAATTCTAACTCTATCACCTAATTTAAATTTAGCCTTTGGCAACTGTTTCTTTGTATATAAATTTCTATACACAGTTATTTCATTTTCTTTTTTACTTCCTTCAACAGGAGTCATTTTTATTGATGAATGGTAGGTGTTATTATAATCATTTACCAAATCATCTAAAACATCTATATATTTCGTAACACCATTCGCCGTGAAATATTTAAACATTTTTTCTTTCATTGTTCGGTTCCATCTTTCCACTATAGAACTTTTCTCTTCATTCTCTGTGGAATAGATTTCTTTGAAAAGACTCTTAACATGTTTATTATAGAATTCACTTCCTTTATCAACCCATAATTTTTCCGGATGTCTGCTTAATATCTTTTTAAATCCTTCAGCAACTGTTATTCCGCTTTTATTTTTTAAAGGAATCATCCAACCATATTTTGAGAAAACATTAATAACAGCAAGAATGTATTTAAATCCTTTGTTTTGCTTAGAATGAGCAGACATGTCAACTAAATCAGCAGCCCATATTTTATCAATTCCATTAACTATCACTCTTCTTTTCTTAAATTTTTTAATAACCGGTTTATGAAGTTCTTCTGCTAAATCGCCCGTAAAGCGGACGACGAAGTCGGAGCTTTTTTTTTCCCGCCCATTCCAAAAGTTTTTTTCATTATAATAATAGGTTCAACAATATTTCTATCTATTCTTTCTCTTAATGTTGGTTTTAAAATGGAATCTAAAGAATGTATCATCTTTTTATCACATACTTCATTTCTGGATTTAGTATCTTGATTTTGTAAATAACAAATATCGTGATGCATTGCGGCTTCATCAACTCTATTAATAGGTTTACTCCAAGATTTTTGGTGTAAATTTTGTTGTTCCATCAGACAAAATTTCGGAATTCAACCGTTTTTTTTAAAATTGGTTCCCGGTCCTGTAAAATTATGACCTGGCAAATGCATTTCAAAAGGAAATTTGTTGATGATTTTATTGTTTATGCCTCGGCCTTGTCTATTAGCTATGCTATCAACTCCTATAAATTTTGTTTTAGTACTTCCACAAATTACACATTTGTCTTTTAACATATTTCTATTATTCTTTGTTTTAACTAATTCAATACCTTCCATAGTATCAGTTTGTTTTCTACATTTTATACAAAACATCAGCAAAGCTGCACCTCTGGTGATCATCGGAGTTCTACCTTCAGCCATTTTAAAGACAATAAAAATCAACTATATATAAAATGGACAAAATTTGCAACAAGCAAAGCTTGGATTCGAAGAATTGCAATACTTGTTTCATTCGAAAACCTCTTGATTTATTTTTACAAGGAAAGAAAAAGTTCAGATGGTCATAAAGCAAAATGTAAAAAATGTATGAAACTTCAAAAACATTTGCATTATGTAAGAAATATGGAAAAATATAAACAAGCATATCGAGAATTTATGAAAAGAAAGTCTATTAAAAATAATTCTTAAAAAATGGTCGAAAAAATCTTCAAAGATATTATCAAAGAAACCATTATCGATGATGTAAAAGAAAAGAATACTTCTAGATACTTCAAATTAATTAAGGAAAGAGTGAAAAAACTTGTTGAAGATTTTAAAGACAATAAAACAGTAAAAGTTAAATTAATAATAACTTCTGAATTTAATACTCCTTTAGCGTTTGATATTATTGAAGCACATTATAATCCAAAACAATTAGGTACTATAAATTCCATGAATGAGTTTAATAAACTTTATGATTCCATTGAGGAAAAGTTTGATGCTTGGGTTGCTGAATTTCAAGATATAGGATCTGGACATGTCTTTAATCAAATTATTAAAACAAATGTAAAACTTTATAAAACTAAAACTTTAAGAGGTTCTTCTTATATTCCTACTCCGTTTAAAAGTAAAAATATTATCAACGTTCAAAATAAAAAAGATAATAAATGTTTTCTTTGGTCTATATTAGCTAAATTGTATCCTGCTGACTTTCAAAATATAAACAATATGAAAATACTTTGAATGGAATTAAATATCCTGTTAAAATAAAAGATATTCCTAAATTTGAAAAATAAAATGGTATTTCGATAAATGTTTTTGCATTAGAAAAACCAGAAGATAAATATTCTATATATCCAATTTATACCTCCGTCGAAAAACAAACCTGCAATTTCATTGATCTCCTATATTTAGAAGATGATGGAAATACTCATTACTGTCTTATAAAGAATTTAGAAAGTTTATTAGCAGATAAATCTACAAACAAAGCTTTCATCTGCAGGAATTGTATGAATATATTTAAAAGAGAAGAGACATTAAATAACCATAAAGAGAAATGCTTAAATCACAAAAATGTGTAAGACAATCCTTCCAAAAGAATGTGATAATATTTTACAATTTACAAATCATCATTTCAAATCTAGATTACCGATAGTTTTCTACTGTGATTTTTGATCATGTAATAAAAGAATATCTACAACGCAACCAAATCCAAATGAACCTTATGAAAATAAACTTTTTAAACAAGAAGCTATTAGTTTTGGAATGTATATAAAATCCGATTATGAAAATCTATGTCCTTCCGTTTATCATACTTATACCGGAGAAGATGCAAAAGAAAAATTTGTCGAAATGATTATGATGTATTATAACGAAATCTGTCAAAAGCTAAATTACTATAAAAAAGCTAAAGCTAAATTAACTTATGCTCAAGAAAAAGAATTTAATAAAGCAACAAACTGTTATATTTGTAATATTGAATTTTCAGAAGAAAAAGTAAGAGAACACAATCATTACAATGGTAAGTATCGAGGAGCTGCTTGTCAATCTTGTAACACCAAAGAAGGAAAACAATCTAAAGTAATTCCAGTATATTATCACAATGGCAGTGGTTATGATTTTCATTTCATAATAGAAGAAATAATGAAATATGAAGATAAATACAATAAACTTTCATTGCTTGCTAAAACATCTGAAGGATATATTTCATTTGAATACGGAAATTATTACAGAAAATTAAGATTCCTGGATAGTTACAGGTTTTTATCAAACTCTTTGGATGGTCTCGTAAAATCTATGGATAATTTTCCAATATTGAAAGTACATTTCCAGCAGAATTCTGATCAGCAAAGCTGCAACTCCGTTGATTTACTCAAAAGAAAAGGCGTTTACCCTTATGAATTTGTTGATTCAATTAATCGATTAAAAGAAAAACAATTACCACCAATAGAAAATTTCTTCTCAACTTTAACAGGAATTTCAGAAGACGAATACCAACATGCTCTAAATGTTTGGAATACTTTTCAATGTAAAAACTTTACAAGATTATCTTGATTTGTATCTAAAAACAGATGTTTTACTTTTAGCCGATGTATTTGAAAAGTTTAGAGAATTTTTCCTAATCAATCATGAAATTGATCCGTGTTATTGTTTCTCAGCTCCTGGATTAACTTGGCAATGTGGATTAAAATATACGGGAATTAAACTAGAATTATTAACAGATTTAGATATGCTACTAATGTTTGAGAAGGGAATAAGAGGTGGTTATTCAGGGGTTTTGGGACCTCGATATGTAAAAGCTAACAATAAATATATACCAGATTATGAACCTAAAAAGAGATCAAATTACTTGTTGTACCTCGATGCAAATATATCATATGGAGGAGGAATGTCAGAATCTTTACCGGTTGGAGATTTTAAATGGGAGGATCAATCAAGTTTTTTACAAAACGTTCCTGAAGGAAGAGGATATATTATCGAATGTGATCTTGATTACACAGTTAAAGCAAAAGTAAACACCAAAAGATTTCCTTTAGCTCCAGAGAAACTAAAAGTAATTGAAGACGATTTAAGCGATTTGCAAAAATACTATTTACAATTCATCATCATCATTGCCTTTCTCACCCTGGATCAGGGTATAGGCCACCAACAAACACTTTCCATCCCTCTCTATCATGGGCCAGTTTTTTTACAATTAGAAAACAAAAAAGTAGGAAATGTAGAAAAATTAATACTAAATTTAAAAAATAAAAAGAATTATATTATACATTATAAATTATTTGAATGTTTTAAATCCCTTGGATTAGAAATTTCTAAAGTTCGTAGAATAATTTCCTTTAAAGAAAGACCTTGGTTAAAAGAATACATCGATTTTAATACCAATCAAAGAACTAAGTCAAAATCAGACTTTGACAAGAATCTTTGGAAAATAATGAATAATGCATTTGATGGAAAAACTCTTGAAAACATACGAGATCGAATTGAGTTAAAACTATTATCAGATGAAGAACAAGTAACAAAATTAATAAGTAAACCTAATTTTAAGGAATCAATTATTTTTAATGAAAATCTAATCGGTATTGCTAATAATATAACATCGATAAAATTTAATAAACCAATTTATTTAGGAATGTGTGTTCTTGATTATTCCAAACTGGTTATGTATCAATTTTATTACAATGTTGTTAATGAACTGTGGAGATCTAATGAAGTTGTTGGATTTGATACCGATTCATACTTTCTTAATATCAGAATTGAAGATGTTTATGAAGATATGGAAAAAATAATAGACGATTTAGACACAAGTGATTATCCAAAAGATCATTTTCTTCATTCAACTAAAAATAAAAAAAGTTATTAATAAATTCAAAGATGAATTAAATGGTAAAGTTATGAGTGAAATACTTTTTCTTAGAAGTAAAGCATATACATATAAAGTTGTCGAGAATCGAAGCCTTGGCTGTGTCGAAGAATCGACAACAACATGTAAAAAAATTAAAAGGTATTTTTAAAAAACAACAATTAATAAAGATGTTACATTTGAAGATTACAAAAATTGTTTACTTAATAATGAAATTAATTATAAAAAGATGAATGTGCTAAATTCTGATAAACATGAAATGTACATAAAAGAAATAAATAAGAAAGCTCTAAGTCGTTATGATGATAAACGATATATACTTGATGATGCTATCAAGACTCTTCCATATTCTGACAAATGGTAGAGAATGTTAGCTTTATATAACTGCTATATTCCTTCCATCAGATTGAAATGAAATTCTTTTATCAGAAATAACTAAAGCATAAGCTGTGGTATCTGCAGGAACATTTTTATTAAATGTAGCCTTAACCATTATATCAGTTATGCTATTTTTTAACCTTTCACTTTGTTTTGAAACATCGAAAACAAATAACGGATAAAGCGTTTCATAATCAATAGTGGTAATAGTTGGATTGCTAACTAATTCATCTATATCATAAAATTTTGATTTAAATGATGCAGCATCATTATATACTCTAGAGAATTGAAGCTTAGGAAATGATAGTTGATAATCAGATTCTGGATAACGCCTAGAATTTAACTGAACATTAATATTTCTCACATCCAGATTATTGAATATCGCTGTATTTTCTTTTTGATCAGATCTACTTTTTGTTTGAAAAGCTATTATGATCCACCTAGGTTTTTCGGGAGAAGCTTTTTACAGATAACCTCCATGAAAACTGGGTTCCTATAGGAACTGTTATTGAATCACATTGTCTACTTCTATAACCAACATTTAATTTTGCTTTTGATTCAATAATTTTATATAATTCAAACTTTTGTTGATCTGCTGGTAAAACATGTGGGACATACCATGAAATTTTATCAAGAGTAACTTTTCCTTCGGCAGCTTTATCATATTTATAAATTGCAATATTTGAATCTGGTCTTTGTACAGAGTAAGTTGTTGAGTAAATCCATAAAACATTTTATCATAATCCTCTGCGAAACCGAAAATATGTTTCAGATGAAATAGAAAGGAAAATGTTCCTTTAGGATCAGGATATTTTAGCAATATCTTTTGTCTCGTATCAAACCTTCATTATTATTAATTTGGTTGTTAGTATCTTTTATCCACATGGAATTAAGTCTATTTGATTTTGAAGGATACTTGAGCAATCCTAACATTGTTGATCCTCGTCCTGGACGATTTAAATTTTCAATTTCTTGTCCTGATAACTGATATTTTATAAAATTAAACAAATACATTATGCCATTATTACATAAAGTTATTTTATCATCAGCAGCACATAATGTTCCATCTGTTTTTGTAAGTCTACCTTCAATTGTTATATAGCTTTCACTTGGAAGAGTAAAAATATCTTGCAATTCAATATTTATTCTAATTTCCCCTCCGCTGTTTAAATTTGTACCGGTAATTGGATTGTATTCATGGTATTCATATTTTTCAATACTTTCATCTACTTTAAAATCTTCTTTAATTTCCAAAATGTCTTCCATTTTAATAGTATCTAATTTGAGCATCTGTAACAGGCGCAACACTAAATCTTATTCTACTAATTGCATATTTTTTTGGAAAAGCTAAATATGGCCAGTTTGTGTTGGGTTCAATTCTAATCAAAGGTTTTTTTCTTTAAATTCTCAGATATTCTTCATTTTTTTCTTTATTAAAAACATCATAAATCAAAACCATATTTTCCATATTACTTAAAAAAAGATCTTGATCTTTAGAATTATAAAACTTAAAAAGAATCATATCAGAATCTTCAGATTTTTTCACAACAAAATAACCTTTTCCATTAATTCTTTCATAATCTAAATCTATACCCTTAGGTATTACGTCCATTAAACTATTGGATTTATATGATAGTGAATTATTTGCCTCAATAATTGGTTTAATATCAATATCCCATTCGGGTTTTTTAGGAAATTCAACTCTTTTATATAGTCCATTATTCATTAATTGAAAACAATATAAACTATTTGGTTCTCCTGTAGATAAAAAAAGATATTAAACGGAGTAATTTTCGTAGGTTTAATAACAGATCTGCGAATTCGTCGATCATCATCATCAGATATTTCATCTAAAGTTACTGGTAATTGTGTAAACCTTATCCGATGATTCATAAACTCTTTGTAAATGAGAATATTTTTAAAACTAACATCATCATCTCCTTTTTCGGTTGTCAGTTCATTAAGATTATTTCGGATTTTGTAATCATCTTTTTATTTTTTTACAATTATTCGAAAATTTTTGAATTACTTTCCCAATAACTTATTTGCAACCCATCCATAATTTCTAGTTTGTCATCAAAAGATTCTAAAACTTTACCTTCAATAATTAAAGTTGAACCTATCGGAAATTCTTCAAGAATCTTTTTTTCATTCTCAAATTCACAATTAAAAGTTAGAATGGTGCGTGGCTCATCCTTAACATTTGAAAGATAATATTCCTCACCATAGCGTTTTAAAACTGTTGCCTCTCTATATCTAGGAAGTGGAACCAAACTTCCTATAATTCGACCAGATTTGTAAACTTTTAGTAACATTTTGTTATTTCCTTTAGTTGATACCTTATCACTTCTTTATTGAATATCAACATCCCATTCGTGTTTGGCTGGTATAACTTTAAGTTTTCCATCCTGCAGCATGCCCTAATATTACATCGGAATTCATAATTACAGACGTAGAACGGCGTCTCAAATACGCACATGGCCCCTTTCTTCTCATTTCACATGTAGATGACAACCAGCATCAAAGTAAAAGTTTCCCCAAGATTTTCCCCAGTTCAAAATTCAGACCGTCAGTACTATTACACGAGTATGGCGAATAGTTGCGAATGGTTGCATCGTAATAAACGTAATCGGGCGATACCATTTTGTTAGATATAGTAGGGGTGACAGGATAAATAAACACGCGAAAATAGTGTGGAAAAAAAAACGTGAAAAAAACAAAAAACAACGACAGCCTTGGCAACCGCATACACGAAGCGCGAGGCGCACCGTTGCTATACAAAAATGTGGCCTCCCGCAGGACCCGCGGTTGAGCGTGTCGGACAAAATAATGGCCTCCCGTGTCTCGCGTGTTGCGCGGGAGGCCAATATAGTGGCCTCCCGCAGGACTAGGGTTAAGTTGCTCTATCTTTGCACCTGGATGACAAGTTTGAGCGATTAATACTTTCCTTTGGTGATCACAAAATGATAACTTAACAGGGGATAAAGAGGGTTTGCAACGCCAAATTTTTGTTCCTTGTAAACTCTTGCGTTTCGGGTATACGGTCTGTTCTCTTTGAATACTATTGCCCTGTACACCGGTCAAATTCTACGGCGATATAAACACTATTGACCTGTACAGCGGTCAGAAGGGTGACACCGCATGTTTGTGCTCTTACGTCAGTTGTAAACAAAGAGAAACTAGAAGCCGGCGCGTAGTTTGGAGTGTTTTTTTGTGAAATGTTTGTGATGAATGCGCAGAATGCAATTTTTTTTTATGTATCAAACTGGGCTCAACATGCTGGACCGACTGGCATACCAAGGCCCAATACTGGGTGGAAATAAAACATAAGAAAAACATTCTATAATACTCACATTTGCTCTCTATCCATCAATGTTGTGTTTGGTGTGTGTTTTCACCATTTTAATTACTATCTATGAAAATGGCAAATTTGAGCTGGGGGACCATAGACAGGCTGGGGTTCATAAGGACAGTGGGATCAGTGTTCAAAGGGTTAAAAGGACAGAATGGGAGTCTGGGCCGAATTTCAAATAAGCCTTTTTTTTTTGTCGTTGTTGTCGTTTCATTCGACAATAAGGAATTGGGACTGTTGCGTAAACAAGAATTCCGAAACTTTTTTCTCACAAGCTATCAAGAGAATGTTCTGACCTCTTTTGATTCGTCAGTATACTAAATATTTGTATTTGTATTTGTATAACTCTTTAATCCCATTTGGGAAATTTGCCTTTGTGCCATTGCAACCCAGTTACAACTGGAGGAGGCACGTCGTCGCCACAGTGCAGCGCCGGTCGGCGGCTTATTTTTGGGGGGGGGGTGGGATGAGGGGGGAGGGGGATGGACTGGTAGAGATGAATTTTATTTAATTTTGCCCGGGCAGCGGCCTGTTCAGCCTGCTCTTTACGATTTCCAACTCCCAAGGTATCTTAAACGTGCGCGACGTGCACACGGGCCCTCCGAATTTTTGCGTCCTTATCCGAGAAGACTAGGTACTCGATCCTACCCCTCAATAGGATCAGGGACACGAAAATATGAGAAAAATCCCAAACTTCCAACATGCCTGCACCGGCCGGGTTTTGAACCCGGGACCCTTGGCATGAAAAGCGAGCACCTTGCCTCTAGACCACCTTGTTCCTATGATATAATTATGATATCTTGTCTAAAAACTGGTATGGTGTTTTAGTTGTTCAATTGTACCAGGGTTTCATATTTTCATGTTTGCAGCAATTAAAGATGATAACAGATGGATTCAGGGTCAGATTTCAAGAAAAACAACAGCAACGTAGAGGATGGGTGATAAAGTCCTTAATATCCTTTTTAAAGTTAGCAGATGATACCACCATACAAGGATTGATTTCTGCCCCAATTGATGAAGGCGCTTCTTATTATTAAATGTAAAGAAAACAAAGGAAATGGTAATCGATTTCATAGCAACAACATCACTTCCACCGCTTAAAATCTATAATCAAAATGTTGATAGAGTCGAGTCTTATAGATATATTTGAATCCATGTGGACTCCAAACTCGACTGGCACCTTCACACGACCTCAGTTCACGCAAAGGCAAACAAACGTATGTATTTCGTGAGGAAACTTAGAGCGTTTAATGTAGATAAAACACTCATTCAGATGTTTTGTAAATCAACAAGCCAGAGTATCATTCTATTTTGTATTACAGCCTGGGGAGGAAATGCAAAGGAGCACGACAAGAACAAATTTAACAACTCTATTATTAAAAAAGCTTGCCATCTAACAAACAGTAAACACGTGAACTTTGATGAGTTATTTGTACATTCGTGCAAACAGAAACTAAAATCAGTTCTAAATGATTGCTCCCAACCCTTGTTCCATCAGATAGTCCGATCCCAAAGAAGTGGACGAATATTGTATTTAAAAACCAAGAGAGAGACGCTATAGACGTCCATTTTTGCCATTCGCAATTCGAAATGGCAATGTTTCCTCATGTGGTATGCTGTTGTTAGTTTTCCTAATGGATTGTTCTTACAGTGTGTGTGTGAGCAATGTTCTTACCTGCTTGCAATGTTGTGTGAGCAATGTGCGTGTGTGTGGTATGCGTTAAAGATTTGTAGGGCTTAGATATTGTGGATGCTGTGACAACAAATTTCCTGGAAACAGGATAATAAAGTCATATAAATTATCTTATCTTATCTTATCTTATTTTATGATCCTAAGCACAAACTACAGTATCAAGAAATTTAGTAACTGGGCAACTGCATTGGCAACATCAAGCTTGCCTTGGGCTTCCGTAATCAGACCTACGGCATCAATGAAGATCAATTATTATGGCAAACACTGCGGGATGGAGTACTACTTAAAAATGCAGTACTTGTAGGTGTAGTCCTTGTAGGTGCAGTGCTTGTAGGTGCAGTACTTGTAGGTGCAGTGCTTGTAGGTGCAGTAACTGTTGGTGGAGTGGTTGTTACAAATTCAGTACTTCTCACGTCTGAAAAGCCGTCAGTTGAAGGACCGTAAATGGACCTGCAGATGGAAGGCTTGTAAATAGAGAGACAGAGCACCTGTCTACGTAGTTTGCTGCAGAGTTTGGGCTGTAGGTGACCTGGTTAGTCACAGGCTCTGGTGGGATACCATTGACAATTCCATCAACAACTTGGGTGATAGTCTCGTTTCCGGCAAATCTAGTGGAGACAAATATCTGGAGGACGGAAATACCACAGACATTTCAAGTGTTAATTTAACACAAATGTATCTTGAGAATGAAAGAAAGAACACACAAGTGTATCTTGAGAAGGAAAGAAAAAACACACACAAATGTATCTTGAGTAGGAAAGAAAGAACACACAGTATATTTTGAGAAGCAAAGAAAGAAGACACACAAAGTATCTCGAGGAGGAAAGAAAGAAAACACACAAAATTAATGTGTATCGAAAAGGAAAGAAAGATCACACACAAAGTATCTCGAGAAGGAAAGAAAGAACACACACAAAATTAATGTGCATCGAAAAGGAAAGAAAGAACACACACAAAGTATCTTGAGAAGAAAAGAAAGATTCCACCAATCTTAAACCTGTTGAACTCAAATTCTACTCAGCACTACCGTTTGTCCTGGCCCACAGGATGATTCAAAATGTCACACTTTTCAAGTCAGTGCAAGAATTGTAATAAAAGTAATAACGGATTCATTCATTCATTCATTCCTTCATTCATTCATTCATTCCTTCATTCATTCATTCATTCATTTTATCCATTCATTCGTTCATTCATTCATTCATTTCTTCATTCATTCATTCATTCATTCATTTATCCATCGATGTATTCATTCATTCAATCATTCATTCATTTATCCATTGATTGATTGATTGATTGATTCATTCATTCATTTATTTATTCATTCATTCATTTATCCATCCATTCATTCATTCATTTCAGTCACTTATTCATTCATTTATTCATCCATTCATTCATTTACTCATTTATTCATTGTGTCAGTCAATCATTCACAGGCAATGGCGCAGGACTGCACACACAGAGACCCCCGAAAAGTAAAGTCATTCTAATCTCATTAAAGTCTCTTTCATTGTGACTACTTACACCAAAGATACTGCAAAGAATCAGATCTGGCATTGTCTTCTTAGGACCACTAAAAAAAAAACCCGAGAACATAATTTGTGCGCTGACCGGGGGCGGTGCCCGTGGGGCATAGCATGAAAAGAATGCTTGATTCGGTAGGTTTATGATGCTAAATTGTGACAGTGCTACTGCATTTTAAAAAAGAGACAAAATAGCCATAGCTTTGCCACAGCGATTGAGGTTATAATTCCACAATAAGTGACGACAACCAAGGCCGATAGTGATAGCTGCACAGTACATAAAATTCATGTTTTCCCTATTTCGCTTTGAAAATACGGCACTATCCAAGGCTTCCGCGCGTTTGCCGCTAGGTGGCAGTGCGAAATCTGTGCACGCTAAAAGCATTACCTGTCTAATCTGATCAGTTGTAGTATCTTTGCTTACACCAACGACAAACTATGACAAAAGGAAAAAGTTGTATGCAGCAAAACCTCTCATAAGAAATAACATAGAAACGATACATTAAACGCAAAGGAAAAGGGAAGACTAACAAAAGCTCTGACTTTTGCCAAGATTAAATAAAAAAATTGGTGGAAAGTTAAACCAATAAAACAACTGAACAAATAAAAAACCGTCGAATGTAAAATCAGTGAATAAATAAAAACAAATAAAATTGAATGAAAAACCAGTGCGAGTACTTGGCTGCCTTTTCTCTTTGTCATATTTTGTCTTTGCTTCGAGCCTTGCTGCGACCCCACAGATTATCTGTGGTTTTTGTAAAACTTACATCAAAACCACGAGAGGTGACAGAAAGATCTGTGGCAAATTTGATCGTGAACTGACTGTGTTCGGGGAGGAGATACTCGAAAGTGCCATCCAGTAAGCCACAAAATTTCACTCCGCCAATACAGAGCAAATCGAATAAACATGAGCTTTCAAATTCAAGTTCGAAGTACCTGAAATTACATTGACAGAGTTTCACATTGAAAGAGCAAGAGAAAATCCAAGTGGATCCCAAACCTGTGGGAAAACGCGACCTTAGTTCTTGTTTGTTCAAACTCCACTTTTTGCACAACTGAGAAATTCGGCGTTAAACTTCTGTGGCTTTAGTGTTGTGATAGGGAGTTGGAATAAATCACAACTGTGAAACTGCTTGATGAGTGCCCTGAAACAAATAAATGTGAACAAATCGTCCCCTTAGATAGATGTAACAGTTGATGCCAATTTCAGCACGTTTAAAGGGTAGACGTTCAGTTAATCTGACTCTCCCTATCATAACGTGCTGAAATTTGCATCAACTGTTACATATATATAAAATAGTATTTTATTGTTAAGATACAGTTATTAAACTTTAATATTACTAGCTGAGGTCCCCGGCCCTGCCGGGGATAAATCGGTTTGAATATTGGTTTCAGTTCTGGGTGGTTATTATGGACCTGCTTCATCTGGCCTGTTCCTATTTGTTTGTTTTATTTTTGTTTGTTTGTTTTTAAATAAGTCTTACTGCTCTGCCTTTGTGAGTGGACACCCTGCGCATCCCGTACAACTGCATGATTTGCGCACGGGTTAGTGTGTTTGATAGTGAACACATCGCAGGTAATGATAACGAAACCTTAAAATGGCGAACCATGACTCGAAATAGATCTGAATGATGGCGAAACAATAAATTTCCAATAAAAAAAACTACAGAGATTTGAGACTTGTATGCCTACCGATAGTACGTTTTTTAGGGGGCATGCTGCATCAGTGCATGCTAGATCTAGCTCTCACAGACACTACTGTGATTATGAATCGAATTCCGGGGCCGGAAGTGGAAAAGCGATTAACAAAGAAAGAGGTCATAGGTTAACGAACGTACAATTCGGACCAAACGCTCTCGCAAATTTACTGTTCCATTCTTATCGCATTATTGGAATAACTCACGAATCCCATAAGCTTTTTTATGCCTATGTACATAGGAACACTGGTCAGTATCGTACAATTGTGTGTGCCAAATTTCAGTTCAATACGTCCAGTAGTTTTTGAGTCCATAGGGAACAAAGGGGTTTTCTTACATTTTTTTTGTATAGATTTAATCGATCGTCGGATCTCGTGTTTATTTTTTCTACAACTGTAATTGTTTCGTTTTCTAAAGGGTTCTAGTTAGATCAACTAACTCCCCCCTACTATAACGTGCTAGAACAACCTCAGGTGTTACAATAGACAAGGTTCTATCTCCACTTTTTTGGCTGAAATGAGTTACACACTACTTCTACAGGCCTTCTCCATTGTGCATTGTGACAAAATATCAAGCAGATTCGGTGTGTAAATTAATGTAAGCAGTACTGAAAAGAAGAAAATATTTTGCCCTAAAAAGCTATGATCGCATAAAACTTCCATTCTTGATTTCTCGAAAGTTGAGAGAAGGGAGTTAGAACCTTGTCAATGTCATTCTAGAGGGACGAAATGTCAAAACGTGGTAGAAGATCTCCACTCTGACCGTCGTTCCATTCTCAGCAGCATATTTTTTTTTTTTTAATACGTTTTTTTTTTTTTGTTTGTTTTATTAGGGGTCAGTCTTTTACATTTTTTTTTTCTTAAATCCAACAATAAAAAGAATAAATCCATTTGTGTGTGTGTGACTGTGTGTGGTTGTATGTGTGTGCATTTAGTCAACACCCAATACTGGCGGATAAACCCGGGCCTATACTGTTGGCGGATAAACCCTGGTAGTTGGCGAAGAATGGCAGCCTTCTTAAAACCAACCAGTATGACCAGGCGCAAGGCCTTTATGGATCCGTTCTTGGCCTTAGATCAAAGCAACCGAGGCTAATTGTTATCATTCTTGTATCGTTTTTTTTTTCGTTGTTGTTTATTCTTTACATTTATTATTTTGTTCTATTACACAGAAAGGGTAACCACATAAGTCGCGAAAGAACGAGACACATCCGCTTCGGTTTCATTTCCCTTTCGGCTCGATTTCTGCAGTTTTGTCGAAGGACGTCAGGCTCGTCTTGCCGAAAAGTCGAGAAGATTGAGACATTAGTTCTTATTTGTTCCAACTTCAATCTCTGATCAACTGAGAAATTCGACGCCAGGCGTATAAAATGTACATCTTATCGAGATTGTTGAAATCATCCCATGTGGGGAAGGATTTCCGTCAGTTGTTTGACATGGACGAACGTAAGGCGTACCGACATTTGTCATGAGAAAAAGTTTGTAGTTATTCATTTCACGACGATAGTTTTTGTTTGTTCCAACTCCACCTTTGGCACAGCTGAGAAATTCGTCGTTAAATGTTTTGCGGCGTTAGTATCATGATAAGGAGTAAGAATAAATCGGATCTGTGCAACAGCTTCAGAAGTAACATAGCGCGTTTCAAACAAGTGTCAAAGTGCGCATTTGTTACATCTAACAGAGACTAACAGATCTCCAGTTGTTTTTTTCCAGAAAATGGAGATGGAACCAACAAGAACTATGGTCACAAGGTGTCAAAAGCACTCACAGTGCCTTTTCCAGCGCAACTTTTACACTCGTTTACAAAACTTTTTCCAGATCTGTAGAAAAGAGCGTTTTGACAATTTTACCAATGTGTTAAAATTATATGAATGTACTTAATTCTATGTTAAACTTAACAGCCCTGAATAATAAACATTAATAAAGAAAGTGTAACCAAATAGGGAACGGGATTTAATGACACAGTTACTGTATTTAAATTTACCGATGACGTCATAGGACATTCGAACTGTTCAACACGGTGGTTAAGCATAGTTGTTATGGTCTTTGTGAGGGCGGTTCGAGGCACAAAGATGAACTGCACATAAAAAGTGTGTACAAAGTTCGTAACTGTGCCTAACCGCCGCATTGAACAGCTCGAATGTCCCATGACGTAAATTTAAATATAGATCTAGTAACTGTGTCATTCAATCTCGTTCCAAATAGACCGCGAAGGGCGCAAAGTGGCCGTTATCGTGCCGACACGCCGTGAAACCCAGACTCAGACTCAAACTTTGGAGCGCATAGTATTTCCGTATTTGTCCAGTTTCAGCTTTCATTGAGTCTGCGGTCTTCGTCAAAACTGCCGAAAGCGAAACGAAACCTGGCTCTAAGTCGAATCGGTGTCCTTTCGGAAGATATGACTTTTATACAGTGAGGTATAATTATAATAATCAGCATGGAATGAATTAACAGCCTGGAGAAAAGTAATACCTTTTAACAGTAACATAACTGCTGAAATAAAAACCTTTATCTGTAATAACGATTGCAAGCGTAACGGGGGTATCTCACTAAGCCTTGTCAGACTCATTCATTTGCTGCCAGCAAAGCTGACTGTGTCTGGCCGGGCTTAGTATGATACGGTCTTTCAGATTTACTGAGAAAATGTAGGTAGTTATAGTGTGCACTTCTTTTTTGCCAGCATCTGACTGTGTCTGATTGGGCTTAGTATGATAACCCCCCTAAGACTTAGGGGCGAAACTGACCAAGGCTGGTGTAGGCGCCAGACCGGAGGCTGGCAGCCCATAAATTTTGCTTCATACTAGCATAATAGGGCGCTGTCAGCTGCATCCCGCTGGGTCGCGGTGCTAGTGTGAAGCAAAACTGATGGGCTGCGAGCCAAGGGCCTGGCGCTTATAGCAGCGTTGGTCTGTTTCACATCAAAGATTGAAAAGTCACTTGTTCCGTGTCATGACAATTGGTAGATGAAAAATACACTTTTTTTTTTCTAATGAGATTGTTTAAGGCTGTTGTTGTACATCAAGCGTTTTGGCCAAGGGGCGCAGAAGTATACGTCCCAGTCCCTAACGTCGTCTTTATCCTCAACCCTAAATCATATCGAATCCCTAACCTTGCCTCCTACCCGTTCAACCAAAGAAACAAGAGGAAATAAAAAAAGAAAATCTGAAAGAATAATTAATTCAGGCTGTTGTTGGGAGTATTTCGGGAGGAGCTCTCTCCCTCTGGAGTCACAAAAGACTTCAAAATACATACCCCTCGGGCAAAAACTCGAGGGACGTACATACTTGTTACAACATTCTTTTTTGAATCACTCCATCTTGAACCTGTCTATCAACTGCCCAACTAGCATGGCTACCAACTAAACAATGTTCCCCTGTGCAGACGAACAAATCACCCAAATAATCAGTAAACAAGCCCATCAGTCTTGAACCACAAATAAGCAAACAGGAGACAAACAAAGAAGTGAATAACAAATATCCTACCAACCAACCAACCACCAACCAATCAACCATCCAACCAATCAACCAACCAACTAACCAACTAACCAACCAACCAACCAGCCACCCAACCAACTAACCAACCAACCAACTAAGCAACTAACCAACCAAGCAACCAACCAACTAACTAACCAACCAACCAACCAAACAACTATCCAACCAACCAACCATCCAACTAACCAAACAGCCAACCATCATGCCAACAAACCAATACATTAATGAATAGCAAATAGCTTTAATAATCCACCCAACAGACAAACCATCCAACCAACCATCCAACAAACTAACTAATCAACTAACCAACTGACCAACCAACCAACCAATCAACCAACTAACTAACCAACCAACTAACCAATCAACCAACCAACCAACCAAACAACTAGCCAACCAAACACCCGACCAACCCCCATCCATCCATCCACCCACCAACCAATCAACTAACCAACCAACCCATGCCTCAATAATGGACAGCAAACCAGACACTTACACCAAATCAAGCGATACGATCAGGGGTAAGAATGAAGTTTGGATTTCAAAAGCACAGTTCAGGTTATTCGCGTACGGACTATCACCGTTCCCACTTATCAGATGGAACCTGTCAGTCTCGGAAACGAAGTGGGTAGGGGTGGTGCAGATGTCAACCACACTCTGGGGAAAACAAAATGATGAACTTCCGGGAGTTTTGTGGGAGTGATCAGCAGGAATTGAGAAAGGAAGAGCCAGCTAGAGAGAGGGAAAGAGATAGATAGATAGATAGATAGATAGATAGATAGATAGATAGATAGATAGATAGATAGAGAGAGAGAGAGAGAGAGAGACGGAGCAGATGGAAAGAGAGAGAGAGTCAGACAGGCAGAGAGAGAAAGAGAGATGGGGAGACAGAGAGGCGGGCGGGGCCCTACAGAGGGAGAGAGAGACAGACAAACAGAGAGAGAGAGAGAGAGAGAGAGAGAGCTAGACAGAGAGAGAGAGAGAGAGAGAGAGAGAGAGAAAGAGAGCTAGACAGAGAGAGAGAGAGAGAGGGAGGGCCACGAACCAGGAGGTCTGCTGGTTTTATGGAGATGGGCAGCAGTAATAGAAAGAGGAAGAGCCAGCTAGAGAGAGAGAGAATGAGGGGAACACAGAGAGAGACAATTGGAGGGCAAAGAGAAAGAGAGGGGGAGCACAAAGAGAGAGAGCTGACAGAAAGAGAGAGGGAGAGAGAGACAGAGAGAGACGGAGAGAGAGGGAAGGAGGCAAAAACAGACAGACATGCAGGGAGATACAGGGGGATTGAGAATTAGACGGAGAGACAGACATGCAGAGAGACAGGCAGGAAGACGGAGATAGAGACAGACAGACAGACAGACAGGCAGAGAGAGAGAGAGAGAGAGAGAGACAGGCAAAGAGATAGACCTGTAACCAATTTCCTTGCAAATATTAATGTAATTTAAATAAGAAAATATTGTTAGTTACGACAAACATAGTTCAAGCGGCCATCTCAAAATGGGACAGGCTGATTTACCCAGAGGAAAAGTTATCTTTAAAAAAAAATTAGTTTAATGACATTCATGTCCATGTAGACTGTCGTTTAAGGGACATACCAGGTAATATGTTACCTGAGAGCCATTTTTTAAACCAAGCGTGGGAAAAAAATTAATGGTTATATTGTAAAGGGTAGTAATTAAATGTTTGGTTTGCAGTATCTTCCTTGCGTGATCATGTGACCTGGTGACCGTCTTGAAAAAGAGCATATGTTTACAACCTCCCATAAGTTACCAAGATTATGTCGTCCTATCAGTTACTCAAACTAATGGCCCCATTGTGCTTAAAAAGTAAAACTGTATTATTTATGCTTTTTCTGTATGCTCAAATGTATTTTCTGAATGTAGAAAAAAATTATTCAATAATCCTATTGGTTTGGTTTCACTAATTTTGCAGTTTCATTTTGCTTTGTAAAAAACGGTATTTTTTTTGTCCCGCCAGTTACCAACTAAAGTGAAAGCAATTGAATGGGCACTTCTTAAGTTTTATTGACACATGTTTATAATTCCAGTACCATTTTTCTGGAGGACTGATTAGTCCATTTTGAAATAAATGGTTGGTTGTTTATTTAGTGGCCTTTTCTTTCTTAAAAAGTATTATCTGAAAGTCCGGCTAATTACCGTGCAATATCCCTTGTGTCACGATTAAGGTTGATGACCTTGTACGCCACGAGTATAGAGGGAGTAAACTTACTAGGGGAGAAGGGGAGTTTTTTTAAGTTGTTGACTAGCATGAAAGATTACTATCACGAGGAAGGTCGGTGGCCTTGTGCGCCACGAGTCTAGGGGGGTGAGCTTAGCAGGGGAAAACACGGTTTTTAACATTGTTGACGAGCGTGGATAGATACACACGACTCGCTTTAGACTAGTCGCGTGTGCAAAAACCTCGGGAGTATAAGTAGAGGAGAGGCTCGACACAGGTGGTTCCCAAGTTATTCATTCCTAAAGGAAGACGCAGCGAGAAGTGTTCCGGGCGACAGGTGGAAGGTCGTGCCATGGGGACCAGGGGTGTTATGTATGTGAGGAATCTATGGGGTTCCCAAGTTATTCATTCCTAAAGGAAGACGCAGCGAGAAGTGGTCCGGGCGACAGGTGGAAGGTCGTGCCATGGGGACCAGGGGTGTTAAGTATGTGAGGGATCTATGAGGTTCCCAAGTTATTCATTCCTAAAGGAAGACGCAGAATTTATCGGTCCGGGCGACAAGTGGAAGGTCGTGCCAGTGGGGACCAGAAGTGTTAGGTGTGTGAGGGATCCATGATGTTCACACTTATTTCCCAATAAGAAGAATTTATCGGTCCGGGCGACAAGTGGAAGGTCGTGCCATGGGGACCAGAAGTTGAGGAGTTCTGATGATAGGATGGGAACCCATCAGAAGCTCGTGAATCTACGATGGCGGGTGTGAACCGTCGGTGTGCTGTGTGTTTGTAGAAGTTGAAGAGTCCTGAGGACGGGATGACAACCCCTCAAGGAACAAGTAATCTACGATGGCGGGTGTGAACTGTGTGTTCTTATTTGTGAGAAGCCAGGGGCGCCTGTTTCCCCTTTTAACGTCGAAGTTAAAGATCTAGAAAGGATTGTGTGAACTCTGGAGAAATGAAACTGCATCAACGAGGAGGGCAGCTGTTGACAGAGACTATTAAGTATACGTAGTTAAGTTTATGGACAGAGGGGTTAGATCTAGATGTGAATCGGGGAATAGAGAATAGCCATGATCCCCAAGAGTAAATTTGAAATATCTCTGTTTTTGTGATTATGTATGTGATTATCATGAGTTGAATGTTTTGACATCAGTTTTGTCATGCATTTATAATTAAATATCGTTTAATTTAAATTTCACCCCATGTGTCCGTTGATCGCTGGTCTGCTTGCTTGGCTTGTTAGCTGGGTTTGAAAGGTAAATAAGTTAGGTACTCATCACACACGTGGTCGTGACCATCTTCACGCACGTGATCGTGACACTTGAAACAGTTTCAAGGGATATTGTGAGTGAGTGGGAAAAGCTCTCGCTTGATCGTGCAATTTGGAGGGCGGCCCTTACCAGAGGCAGCAAAGCATGGGAAGCTGACAGAGTCCAGCAGGCTATCAAAAAAAGAGAACGGCGCAAGAAAAGGCCCAGTGGTACTGAACCAACGGAGCACTCTTGTCATTTATGCGGAAGGGTCTGCAGGGCAAAAATAGGACTTATCAGTCACAGGAGAAGCCATAAGTCATGAAAGAACAGTCTTTCCATTATGTCCTCTGTGTCCTTTAGTTCTCTTTATTGTCCATGTGTTGAAATTCTCAACAATTTCTGTTCTTTATTCCTCTGGTGTTGTTAAGGTCATCATCATACCTGATGGACGAACTATTATTATCCCTTGAAACAATGTGCCCCATTGTTTCTCGTAAGAGAATTAACATTTGCATGGGAAGCCCAGCAGCAGCAAACAACCGAACAAACAAACGTACATTTATCAGAGCTCTTCAGCATTTTTGTTTATTTCTCAGTTTGTTTGTTTATGTTTGTTAATTTTCTAAATTTTTGCATATAAATATATTTACATATTCCTTGTACATATAGTGCTTGAAAATTTATTTTCTTATTATAATTTAATTTGACTTTTGTCATTAATTTGTTCACTTATTTATTTATTTATTTATTTATGTCAAATTTGGACACGATGATTTATAACGATAAAGTAATGATGCGGAACTGTGACAGCGCTACTACGAGTTCATTCACGTATCATCCTTTAATTCACTTTCTCTGCCCATTCAGTTCATCAGAATACATACTACCAGGAAATTAGTTCCTTTATTCATTCCTCAACCTGTGCAATACGCATCATCTTTATGTTTTCTGGTCTTTTTGTGTACGTGAATGAAGAAGGCGCCCATATACCGAAAGCTTGCTTGTTGTTGTTTTTTGAGTTAGTCCTGGTCTTTAACTAGCGTCCATGCCATTTGCCCCGTGTCTGTTCACTCCCTCAGCAAATAACCTCATCCGACACTTGTTATCGCTGTTGTACCATCGTGATATCGCGCGAAATATATGGTTCATTCTTTGGTTACACTGCATTATTTTGATCAATGGACTGCTATATTTTTTTTTCAGCATTTTTCAGCACTATTAAGTATTATCGACATTCAACTCCTACTAGAGTTGAAGTACAGATGGGAGAACTATAGAGTGAAAATTCAATATCAAGGCGAAGCATGTAACCAGAAGGTACAACATGCGATGGCTGGTGAACCGAGAAGAGATAATGATAGACATCGCACAGAACGGTATCAAATTCAAAGATGATTCCTCACTGGTCAAGACCTACACTTACAAAAAAGCCCCTCTCGTCCCGTGACCTTTGGGAAGCCGGCAATGGTTAAGAAAGGAGCCAACTGCGTCGGCGGCGATACACTGAGATACATGTGAACGTTTCCCATGTATTCAAGTACAGCTTTCTCACTAGATACACTCTTCTATTTTCTTTCCTGACAAACTACGACCTAGAAAAGATAATAATTATAATAATAATATGTCCTCAATTATGATTCCAGTTACAAATTTTAATCTTGAGAGAGAAAAAAGGTTAAAGTTAGAACGTTTACTTACTTGAGCTTCAACAAAACCAAGCAGAAAAGCCAGCAGGCAAAATTTCAACATGGTGAGTGTCACTGAAGATCTTCTTGAGTTTGCAGTCCGTAAATGGTTCAGTTGTGGTTACTTGAGTACAGCGCTGGGTGATCTTCTAATGAAATAATATTCTTTATCCAAGCATTTATATATCTAAACACGTTCCAACCCAAACAAAAACCTTCATTGTACTGATATAATCATGGATACAACATGCAATAAGCTGAAACATTCCCTTCTTCGCACCCCTAAAAAAAAATCGTGCTCACAGTTTGCGTGCTGGTCGGGGGCGGGGCCCATGGCTCATCGCATGAAAAGAATGCTTGATATAAAATAATTTAAGACAGTGTTACTGCGAAATAAAAATAAAAAATAGCCAGCGATTGAAGTTATGACTACAAAATAAGTGATTTCAATCAAGGCCTATAGCGATAGCTGAACAGTGAACGAAATTCAGTATTTTCCCAACAATGGCCATTGTATTTGCCGCTAGGTGGCGGTGCGAAATTTGTGCACGCTAAATGAGGTAGCTGTCTCATCTTATTGTATCTGGTATCTTTGATAATTATAAAGGCGTGGCTGACGACATGAACATGCCATTCTTTTGATTAGATAACTAGACACCTATAAAAGATGTGAATACATGATGTCAAACTATAATATCCAGAAATAGCAATCATACCAAGAAACCCGCTCGTGCGGAAAATTTGTATGGCGGATTCAATAAAGCAGATGTTGTCTACTATTGTCGG
Organism: Onchidella celtica; assembly: GCA_963931925.1. Classification (NCBI taxonomy): domain Eukaryota; kingdom Metazoa; phylum Mollusca; class Gastropoda; order Systellommatophora; family Onchidiidae; genus Onchidella; species Onchidella celtica. The sequence continues at coordinate 6,924,692 of OZ007579.1, read as the reverse complement.
TGTTATAGACTGTGATGTTGCTTGCCCTATGTGAGCATGGGGCATTCTGATACAGGGATAATTAAGCCATCAACGCCTGGGTGCCTCATTGTACAGTGGAGTGACAGAAAAAGCATGAGATCCAGCGGACAAGTACCGTGAGGGAAAGTTGAAAAGAACTTTGAAGAGAGAGTTATTGCTCATGCAACAGGTGAAGCTGGATGCTATATTAGTCAGATGCTCACTCGACACGGTATCTGGGCGTTGTCTACTTGACAATTTACTACATTGGATTCATTGAATTCATATCACTACATGTAATAACTTAACCTTGGTGTTTCACATAGTATGCGATATCGGAACAATGAACAAATTAAGTATTATTGCTCTCTATTCAGCTTTGTAATTGATCTATGGTCCTTTGACAATAGCCCATTTGTTTCCCAAGAAAAGCGTAGTTCATGTCTTTTATCTCAAGCGACCAAGGCCTGGGTAATAATATTAGTGAAACTCATTTTTCATTCGTAACGCTAGCAGCAAAACTATTTATAAAACCCATGAAGTCACACCATGGGTATGATCGGTAACAAAGGATTGTTATAAGAACATGATTGCTTAGAGAGTAAAAATAGATCAAAATCAGGGTTCTTTGTCCAAGTGTGAAAGATGTATTACGAAGAGATGGTTTCATCTCAGGCTTGGCCACAGAATAAATATAACACAGAATTACAAATCGCCTCTTTGGTGTGTTCCGCCAACGCTCGGTCCGCCATTTTTTATTTTTTTTATTTGTCGTATGCGACAGCTGTTTACATCATTCAGTGGTTTCCTCGGGACCTCATGGTCATTACGCACAGTTTTTATCTTTCGACATGGAGGAAAGTAGGTCTAATTCTACATGCAAATCGACGACAGGTGCAAGATATTGCTGTGCAATAAACTGTTCAAATAACAGTGGGAAATGGATGAAAACATGCGTTTATAAGTCTGTTAGTATGAATGAATAATATTTTCAGAATAGTTTAGCTTGTAAATTGCTGCATTCCTGTCCTGTTGACAAGAATAGTCCACGCGGCAGGGATGTACGATAGCACCTGTCAGTAACTGATACTCACTGTGTCATAGTTGTTTTCAGGAAATTGGATGTCTTGTGTGTGTTGACTTTTTGAAATGGCATGCAATGTTTCTGAACTTAAGAGCTTAATTGATTCACTGAATTTTAATAACCATATGAAGTTTGAAGCAAAAAGAAAAGAAGGATTAATTTGATATATAAACAATGAACAAAGTAAGTAAATTTCTGTTATCTCCTTGTACATTTATAATACAAAACTCTTTTGATTTTGGAATGCAAGCACCCGTTTCATTGTTTTAGTCGCATGTGTATGCAAACTCTATGTGAATGTGATGTAGCGAGACGCCCTAAGATAAGGATTTTACTAGCTTAAATTCTGACTACCCTCTGCGGAGGGCCACGCTTCGCCCCTGATTCCTCTGTGTGTGTATGTGAGAGAGTGAGAAAGGGAGAGAGGGAGAGTCTATGGCACTTTGTGAAATAAATTTTTTGAGTAAGTGAATAGTAAGTGTTGTTTCATTTTTGTACTGTCATCGTAGAATCTCATCATAGAGGCCTGTCTATAAGTTCTTTTGCTTTCACTCTTCAATAGATTAATACCATTTTCTTTAATTGTTTGTGTCGTTCTTGTCATTGTGGTTATTGTTTCCATCGTTATGTTTCTTGAAATAACAAAATGGAATCCATGCATAGATCTAGATCTAGATGGCCTATGGTGATGTGCCCACCTTTCGGAAGATTCGAACACTGGAAATTACTGCCCCGCCTTAAATTATTTTTTATTTGTCTGCACACGGAGAAGGCACATGTTCAAATGAATCAATTGTTCTTTATTAGGCTAATAAGATTGCAATTTTAAAAGCATTAGAGGCCGAAACGAGGGTACATCACCATAGACCTAGATTTTCCTAACTTAAGAAACTGATTACATTTAAAATAGATCTAGGTCTAGATTTAGCATCTCTAGTAGACCTCTAGTCTTGATTGCCATTCAGCTGAAATCTTAAAAATGACACAATAAACGATTAACAAGGGTACACGGTATGACGTTCATATTGATAGCCAACTTCGCACAATGCAACGCAACCCACAGTGGGCAGCGTCTATGGATACGAGGTATCATACGACAAAACAAAATGGCGGGTCGAGAACCAGTTTTGTGACGTCACTCAATGGGGATTGTGCGTCTGCCTAAGTATAAGTCTGTGGGCTTGGCTGACCACTATGATGCCGCGCCCATGTTGTGAATTATAATACAAAGCAGGTTTCCAATAATGGCCGGAGTGGCCAAACTTGCTTAATGAAAGAGCCACATACGACAAACTTCAGATGTTCGGGAGCCACAAGACGGGAACAAAATTGACCCATACGTTTTATTGCTAGGTACAGAATTTGTTACCAAAATTTTATACAAATATTAAGACATAAATGTACGCGTTCAATAAAAATGTGTTCATTGCGTGCCCACACAGTGAGACCAGTCTCATTATTTTTTTTATCGCAGCCGAAACACACGATACCGAGATGGGCCATTCGTTTTTTCTCTATTTTGATGTCCACAACTTGCCCGCGTATAAATACCGTGAGTACTACTCACAGAGCTCTGTGGTATTCGTGTTTATCGTTCAATTGGCTTCACCAATTTTACCAGAATTCCCAATTTCTGTGACCTTAATCTCGCTCTTTAAGCCCCCCATACACGTTCAGGCCCGGCTCACAGCCTCGCCTAAATCCGGGCTTCACGAACAGATTTTAATTCGAACTTTGCACACACACGTTGCGGCCAGGCTCTATGAAATTTTCCCCGTTACTACGAGAACTGATTGCACACAGAGGTGCCGAAACAGAATAGATGTTTCATTGACACACAAAACACTTGAAAACAGTGCCCTCAACTCCAGTGTACATAGTTTGATCACTTCATTTTGGCCCATTCACAATGTCTCACAACTAACCACAGGCTCTATGTGGAATCATAATATATTCAGTCACCCGGAAACGGAAATTGAGCATCAAAAAGGATACTGCGTCAAAAACAGTGGCTGTTGGAACGAACGACTCACACTTGCATCAATTTATTGAATGAGTTGAGATTTCATCCAAGTGATTGGCGTAATTATTTGCGAATGGACGAGGACACCTTCACGGCCGTTTTCGCGGGGACGCGCAGGTTGGGAGAGAGAGAAAAAAATCTCTCTCTCTCTATCTCTCTTTCCAACTCTCTTTTTATCCCCACCAAACACACACATGCAGAGCGAGCGAGCGTGAGAGAGAGAGAGAGAGAGAGAGCGAGAGAGAGAGAGAGAGAGAGAGAGAGAGAGAGAGGGGGGGGGGGGTGCGAGAATTGATGAAAAGTCAGAAATTTTTATAAACCGTTCTATCCATAGTACGAGAATGGTATTTGGTATCAAATCGATGGTAAATGTACTGCTTTTCCCGATTTTCTCATCAAAGTGGCCAAAAGAAGATGTTCATATTCGTTTAATTTTGAGTTTACCGAGTCAAGCCATTGGCTTTACATAATTTTTCAGGCACCTCCTGATATTTTGGCTTAAGTCCTGGCCCGGAGCCCGGCTGTATGAAATCGCCCACACACGTTCAGTTTTTTATAAGTTTAACAGGATCTGGGCGAGGCCGTACGCCGGGCTTGAACGTGTGTGGGGGGCTTTAAGGCCGCCTACAATGTCGGTGCATTGCGCCTGGTAGGTTTTATTTGTACTTTTTTTTCTGCTCACACTACTCACTGCAACCACGTGGAATTGTGCAGAGTGAAACTGAGCTGACCAGATGCTCGCTTTAAACATTTTGAATTATCATGTCTTTAAAATGATTTTTAAAAATTTAAAAATTGTTGTCTTTCAAACTAAACAAATTCTGCTCGATGACTTTGTTAATTTGAGGCCGCTGAATCCAAATCTTCAATCAAATTTCCTCCATCGTCCCGTCCAGATGTGGCTTGGTCAGTAGAAAATCGCCCCGCTTGCCGTAAATGAGTATGACTCATCACACCTTCCTGTCGAGCGACGGTCTTTCCCGTCACCCTGTCATCAGATCGGTGTCTTTCGGCGCAATGGGAATGTCTTTTGGATTCCGATTTAAAAAAAAGTCTGCACCTACGGCGCTGAAACGGACCGAATCTTGGTGGGCTCTATGTGCAGTTGTTGTAATTATATAGTGCAATTCTTCCGCCTAGTGGTTCGGTGACAGAATTCGGTGGCCTTTATATGGGCACCCTCAGAGCTGTGTTTCCTTGTATCAGCCTGTATCAGCAGACAGGACATGATGCAGTAAATTAAACGTACCGTGGGCGAGGGAACAGGAGGCTGTTACGATTTGGGGTATATTAAATTATGGAATTTAGGTGTTCGACTGCATTTAATAAATATCGAGAGGTTTTACAAAATTACTCTGCCATACCATGCCACATACACTAATAACAATTTCGAGTAAGTTATATCAAGGACCTTGTAGGGCCACAAATTTATTACTTAAGATTCTTAACAATTTCGTCTATCTTACATATTAAAAGACAACATCAGCAGCATCAAATGAAAATACTATAATACATAACTAGAAGTCTCCTCTAGATTCTTGAAAGATTAGGAAATCTATATCATTCTGACTCATTCACAGTTTACTTAGTAATTATTTATCTTCAGAAATATAGTCTGCCTACTATCTCACAAATAATATTCTTATGTCTCAGACGACAATATTAACTCAGTAATAGCTTATAAAGGATCAAACCGTCAAGACACACTGACGTAGTTAAGATAGATCTAGATCGGCTCTAGGATGGGCTGGCAATCCCAGCCTCATCCAGGCACATCAAATTACAATTTCCAAATGTGTATATCAGTCACTCAGTCTAGATCTTAATGGCAAGTAAAAACATTATAGTCTTGCATCCTTTGGTAGTACTTCTACTGGAAAAGTAGGGTCAGATTCACGTCATCTCGAATCATTGTGAAGACACTTACGATTGGTTCCCTGAAACGATTTCAGGGAACTGGAGAAAATAGCTGTGGATTATTTCATTGTCTATCCAGGACATAGACATGTCTTTAACAGTCTTATGGTTCTCTCTGGCTGAACCTTAGCCGACACCCTCGCAGGATGGAATACGCTGCATGGAGTGAAGTAACATAAAGATGTCTCCGCTTATCTTCTGCAAATCCCAGCCAACTGCCCAAATTTGATTGGTGCATCCATTTCGAGCTCAGCTCGCAGTCTATTAATAGTAACAGACAAAGTTAAATTACTATGTCAAAAGCGTTCGCAAGGTCTCTCCACCCTCTACGTTTTATGTACGAATTTATTCACTCCTTATTCGCCCCGTCTTCCCTTGCTAAAGTACACCCAAACCACGGGGTCGAAAACTGCACCGTCACTGTTAATTTATCCATTCGTTCTATCTTGCCCCACTTTCTTTCCATCTCTAAGAAAAAGCGTTTCAAAAACAACCTGTCCACGGGAATAGTTCAAGGACGTTTGCACTGGCCAAAATCAATGATGCCATGAAATAAACAAAGCGTGACCCAGCACGGCAATTCAAATCCTAACCCTGACATATCCCCCACCCCAGTGAAAATTTTAAATAAAATTTACACGATAGGATCCCAGAAATCCCAAAGTTATTGTGGTAGGGGCTTAAGTAGTACTGTAGAAAGATGAGCCTTAAGCTTGAGAAGAAAAATCTAACTAAGAACGTGCATATTGGATGGACAAAAAGCATACAATTATTGATGCCACGTTCTATAGACTTTATTCTATTTAAACATTCTTACTGCACACAATCAAAATTCTCAGAAACATCTATAATAATAATGAGTATATCACTGTATACTGCTGGATTAAAGTATAACTATTATCAAATAATGAAGCCTTACTGAAGGAATAGGCACGTAATTATCTAGTCAACACACATAATTGCTGCTTATATACACATTCACACACAATATATTGTTAATTAAAATACTGTGGTATCCAATGGCAGCAGTAGCTCTGGTAGCTTGGTTTGCCATGTCTCTATCTCATTGACCCGCTGACAAGGGCGTCAGGTTTGCCAGAAGTTCAGGTCACAGTCAGGAATGACGCTGGTGGAAAAAGGATATTCACAAAAAAGGATTGTAAAACTGGTTCATAAAGTAATGAACAAGATAAATGTGAATCCATCCACCGTCTAGAATTGAGGGGGACAAGCACTATCCAACCCCAATACAAGACACAACACTCTTTAATAGGAATTTAAATGAGACGTGACAAAATATCAGCTTGGGAATTGTCACCGCCCGGGATAGACCGGATAACAAACCGGTATTCCTGGAGTGCAAGACTCCACCTCGTTAATCGAGCATTTTTAGCCCTGTTAGTCTTTAAGAATAACAACGGACGATGGTCCGTTTCAATTATAAACTCGGACATGAGTAGATATCGCGAAAATGCGTTTACAGCAAAAATGATAGCGAGGCACTCTCGCTCGATAATTGCATAGCGGCATTCCCTATCTAGCAACTTGCGGCTGGCGTATAGACATGGCCGCAAGGTATCGTCTCGTTCCTGTAATAAGACAGCTCCCAATCCCTTGTCCGACGCATCAGTGCGGACAATAAATATTTGGTTAATATCTGGAAGTATGAGAATGGGGGAAGTGGAAAACAATTGTTGAACGGTACGAAGTGTATCAGCACATTCGGTTGTCCATCTCACTTTATTAGGAAAATTCTTTCTTGTGAGGTCCGACAACGGAGCTGTAAGCGAAGAAAAATTTGGAATGAATTTCCTATAATAGTTAAGAAAGCCCAATAAACTACGAACTTCTTTCTTAGTTCGAGGAGGTTGGAGCTTTAAGATGGTAGTTATCTTCTTGTCATCAGGAGTCTGAACGCCGTGGGCAATTGTATGGCCCAGAAAATTAATTTCATTATATCCTAAAAACACCTTACTGGGTTTCGCCGTAAGGCCAGCTCGACGAAGAGCAATAAAAACTTGTCGTAGGGCTGCGAGGTGGCCCGACCAATCGGTTTCATAAATACAAATGTCGTCAAAATACGACAATACGGAATTCATACCCTGGAGCAATATTGTCATCATACGGGCGAAAGTAGCAGGGGCTGTAACTAACCCGAAAGGCATATAGCGCCACTGCATAAGACCCAACGGAGTCTGAAAAGCGGTATATTGCTTGCTATTCTCATCAAGCGGAATTTGCCAATAGCCTTTGGAAAGATCAATTTTAGAAAAAATCGTTGCCCTGGCTAACTGAGCAAAAAGATTCTCCTGGTTGGGAATCGGTTCAGCGTCATATATCGTAACCTCATTAAGTTTACGATAGTCAATACAAAAACGCACGGTATCATCTTTTTTTTTCACTAAGACGATGGGTGAGTTATATGGGCTCGTCGATCGCTCTATCACTCCCAGGTGAAACATGTTACGTACCTCGGTTATTATAGTCTCTTGTGCGTGCAGCGGACGCGGGTATGGTTTAACAAAGACGGGTATATCCGTCTTTAATCTTATAACATGCTGTACCAAAGAAGTATTACCTGGTAGATCAGTAAAGACTGTAGTAAACTCGTTAAGCAAATCTCTTAAATCTTGTCTTTGCGATTCAGATAAATCTGGATTTATATTTACATCCGAAGTGTTTTCAGAAGATCGAAGTGCGGGGATTGAATTCTCAATCTTAATAGGATCATCATCGTCAACTGAAACCAAGGCCGCATTGGCCTGAGCAACCACATTTCGGCGATTACTTTGTCGATTATCCTCGTCGGACAGGTACTGCTTTAACATATTTATATGGAAGACTTTGTCCTGTCCTCGAATCCTGATAAGATAATTTACTCGAGAAAGTCTCTTTAGAACTTTAAAAGGTCCCTTCCATGTAAGAAGGAGTTTATTTTTGGTCTCCGGAAGGAGAACAAGAGTTTGGTCTCCGACGGCCAAGGTTCGCAATCGGCTACCTTGATCACGATATTGTTTATAAAGACTCGCATGCGCAGCCGAAGATTTTTGTGCGAGCTGACATGCGTTAAGAATTCGATGGCGCAAGTCTACAACGTATTGATATGCAGAACGCGTATCGTTGTCGTCGGTGTCTGATCCGGCGAATAAATCATGAAGTATGGCCATTGGACCACGCGGCTTACGACCATACAATAATTCGAAGGGGGAAAAACCCGTCGATGCGTTCGGTAGTTCTCGGTATGCAAAAAGAATAGCGGGGAGTTGTCGATCCCAATCACTCGGTTTGTCGGCGGAAACTCGTGCAAGCATACTTTTCATAGTAGCATTCCACCGTTCACAGCAGCCATTAGACTGTGGGTGGTATGGAGACGTCAATCTTTGTTTAATCCCGACTAATTCCAAGACTTTCTTAAAAAGCTCAGAGGTAAACTGTGGACCTCTGTCCGATAAAATTTCAACAGGAAACCCAAGACGCGAAAAAATAGTAATAAGAGCCTCAGCGACATGATCAGCTGAAATGTCTTTTAGCGGAATGGCCTCTGGCCAACGGGTTGCGTAGTCAATGACAGAAAGTATAAAACGATGTCCTCTGTCTGACTTGTGTAGGGGACCAACTATATCTACGGCAACGCGCTCAAATGGTCTGGAGACCATTGGCATCTCCTGCAGAGGAGCTCGTGATGTTCTTCCTTTAGGAGTACGTCTCTGACATACGTCACATGTTGATACGAACCGGTTTACATCTGCGTAAATACTGGGCCAAAAAAATTGCGATAGTATTCGAGACTTAGTTCTGGCCTTTCCCTGGTGACCCGCCAAGGAAGTGTCATGCGCGAGACGAATAATGTCGCGACGAAAAGATCTTGGTACCACAAGTTGCATAACGGTCTCTCGCTTACTCCGAAAATTACGATATAATAAGTCATCTTTAATAAGAAACTTAGAGGTATCCGGTGCGGTAGGATCAACCTTAGCAAACAAATGTTTCAATGTGGGATCTGAATGTTGCTCATCATGAAATGCACTAGACGTAATGTTCACTTCAATAGTAGGATTACTCAATGGAATGTCTGCTCGTCGACTCGATTGTAGGCGTGTTGTCGCACAAGCAACACTCTCATCCTCAGTCCAAATTTCCAAGTTACCGATAGGAAACTTATTTACTTGAGGTACATTCCCTATGATTATATCAGCGACTGGATTAGGCAGTACACATGCAGTAACAATACCTGTGAGAAAAGGTGTATCAATATAAACTTCTGCAAGACGGAATTGCTCTACAGATCCGCCAAAAGTAATACAAGTTACCTCCTTGTCCAAAAATTGTGTTGGACGGACTAGTGACTGTCGAACGCCGATAGTCGTGCATCCGGAGTCACGTAGAACAGAAGCGCGAATCGCGTTCACGCGGCCCTGGTAAAATGTTAATTCACCCAGTTCATGTAGGGCGGACATGACTGGAATAGCCTTTGATTGCGATGAAGATTTATTAGTATAACCAACATCTGTATAGGGTGTAGATTGTACAGAGCAGGCATTTGCCGATTCCATTTTCACGTTACAAAATCTCTGTATGTGGCCTACCCTATTACACCTAAAACATATAGTACGATTAGGATCGTTTCCACGATAAGGAAGACTCTGCGGTCTATTATAATTATGATTATCATCAAAATGCACTCGTCGCGGCGGTCCCTGAGGCCGGTTATATTGTTGGCCTGGATAGTTGCCACGATAATATGGGCGAGGCTCGTAAAAAGAATAACTCTGGTATCCTCGACGCGGGGATACATTACCTCGATTCGGGAAATCTCTCTGTCTAATAAAAGGCGGCTCTGATTGAGAGCGCGGATTTGGGGCCTGACGACGAGTCGGCCTTGAACGATCGTGTCCGGTTGGCGCTCCTTTGCCTACGTTGGCATAACACGGTGTTGTAGTTGAAGGTTTTGCCAAAGGACGATTTGGGTGGGCGGACGCATACCGTTCCGCGCACGATGTGATTTCTTCAGAGGATGTCGGTGCCCTCTCTTTAAGGTGGGCAACTAAATCGGAATGACATGCCGTATAGATTTGGTCCTTTAAGACCAAATCGTAAAGTTGGGAATAATTTCCGGTAGTTACGTTCGCGAGCTCAATCCAGCGATCTAAATAATGTTTCAGCCGATTCACATAAGTTGAGAAATTTTCAGATGGCTCAGGTTTACATGAGCGAAATCTTTGATGAAAGCCATCCTCGGTATGCTGGAATCGCTTCAGCAGTGCTGTTTTAAGCTTGTCATAATCGTTGGCATCCTCTACCTTGAGGCTATGAAATACTTCTAAAGCCTTACCTGTTAATAAATTAGACAGGCATGAACTGTACATCGCCTGCTGCCATCCGACGCATTTAGCGTGTAGCTCGAACCGATGTAAATATGCGTCGATCCGGTCGAGTTTTTCATTAAATGGTGGTAGTTTTGGTTTAGTAGCATAAGTATTGGTGGCAGTAGTGGGTGTTACAAGCGATTGTTGCTCTAACTTTTTCATTGCAAGCTCATGCTCTCTTTTTTCTCTCTCTACAGCTTCTTTTTCTCGTTCTCTTTCTCTTTCCTTTTCTCTCTCTTTGTCTTTTTCTCTTTCTCTTTCTTCTTTTTCTCTTTCTCTTTCTCTTTCTTCTTTTTCTCTCTCTCTTGCTTCTTTTCGATCCTCGCGCTCTCGGTCTTGTTGTACTTGTCGTTCGCACCACGCGGCGCGTTCTTCTTCTGGTATGCCCAGAACTTTGGCAGATTCAACGTATTTAAGAAACTCAGCCATGATATGTTAAAGTCTGTAAATAGTAAGTATTTACCTACTATTAAGGTGTATCGCGGTATCAACTATATTATATGAACAGTTATTGACTGTTAATATTAATTCAGTGTCTTATGTTAGCACTGCTTCGCGAAAAGAACGTTCTATCTCTCTCTCTAAAAATTACAGGCAGTATCACTTAAACTGCAAAAACTTTATCTCTCTCTCTGAAAATTACAGGCAGTATGACTTAAACTGCAAACACTTTATCTCTCTCTCTCTCTCTAAATATGAATTCTAGTAAGGCAGTGCCGTCTATCCGTTGCTCCCACTGCAATAAAATATATATATCGCCTTTACTGCGATAAATTAATGTCTTGAGTGATCACTCTCAAAATTTACGTCTCTCTCAACGCGACGAACCAGTGTCCTTTGTTATCACTGTCAAAAACGAATCGCTCTCTCAATGTGATGAATCAAAAATATATCTCTCTCTCAACACGACAAATTTGAAATATCTCTCTCTTCTCAAAACGCAGACACGCAGTGTCTTCTGTTACCACTGCAAATTTATTCTCTCTATCTTCAACGTGAAATTGTCACGTGAACAAAAATTTATTATATTCCTCTCTCTCATATGTCAATACCAGATTACAATTCAACGTGGTTTTAGCACGTGAAACACCTCAGGCATATATTGTAAACATATCAATGTTAGTATAGTAGTTTAAAGTTTATAAGGAAGCAAAAAGAAATACAATAAAAAGGACGTATACTGACAAGTAAAACGAACGATAACAGACCCTACAAGTCCTAACTTATATTACAGAAAGTTTAAGAAAAAGACAGGAGAGACATCTTCCTAAAGAAAAGTGAGGAAGTAAGAAAAACGCCACAATCTATACGAATAATGGATCCCTAAAAGAACTATTCACAGTGAAGCAAATCCCCCCCGAGTTATTATAAATAGCCACCAAGGCACTCCAATATCCTTCGTAATGGCAAAGAAGATATGCTAAACTATGACCCCAACCAACCTCCCGCACTTAAACTAAACATATAGTAAATAGTAAAATGGCCTGGAACAAACACAGAGCGGAAAGTACGTCGCCCTCCTCAAGACTGTTAGTTAGATGGATCACTTATCTTTCTTTTTGAGGAATTCAGATGGTATGTATCCTTAATCCACAGCTCCAAGCCCAAAAAACTGTATTTCTGTCTGAGGTAGATCTGTACGGTGAAAGGGTTCCCTCGCCGGTGTCCACGGGTCAATGGGATGTTGAGTTCACCATATGAAATTGAAATACAAAATATTAAATTAATACAAATTGCCTAAAATTTATAATGAAAAGGACCTGAAAACATAGTATTACAAAAGTACAATATCAAATAATGGAATAAAAATACAATAGGTTTTAAAATAATTTATCTATGGCATGGCGTTATTAAAGTTCTTTAAGGGTCCCTCTCCAGTGTTACGATTTGGGGTATATTAAATTATGGAATTTAGGTGTTCGACTGCATTTAATAAATATCGAGAGGTTTTACAAAACTACTCTGCCATACCATGCCACATACACTAATAACAATTTCGAGTAAGTTATATCAAGGACCTTGTAGGGCCACAAATTTATTACTTAAGATTCCTAACAATTTCGTCTATCTTACATATTAAAAGACAACATCAGCAGCATCAAATGAAAATACTATAATACATAACTAGAAGTCTCCTCTAGATTCTTGAAAGATTAGGAAATCTATATCATTCTGACTCATTCACAGTTTACTTAGTAATTATTTATCTTCAGAAATATAGTCTGCCTACTATCTCACAAATAATATTCTTATGTCTCAGACGACAATATTAACTCAGTAATAGCTTATAAAGGATCAAACCGTCAAGACACACTGACGTAGTTAAGATAGATCTAGATCGGCTCTAGGATGGGCTGGCAATCCCAGCCTCATCCAGGCACATCAAATTACAATTTCCAAATGTGTATATCAGTCACTCAGTCTAGATCTTAATGGCAAGTAAAAACATTATAGTCTTGCATCCTTTGGTAGTACTTCTACTGGAAAAGTAGGGTCAGATTCACGTCATCTCGAATCATTGTGAAGACACTTACGATTGGTTCCCTGAAACGATTTCAGGGAACTGGAGAAAATAGCTGTGGATTATTTCATTGTCTATCCAGGACATAGACATGTCTTTAACAGTCTTATGGTTCTCTCTGGCTGAACCTTAGCCGACACCCTCGCAGGATGGAATACGCTGCATGGAGTGAAGTAACATAAAGATGTCTCCGCTTATCTTCTGCAAATCCCAGCCAACTGCCCAAATTTGATTGGTGCATCCATTTCGAGCTCAGCTCGCAGTCTATTAATAGTAACAGACAAAGTTAAATTACTATGTCAAAAGCGTTCGCAAGGTCTCTCCACCCTCTACGTTTTATGTACGAATTTATTCACTCCTTATTCGCCCCGTCTTCCCTTGCTAAAGTACACCCAAACCACGGGGTCGAAAACTGCACCGTCACTGTTAATTTATCCATTCGTTCTATCTTGCCCCACTTTCTTTCCATCTCTAAGAAAAAGCGTTTCAAAAACAACCTGTCCACGGGAATAGTTCAAGGACGTTTGCACTGGCCAAAATCAATGATGCCATGAAATAAACAAAGCGTGACCCAGCACGGCAATTCAAATCCTAACCCTGACAGAGGCCAGCAGCTAATTGTTTTTGTCTTGGTTGGTTGGCTGCTAGACACGGCTCAGATGATCACAATGCAGGGTGTTTTTAAATTTCAAGTGAGTTACGGACGTCAATAATCATAAAATTAACGTCACGTGTTTTGTTTGTTTGTTTGTGTGTTTCTTGTATTAACTATCACCAATGAACGGCAAGGACATTAAAATGACATTTCCTCATACAAACATTATGAACAATGGAATAGAGAAGAAAAACAAATAGAGAAATGTCAGTTTTTATCCATTCTTAGAAAAGCGGATGGAGGTCTCGTTTATCCGGTTACAGACAAGAAAAACACGTATTACGAAACGAGGCTTTTTTTTTTTAAGTCTCCAAATAATTAGCATTCATTTCCAAATGAATGTTGTTACAAGTACCTACGCCCCCCCCCCCACCCCGCCCCAAGTTTTTTTGCGCTAGGGTATGTATTTTAAAGCTTTCTGTGGCCCCAAAGCTAGAGAACTCCTCTAGAAATACTCCTAACAACAGCCTTAATGAATTATTCTTTCAGATTTTCTTTTTGTTTTCCTCCTTTTTTTTTTCTTTTTGTCGAAAGGGTACGGGGAGCCGCGGGTTAGGGATTCGATAAGATTCAGGGTTGATGATAAGGACAGGGTTAAGAATAGATACGTATACATATACGCCACCAGCGCAAAACGGATGGGAGTGCGTATGTACTTACAACAGCAGTCTTTCCAAATACGCAACTGTTTTTTCATAGAACTCATAATAGATCTACTTAGTTTGAAACACTGATCGAAAACCACCTGCAGAATACGTGCATTCTCATCACGAAGGATAAGTCCCTTCACCGCTGAAGTGATAAGGTCAGACACTTTGTTTGAGGAAACTTGTCGTGGCATGGGACCACAGGCAGCAAGGATGTCTACATCTGAAACCCCATAGTGAAATTTTCAGTAGAACTCTTATACACTTTGTTTCAACACTGACTTGCTGGTAAATTGAATTTCCACCATTTGACCAAAGAGAGATGACGACAGTGAGAGTTGTAATGAGAACGAAGTCTCTATTGAGCCACAAGCGCGAGCACAGTTGAATTCAGGATCAATATTTAGCTCAAGAGTGGAAGCTATATCTCTGGCCCTACCGTGAATCTCACAGTAGTGTGTTCTCACAACTTCAGATGACAGCTCTCTTTTGCCCAATATTCTACACAAGCATTTAGGTCGTTTCAATGAAAAGATCTGACCAAATTCTATGCCACACACCAACTTACGATGCACAGCATGTCTACTGGAAAGAAACCTCTTCACGAGGACAGGATGAAGATATGCACGAAAGGCAGGTAATACAGTCTGCAGTGTACGTAGCTGTTGTGATCTTCTGCGAAAAAATATGGCAGCATCCTCCCATTGCAATCAAATGAAAAGGCCAGTCATCTTCCCTTTCTCCCCACCCCCTCCTTTCTGCCAGTACAAAAACAGTCATGATGGACAGTCACTCCGGAGCAGTTTGTCCACGATTGCGTCGTTCGTTGAATTCGTAGTTTTCTGTTCACGCATGCCTAGGGTCCACCATCTTGCGAATTTAGTGAATTTGGTGGTGAATCCAGATCTCAAGAGGTCTTTGACGGCTGATCTCAGTGTCCAGCTCACCTGGCATGGTGGTCAGTTACTTTACCGCCCTGCTGTCAGCTGGATTTGTACCTCATTCAATATTAACTCAAGATCGAACAGTATCGTGTGCAGGATCATCGATATTCGGCATCGATATTGTGGCGTCACAAGACGGAACATCAAAGGATCGCTAGTGTTGCAGTACCGAGTTTGCAAATATTGGTGCATTGTTATTGATGATAGCCAAACATTTTGGCCTATCATAAAAAATTAAAAAAACAACAACTCGACTGGCATCATTTTGCATCAAACTGAACCGAGATCAATAACTATCTGACAACCGAATTCGGCAATAAAATTTTCCATACGTCAAATCGCTAGGCTCAGATAGCCTTACATAGAAGCCACACTCGAACTATATTGCATTAATTTGAGAACAATTTGTCTCAAGAGGTAACGGTGGCACAGAGAGCACCCAAAAAGGAAAATATTTGGTAAGAGATTGGTAAAACTACAGAAATGAGTGCTATAATTCTTATATACTAAAAATGTTAGGACGTTTAGAAAGTCTAAAATAATATTCTTGGGGGATTAATGTTACAATTAGAAAATTAAAAAATGTTTGTAGCATCTTTTCAAGACATCTGTGGTAAAAACATTTAGATAGTACCATAGTAGTCACTATAAACATGGACCCGAAATGATTTATTCGATCTTTTCAGATTTTTTTAATGTGTACAAAGTTCTGGACCCTTGATGCGCAGAATAATGAACAAATAATACATTTGAAGCTTTCAATTCCTAGTCTGTCTATTTGAGAGTAAGTGTGTAGAGTATCAAAGCTTTTTGGTAGAAAACCAAGAAAGTAGTGAATATTTTCTTACCCCACCCCAGTTAAAATTGAGCTATTTTATCTAAATAAAATTGGGGACAAAATCGCGTCTACATACGTAATGCCACCCTTTAGCCAAATATATCCGGCAGTTTCTTACGCCCAGGGGATCACTCTAAATGAAAATACAACAAACAAGAGTATATTTTTTATTGCAAGGTCCAACGCTTATTTGAAGAGATAGAGCAAGTTGGCCCCCCTACTATTATGTAGGTGGGCATACACCAGAAAGAAATCCACACAAAAAAAAAACTAGATAAAAGGTGAGGAGTGTATGTGTGTATGTGTGTATGTGTGAGATTGGGCGAAAGAGGGATTAATTAGGAAGGGGAAAGAAGGCGGAATGAAAGAATAAAATGTGTGTGTGTGTGTGGGGGGGGATAGTATAGGAGTTTGATGTACACAAGTAATCATGCCATGCATGCAATTATTTCCATGGCCTTCCCAGACCATTGCCGTTCATAAAACGGTTAAACATTTTAGCTCTTAAAGATAATAATAGAAAAAAAAAGTAGGATTTTGGGTAATTCCCACTGAAACAACTTACCAGTAGGAAGAAAGGAAATCGTTACAGGAGATCCTAATTATGATAATAATAATCTTTTTAATTCAAACGGTCAGCCTGGAGACAGAAACTTCGAAGGGGCACTTGCTCAGCACAAGGCAAAGAGGAAAGGGAAAAAAGCTGCATCTGAGGCAGTCAGATCAGCCTCAGACTTCATTTGTGCCCTCTGCTACAGAGACTGCCATTCCCGCATCGGACTGGCCAGCCACACCAGACACTGTACCAGAAAAAACACCCAGAACGCAACTCCATAGTCTTCCGAGACTGAAGGATGCCTACTGCTACTATAATCTATATAATAAAGCTACAACAAAACCCCTAATAGTCCTATGGACTCGGAAACTACACAACGCACCGACCTGAAATTTGGCACCAAGAATTATGGGATGGCGAACATTGTTCCTATCGCTATATACAAACAAAACTGTTTGTTATTTCTGAGTTAATCGGTAAATGCGGTTATAATTAAGGACTAAATTCACGAGAGCGTTTGATCCGAAATTTACGATCAATAAGATATTGATGTATGTTTCTAATAATAGCCCACTTCCGCCTATACATGACGTTATCACTTCCTGCCATGTGTTCACTAACAAACAAACTAATCCGTGCGCAAATCATTGCCATTTGACGGATGCTGACGGGATGCGCAGGATGTCAACGTGCAAAGGGAGAGCAGTAAAACGTATCTAAAAACAAACAAACAAACCAAAATAGAATAAAGCTAAAGGAACAGGCAAAATGAAGCAGGTCCATAATAATCACCCAGAACTGAAACTAATAAATCGATTTATCCCGGGCAGGGCCGGGCAACTCAGCTAGTCTTTTTAAAACGTTTAAATTTTGTTGGACGACATAGTGGCAGATTCTGTAGGCTTCGACTCATCGCTGGAAGAGTCACAATCAAAGTATAATCCTTGCTTTGACAGGTCAATCTTAAAAGAATAGAATGGTACTTAGAAAAGTTAAGATAGGAACTGATTTACCTATAGACGTTAGTTCCTATCTTAAGGAGGCTCCTTGGTTTATCCACGCACTGACTAAGTTGACTGAGAAATTAATAAAAGCGGAAGATATATCCCACAGCGTGAAAGAGTCAGTTTTTACAATGGCGCTTTTCATATACTAACAGATGTACGAAATGTATTGCACATGATTTCAGCCATTTCCATAGTCATAACAAAATCAGAGCTGGAGCTAAATCTGAAGAAAAAAGAAGCGATGGGTGGGGGGAGATGGTGAATGGACGTCACAACAAGCTAACTAGCTACATGTTCATTCCAGAATGATTCAGTTATTGAAATCCACTCCCCGTCCTCTCCCAAATCCTTATTACGGTACTCCTGCAAGCATGATGACGAGGAAGGAGAAAGATATTGATTTGAAACCACAGGCACAGAATTATACATAATTATATGGGTACAGGGTGGCTTATCTTGTGTTATTGTGGCCGTCGTCACGAGTGTTATGTACATCCGATTCTATCGCCGTCTGTGTGTAGTTAACTTTGTTGTTGTTTGTGGCCATTCGACAATGAGGTAGTTTACATTGCTAGTACAAACATCAATATCGCCATTGCCTGAGACTATAATGTAATCAAGCTGACGGCACATAATTATTTTCAGGCAATCTATCTATCTATCTATCTATCTATCTATCTATCTATCTATCTATCTATCTATCTATCTATCTATCTATCTATCTATCTATCTATCTATATATCAATATGTCTGTCTGTCTGTCTACCTGTTTGTCTGTCTATCTGTCTATCTATCTATCTACCTATCCATCTATCTATCTATCTATCTATCTATCTTCTGCACAATCACTGCTAGACGGCGTACACAGAGCCCGAGAACACGATTCAGTCCAGCTGTCTCCTCTTACACCAACACAATTTCACAATAAAGCTGTTTTTCAATGTGTACATAAACTGAAACGTCAAAAGTCTGTCAAGAAGTAGTGGTGTTTCCATGTGTACGGAAATGTAGATCTAATTTCATACTGTTCTTGCGTGTGATACAATGTCTTCCTTTGCGTTATGGTCATAGTAAGACCCCATTTTGATGGTGAACCTCTTGTCCGCAGTGATTTACACCTTTCATGTGGAACATGTGTTGAGTACAGGTGTGTCAAAAAATCAAGGAAAGAGTAAACCCAAGAAAGAGCTAAACATGCACCAGTGTGCTTCCTCTGCCACCACACTTCATGTGCAGACACTGTGACACACACATGACAACAGCACATATTATACACAACTGCACAGCGAACACGACCGAAAGACAAATGCCACAATAACACTACAACAAAAACAATATTTCATAGACCATACAAGAGATACTTAACTTAGAAGACAGTTAACATCTGACTTACAGGGGACAATTTATTAGTGAACACGATCAGCATATAATCTATCATGCACAACCTTCTAGAAATTACCCCTGACCCGGTCCTGGATACAACAATCATCACCAACAAAATAATCAAGCTTGCCCTTGACATATGTCACAAGATTTTAACGAATACTATTTTCACAACGCTACACTTCTGTCACTATTTCTAAACAGCAAAGCATCTGTACAGTTCTTTTATAACTCTTGACGGAGTTAGTTCTAAATACTCCACCCCTCTCTGTGGCTGCACGCCTTAAACTGCAGGGCACTTCTATATTTTTTCACAAAGGAAATTGTACCGGGACTCATGATCTCATTTTAACACCACCAAATTTAACTGCAAGGCTCCTTTACAGCTTTCCACTCAAAAATCTGTACGACACCATTATCAGTCTACTTCTACAGGCTGAAATGACTCTTTTAGAGTCTCCCTCTTGTTACAAAGAGCACCCCTTTTACTCGTATGTTTCCAGCCCACTCTACTTTCCGTCTCTCATTGACAAAGTTTCTATACAGCCTAGCCCTTTCCGTACAATCTTATGATTTCACATTAAACTTTCTCTACAGAATGTACGTATGAAGTTTCTCTATAGCCTCCCTCTTCATATCCCACTTTTACGGCTGTCTCCAACCTCTCTACTTTAAAATGGATTCCTTTCTTGCAGTTCCATACTCTCTATCCTGACGCTTTCCTACCCTAAAAGGGATATCATACTAAGCCCAGGCAGGCACAGTCAGATATTGCCAGCAAAATATGCACCAAAGAAATGGTGGCAGAAGCTGGCTGTGTCTGACCAGGCTTAATATGGTGGGATCTCCCTGGATGGGCTGAGAAAATATACGAAATACTGGTGTGCACGTCTTGACTGCTAACATCTGACTGTGTCTGACCGGGCTTAGTATAATACCTCCCTAAGGCTTTCACATTTTTGTCCGATAGAAGATATACTTTCCCCTTTTACCTAAATCTTTTGAAAACATCCTAAATGTTTTTAAGTGTGTGAACACAATCTCTTTTAAGCAGATATTAACGTCCATTTTTGAATTTTCAACGATATAATACCGAATAAGGTCCTACAAAACCAGTGAACTGCCCTCCCCCCTCCCCACCCCGCCGGTGGGTCGGCGCCAACACTTATTCGATCACTAACACTACATCTTACATCGGGGCCCAAGTGACAAAGCGCCATCCGCGGATAGTTACAGAAGGATGGGGACTTGCCATTCTCGGGTCTCCATTTGCTGTCGGCCAGTTCTCACCCCGACAGAACTAATAACAACGACGTCTCTGTTTCTACCTCAGCAACAAATAGGCTTGGGGTCAAAATAATGGACCAGATACCCAGTCCCCACCAACAAAGTTTCCCATACCTCAATATCTTCTCTTGACCCAAATCTACTTCTGCTATCCATTCTCCAAAACCCACGTCCTTATCCAGAGCCACAGGCACAACGCCTTGGCGCGATACCCCCCCCCCCCCAAACCACCACCAAAAAAGAAACAACAACAACAAAAAAAACACGTACACACACATACACACACTCACACACACACACACACATACACACGCACACACGATCTAGACCTTGCACTTGGCAGAGATAAAACCAGGATAGCATCTCGCTGTTGCCACCAGTGGGGGCGACAACCGATAAAACAGTAATATCAACTTACCGGTCCTAGCACGAGATTGGAATCAAATAAAATTGAAAGGATTTTCCACCCCCCATCACCCTCTCCAACTTGACCACAGGATGGAAGCGTATATCCCCTTTACCCTGTCTCTACCTATGCCTTGGCTACAGCCAAACAGAAAACAAACATAGACAAAGAAAAAAGTAGCCCGCTGGGGAGCCGTTTTGAGGGAAACTTGGAGAAAAATTACGTAATTGTTGGGGTTTTTTTTGTATCATTAGAAGAAGCTAACCACTGAACAGATTGTGCGTGCTTCGGGTGTGTGTACAGGCAAGTGCTTAAATGCTGACGGGTGTGTAGGTGTCCCCGCGTGTGTAAGGTGATAGAACCATATTTCCAGTCCCCGGATGCAGAACTTCCATTTTCTTCTTCTTTTTGTTTGGTTAAACCCACTTTAAATACGGTTTAGATGTGTTAATACGGTTCATTTTGGTACGCAAACCTGATTCCTTTTGGTACAAACCCGGTTTATAATTGTCTAGAGACAAACTTCCTATAAATTACAGCAGTTGATACCAAGTAGGTAGGGGGCGAAAGACAAACGATAGGCGAACACATTGTAGCAAGGTGTCACGATCACGTGCGTGAAGATTGTCACGACCACGTGTGTGATGTGCACTTAACTTCTTTACCTTTCAAACCCAGCTAACAAGCCCAGCAAGCAGACCAGCGATCAACGGACACATGGAGTGAGATTTAAATTAAACGATATTTAATTCTAAATGCATGACAAAACTTACGTCAAAACATTCAATTCATGATAATCAAACATACAAACATAAAAACAGAGATAGTTGAAATTCACTCTTGGGGATCATGGCTACTCTCTACTCCCCAACTCACATCTAGATCTAACCCCTTTGTCCATAAACTTAATTACGTATACTCAATAGTCTCTGTCAACAGCTGCTCTCCTCGTTGATGCAGTTTCACGTCTCCAGAGTTCAAACGATCCTTCCTAGATCTCTTGCTTCAACGATAAAAGGGGAAACAGACGCCCCTGGCTTCACACAAACAAGAAATCACAGTTCACACCTGCCGTCGTAGATCATGAGCTCCTGAAGGGTTCCCATCCTGTCATCAGGACTCCTCAACTTCTGCAAACATATAGCACAAGACGGTTCACACCCGCCATCGCAAATCACGAGCTCCTGAAGGGTTCCCATCCCTTCATCAGGACTCCTTAACTTCTGCAAACACATAGCACACAGACGGTTCACACCCGCCATCGCAAATCACGAGCTCCTGAAGGGTTCCCATCCCGTCATCAGGACTCCTTAACTTCTGGTCCCCATGGCACGACCTTTCACTTGTCGCCCGGACCGATAAATTCTTATTGGGAAAAAAATGTGAACATCATGGATCCCTCACACACCTAACACTTCTGGTCCCCACTGGCACGACCTTCCACTTGTCGCCCGGACCGATACTTTCTGCGTCTTCCTCTTGGAATGAATAATTTTGGGAACCACGTGTGTCAAGCTTTTCCTCTATTTATACTCCCGAGGTTTTTGCACACGCGACGAGTTTAAAGCGAGACTTGTGTATCTTTTCACGCTCGTTAACAATGTTAAAAACCGTGTTTTCCCCTGCTAAGCTCACCCCCTCTAGACTCGTGGTGCACAAGGCCACCGACCTTCCTCGAGATAGTAAACTTTCATGCTCTTCAGCAACTTTAAACTCCCCTTCTCCCCTGTTAAGTTTACCCCCTCTATACTCGTGGCGTACAAGGCCATCAACCTTAATCGTGACAAAGGAAAATAGTGACGTACGGAAACCTTGACACGAATCATGTAATAGATTGGAATTCTGTTCTCCTTACTCTTATGCCTCCGTTGCTCTCTCTCTCTCTCTCTCTCTCTCTCTCTCTCTCTCTCTCTCTCTCTCTCTCTCTCTCTCTCTTCACAAGAGCGATATTGCTCGATACCTCGACGGTTTCTCATACTCCCCCCCCCCCCGCAGTGCTATTGATATGTCTCTGGGTATATTGTTTTTTTTGTGTTTTTGTGTGTGTGGCAGAGAAAGGTTATAGACAGAAAAGCACACCAAGAAAATGTGGAAAAATGCTCCTCCCAAAACCGCATAAAAGTGGGGGGAAATTTATAATGCTGCTTTCCCTTTGGGAAGTATCCCCCATCCTATTTTAATCCCTGGGGATAAACTGTTATAGAGGGGATTATTCTAGATTATCCGGGGGATATTCTGAAATATCAGGGGGGATTTTTTTTTTTGGGGGGGGGGGTAATCTGAGATACCACACCGGCTATACTGTTAAATTTTCAGGATCAGTACACTGCAATACAGGAGCTCCGGTTAAGGCCTCTCGCAATGTGCATTAAAAACATGATTATTTCACATCCGTTTGAAGGTTTTTGGAACTTACGCTGTCTATTGAGGCTAAACCGACATAGCGACAAGCAAGACTTGGAGTTCATTGAAATGTCAACTTGTCCCGCCTCTGCAAAGCATCCAGTATACTGCAATACATTATATGCCTGGATGACATTAGAAAAGGAGCGAACGCTACATTAAAGATAATATGCATTCACTTTTTGAGGGGAGGGGGAGGGAAAATTAATTCTATTTTCCAGGACAAATTTGCTGTTGAAATGAGAGAATTTTATATGTTGGTTAAAATATATTTTGTGGCTGGATGACATTAGAAAAGGAACGAACGCTATGTTAAAGATATTATTATTATTATTATGCAGTCACATTTATTTATTTATTTTGGGGGGGGGGGGGTTAATTCTATTTACCCACACACATATGGAGTTTTGCTGTTGAAAATAGAGAATTGTATATGTCAGTTATAATTAAAGTATCGTCTTGTTCTTATTATTTGTTTTTAAAATAACTGGATGCGTAGACATTACGACACATTGTTTCCAATATCGCAGTTCAGTGTCAAAGGCCGCATGAAACATGTTGTAACTCCATTTTAATTATTTTTTTTTTTAATCTTAAAAATTGAGACATTTGACATGCTTTCAGCCAATATTTTTGGTTATGAATTTGGGGCTAAATTCTGGGACCAAAAGCTGAATGGTTTTTTTTTTTATTATTAAATTATCATGACTATTAAGTGTGATGAAGATGGTAATTCATTTGAGGTTTTTTTTTTTTTTTTTGCTTCTGAAAAAAAAACATTGTCAACACTGAGTTACGATAGATACCAAGCAGTTCTCCATTTATGTGTATCTTCAAGAGTAGCGCTCAAGATTAGAATCACAATAACGTCTGCTCAACAATGGCTCGATGTTACTGAGCCAGCTACAATAGCATTCTTCATAGCTTCCTCTCCCAAATATGGATATGAATATGGGCACTGTGAGGATTCCGGGCATCTGCTTTACCACGACATACAGACAGAAGACAGACACGCAGACAGACAGACAGATAGATAGACGAATAGGCGGACAGACACACAGACAGACAAACATTAAGCCTGAGACAAAATGAACTTAAACCGGGAATGGTTGGCGTCGAATGAAAGGATTCCATAATGTGACTCATTGAGATGGTTCAGTTTGGAAGATATATTTTGGAGTTTTTGAGTCATTGATACCTAACAAAAGAGGTGCTTCTTCCCTTTCACTTGACACCAGTTTTATCAGTATGTGGCAATGTTTGACTAAACATTACTGTCAGCTGAAGATTGGGACTCCCAGTTGGTCTGAGAATCAAAGTTACTTTCACTTCGGCGAAGAATGTACAACTATTTTTCTTTTCTCTGCACAAGGTCTATAAACGTGAGTAGAGCTCATTTTCGTTTTCAATATTCATACATGATATTAGAATACTTTTGTTTTTAACTACTTGTTTTACCTATTCATCCCCTGTGCGTTTGCCAAAAAGGGTCGAACCCCTTTACTTTTAAACATGCCCATTAAATAATGAATCACTCTCCTGCCCCCCCCCCACCCCACCCTCGCCTTCTTTTTTAATTAATTTTATAACATCCTCCTGGAGAAGCGGCGTTTCTTGTATTGCTTTTAGCATTGTTTGTTTTTCATAATTCAAAAGATTGTCTTTCTCTTTTTTGTTGCCTCATTAAACCTTTTACATTAAACATACCAACTTTGGTTTTTGGACATCACTTAATGTGTCGAATTGTCTTGACTGTTTCCCCGTAGGACTAGAGTCTATGCGTAACAGCATTTGAAGTGATGTTTTTCCACCCACTCATGGCCACTAGGCCCTCCATCCGTGGCTTTGCTATTGCAAATGTGCTGTGCGCAGTCTAGATAATAACAGCTTCCAATTTTTTTTGTACGCACGAGAACACGTAGACTAAACGACCGCGAGTCCAGGAATAAGGGTAGCCACACGAAGGCCACCGAATTCGGTCACCGAGCCACAAGGCGCTTTAGGTGAGAAGAACTGCACTATATAAACGGACCGAATCTAGGCGGGCTCTGTGTGCAGTTGTTGAAATCATATAGTGCAATTCTTCTCACCTAAAGCGCCTAGTAGCTCGGTGACCGAATTCGGTGGCCTTTGTGTGGCTACCCTAATACCATCGCCGTCGCCCGAGACTGTAGTAACTCAAAAATTTTACAAATCAATTATAAATGTATTCAATTCCATTCAAAACGGCATCGAATGATCTTGGTTATAGACTCCTAAGCCAAGAAACAATCGCATTGCAAACATTAAAAAAATCAACGCCTCTAGATCAGTTCTGTTAAAATAAGTTTTTTTGCTTCCCCGAAAACTAGCCAAAAAGCGATTACTGCAGTTTTCGGGAACGGTGGCGATATTTTATATGAATTTCATTTTTCAGCCATCCCTTTACTCCCCAATGAGTAAATTTAAAATAGAAGAGATTTTTTTCCCAAAATGGGTCAGTCAAATGTTGAATGACATGTAGCCCCTTCCAGACAGTCATTCAAAATTAGTGAAAGACGCGGTGTAAGTGTCGAGTTAAAACCTGCTATGTCCCATCTTTGTCTTCGGATAAAGACAGGACATAGCAAGTTTTAATTGACTTCTTACACATTGCCCTGCACTAATTTTGAATGACTATCTGGAAAGGCTATGACTCATGCAACATTCGACTTACCCATTTTTGGAATAACGCTTTTCGATTACAATAAACCTTAGAAAATCAATCTGTGTGGTGATATTAGCTAAATGCTATGTGTACTAATATACTGATATGTATAATGTTGGCTCAGTCTGTAAGTAAGTTTTGGTTCAATCTACACATGGACTGGCCCAGTCTATATATGCCCTTTAGATGGGTGTGGTTATGCAGGACATTCATAAATTATACTGGCACAATAAGATACTTTATGATTATCAAAATCTTCATTCTCATTAAAAAGCGTATTATTTCTAAAAATCGAACAACCTAATAGTGACAATGCATTAGCCAGTCCTTGACAAATAAGAAAATATATTAATTATATTGACAGGCTTACTTGGTGGTGTCATTGGTGACTGAAGTACAAGTTTAGATAGTAATATAAGGAAACTGCCACATTCAGTGATATATAATCTTTCTGTGACAGTACATGATCGTATGCATTGCTGTGATATTTCATTGGACAGAAATCTAGAGAACATTGAAACGAAAAGGGATAAAGGGAAGTAACCAATTTTAAAATGATTATTATTATTTATTACCATTATTTTTTTTTGAGACGCGTTAATTCATTCTAACAACATATTAAGTTGTTTATGGATCTATATTGATACATCTTTTGTAAAATGTGTGACTTATTTTCTCATGTCGGGGACTACCAGGTAACTGTCTTTTATCATGGTTTAACACATTTTTCAGAAGGAAAAAAAAAAACGTGAGTAACTTTCATAAAAATAGTTTTCAATACAAAACTAAAAAAAACAAAACAAATTAAAACAAAAAAAAAACACGTTATTTAACTCTTAGATTTCAGAATTTAACCCCTAACGCTATAACAAATCCCTCGGGCTGTCAAGGGCTGCAATCGTGCCAAATATCTCTATTACTGAAAAAAGCCCAGTTACGACACTTTACCAGGCGGAGCTAGAAAATGTTTTCCCTCTCGTTTGTTAAGATTAGACATTATGTAAGAAAGAAATAATTTTATTCCAGATAATGAAGTTACAACAATGTGGTATAGCGACTGCCTATTCTACTCTGTGTGATAAAAATGAGGAAACGACTCTTTTTATAGATGAAGGCGGGCTGAAGTTAATCTATATAATTTTGATGTGACATAATTATAATCTGTTATTACCATTATTCGAAGCTCTTTCACAAGAAAAATCACATACTATGTAAGTTAAAGACCATTCTGATTATTTAATTTTAAAAAAATTAAGCAGATATAAAAAAGCTTGTAAGATTTGTAAATAGTGTAGTCCAGGAGAGCAGTCCAGTAAGCTGAGGCCTCATGTGGACAATGTGAATGATTGCAACTGTTTCACTGTCATGCTGGGTCATCTTGCTCTCTGGATTCTCAAGTTCCTTCAGCTAAAGGAACTTGGTGAGGAAATATGCCAGGCTGGCCATCCCCAGACACATGAACAAGGAGGAAACCTGGCCAGGTGTTGAGTCATCTGGGCAATGACATAAGAGAAATGATCAGATTATGGTAATTTCGCTTCTTTCTCTCTCTCTCTCTCTCTCTCTCTCTCTCTCTTTCTGTCTCTGTCTGTCTCTCTTTGTTTCCCAGAAAGATGGAAGGATAACGCAGAAATACTGCCGAATTTATTAATGCAGGTACCACGCACTTTTTATTCATTGTTAAAGTTGACGTAACTGTGTTCTCTATGTATCTTAAAATCAGTATTTGGCGGATGTGATCACAATGTTTTTTTGCTAAACAAATGCAAACCACCGTCGGCCGTGAAGAACCGCAATGCACTGCCACAGCCCGGTTTTACGTCCAGGAACTGGACCTCGTTTGGCCTGTTGGGTGTGCATGCCTCTCGTTTTAAAGCCATGTAATAAAATGTTATTTCTTCAATCACTCAGAAATTAAAAATGGGTATTGTATAAAATGTGTGCTGTGTAAATTCACATGTGTGGGCCAAATAGAAACTTACAAGAGAAGATTCAAATTGAAGAGTATTTTTCCAAAATTGGGTAAGTCAAATTTTACATGAGTTATGGCCCCTCTCAGATTGACTTTCAAAATTAGTGTAAGATGCGGTATAAGTCTTCAGTTAGAACTTACTATGTCCCATCTTCATCTTCGGATATCAATATGGCACAGCAAATTTTATCTGAACACTTATACCACGTCCTACATTAATGTGGAATGTCAATCTGAAAGGAGCCATTGTTACAAATCTGGTACTGGGTGGTAGTGCCCTCTAGCTGTTATGAAGAGGGTCTTCTCAATGATGGTATTATGACTGCATTTTAAATCGAGAGGTATTTACTATTTACTCTTTCGTACCATGCCACACACTAAGAACAATCTGAATAAGTTTCATAAACAGACTTGCAGGGCCACAAATTTAATTACATTAAATTTCCTAACAATTTTGTCTAGATCTATTACATACTAAAAGACAACATCAGCAGCATCAAATGAAAATTCAATAATATGTCACTAGAAGTCTTCTCTAGATTCCTATAAGGTTATGATCATTCTGACTCACTAACAATTTAAGTACTAGTTATATATCTCTCATATATAGTCTGCCTACTATCTATCAAGCAATATACTAATGTCTCTGGCGACGATGTCATCTCAGCTATTTGTGCCTACCGCTTATAATGGATCAAGCTCGTCAATATAAACTGACGTAGTTAAGTCTATTGGATCTACTCTAGGATGGGCTGGCAATCCCCAGCCTCATCCAGACAAATCAATCCCAATTCACAGATGTGTATGCCAAACATTCATACTAGTGGCAAGTCAATATAAATCTTTGTCTTGCATTCTTGGGTAGCACTCCTAGCATATGCGGCAATCCTGTCCTACTGGATAAATTATGTTCAGTTCCTCGTTCATTGTTGAATCATCAAAGGACAAACACTTACACTTGGTCCCTGGTATTAGAAAAACCAGGGAACAGTAGACAATAGCAGTGGGCATATCTCATTCAAGCATATGGCTTCATCTCAATGTCTATAGTGGACTAGACATGAATCAACAGTCTTATGATTCTTCAGGCAGAATCGTGCCGACGCCTGCACAGATTGGAATTTTCTGTATGGAGTGATGGACATGGGTATGGCTACGCTTTTATACTGTGCAGCCACCTGCAAATTACCGTCCAAATCCCTAGATTTGATTGGTGCATCCATGCGAGCAATATATTCTACGTGGGAGTTGGTCACGGCCTTGTACTAAAAACAGACAAGGTCAATTTAAAATGTCAAAACAATTACTGAAATCTTTAAACCCTTGTGCTTTCTACATTTTATGTACGAATTTCTGAACGCGACTAAGCGTCTTAAACTATCTATCCTTATTCACCCCTTCTCTTCCCTTCTAAGTGTTCATCAAAATCACGGGGTCGAGAATTGCACTGTCACTCCTAACTTATACATTTATTCTATCTCGCCCCACTTTCTTTCCATCTCTATGGAAAAGTGTTTCAAAAACAAATTGTTCACGAGAACAGTTCAAGGACAAAATTACGCTGGTTATAATCAACGAGACCGTGAAAAATCAACTCCTTGCAAGTCGTGACCCAGCACGGCAATTACAATACTTAACCCATGACAGCCATAACGCATGCAAGATTCCACTTACCCAATTTTGGAAAAAACGATCTTCAACTGGAACTAGGTAATTTCACTTTCTTAGGGTACGGTCACAAACAACCACCAAACAGTGTTACGCTTTGTTTCCAGTTTGGCTAAGCTGACTGTTCTTGTAAACACCGACTGAACAACACCTTACACACTTTTTCCCTTGACGGCCAATCATAGGATGTTAATATTGTCAAGATTACTCAAGCTTGTAAACACTCCTAGTATTGTTTGCCATCTGTATTGCTTACGGAATGTAAACTTACGCACTTTGCCGTCAGTAATGTGTCAGAACAACAGACTAATAAATTAAACAGACTGGATTTCTGGTCAAGGTACTGCAGTGTCACTCTTTTCAGTGCCTCCTGGTTTAGGTCTTGTTTGGAGGAAATGCCCTTCACACTGGTTATAATAGGTGGCAGCTTTGTTCTTGCCCATGGTGGACATCTGTTTGTTACTTCTCTTACTTCCTCCACCGATAGTTTTGTTAGGTTGTGATTTTTTTCTAGTCTTTGTGCATTTTCCACAAAGTTTGTTCTCTTCAGCCTGTCAGTGCCTTTCTCTTTGGATCTCGGGTGGAGTGGTTGATGGATCTGTGACTTTATTTTAGAGTACTGGTTTAGTATCTTCTTGTCTCTTCTTTCAGGTAGAGATTCCAGTGTAGTAACTGTTTCCATTTCTGTGATGGGTGTTGATTTTATGCCTCCCGTAATGATTCTCAGGCTTTGGTTATGTACTTTGTTAAGTTTTCCCATTTGGCTTTTGGCACATGTACCCCAAGCAGCCATTCCATATTCTAGTGCTGGTCTGACATATCCCTGGTAAGTATGCTTTAGGATTGTCATACTTGCTCCCCATTTTGTTCCTGCTAATTTTTTCATTAATCTGGTTCTTTGATATCCTTTTCTTTGGCATTCTGCTATCTGGTTTTTCCATGTTAATCTGGTATCAAAGTGCACACCAAGGTATTTGGGTGATTCATTTTTCTTAAGAGTGTGTTGGCCTACATTTAGCGTGATGTTGTCCAGCTTTGGAGAAAGGCTGAATACAGTGTAGTTTGTCTTGTGAGCATTTAGTTTCATACACCATGTTTCTGTCCAGTCTTGTAGGTGGTCCAGGGTGATCTGTAATCTCTGTCTGGCCGCTCCCGCATTACTATCGGAGGAGAGCAGAGCAAGGTCATCTGCGTACATCACTGCTTTTACTTCTCTGCATAGTGTTCCTTTCAGGTCGTTGACATATAATAGGAACAATGTTGGAGATAAAACCCCTCCCTGTGGCACTCCATGCCTCAATTTGGCTTCTCTGCTTAGGGTTCCTTGAGATGACACTCTAGCTTTTCTTCCATACAGGTAGCTGCAGATCCATTTTAGCATATTGTGCGTCACTTTAGCCTGCAACAGTTTCAGTATCATTCCATCCCTCCATACTCTGTCGAAGGCTTTCTCCATATCGACCCAGAAATACCCAAGAGACGAATGGGTCAGAATATATACAGATGGATCGGCTACTGAAGCTGTCACCGACGGAGGAGCTGGCATATTCATTGAATGGCCAAATGGAACTAATAAGAAAATCAGAATGCCTGGAGGGAAGAGATGCAGCAATTACAAAGCGGAGGCACTGGCATTGCTAGAGGGATCAAAGGCCATCTACAAGGAAGAAGGCACATATGACTCCAAAGTTGTATTCCTGTCAGATGCACGGTCTGTGCTCGAATCTCTCCAAAATCCAGATTGCATGATACACAATGAACTTATTACAGAGCTAATGCAACTGAAAAACTCAGCCAGAGAAGTTTACCTGCAATGGATTCCTGGACACTGCAGTATATATGGCAATGAAGCTGCAGATAATCTGGCCAAGGAGGGAGCTAAGCAGCAACAACCAGATGGAAGTGTCTCCCACGAAGAAGTAAAGACCATCATAAAAGCCACATACCAAAAGCAATGGAAAAATAACCATCCAAAATTCCAGGGTGAAGACTCAATAAGACAACTGAACAGAGCAGAACAGGTTATGATATTCAGGCTTCGCACAGGACACAATCTGCTAAAGGATCACATGCATCGCATCTTTAGAATTGGCAACAGCAGTGTATGCGAATGCGGCTTAGAAGCAGAAAATGCAGAACACATCCTGCAGACTTGTCCAAAATATAACATGCAAAGGGAAGCCCATTGGCCTGAGGCCACGCCTGTCAGGGAGAAGCTGTATGGCAGCTTGGAACAATTGAAGAGAACAGCTGCTTTCTTGCAGAGGATTGGAGTAAAGATTTGACGTCCGCCATGATGGGGAACGCAGAAGAAGAAGAAGAAACAGACTGGATGATCCCATTGTATGACGTCACAAAACAGCGAAAGGTCATGAACCATTCGCCACATTAGATTTACGGTTGCGACCGACGCTTCAGCACAGTTACAATGCAGCGGTCGTTAAAAGTCCAGACGGTCATAATTTATAACAATAAAAAAAAGGCAGCTGTAGACAATAAAATGAAAGGATAGGCAAGACAATGCATTATCAATACATGTACAACCAATCTTGACAAATAAAAAGAAATTCCTAATGCAGATAGAACTAAAATCGGAATTTCCCGAGCGGGGGCCACGTTGGTTATGCGGCCGCATCTCATTAACTTCCGTAAAAAACGACACAGCCCGAAGCTTGTGTTTCCAGTCTGGTTATTTATTAGTCTGTGGTCAGAACATACGAATATTGTGTTTTTTCTCGTACAACGCCAGCGGACACGTGGCATTTGACAGGTTAAAGAAGATACAAGCATTAAACTTAAGTTCTCTTTTGTCACATACGTAGTAATGTCTGGTGAAGAAGAGGAACGGGGAAAAGGGAACAGGGTAGGGTATAAGGGAAGAAAATATTCATGGTAATTAATAACACATTAAACGGTTGTGGTCACAGGCCTTCATACACATACCAGAGGCAAAAGGTATTTCCAAAGTGGAAATCACATGTCAAGGTGAAAATCATCAAACATGCAACAGTTTCTGTTGATGTCTGCCTCCAATTTACTTAAATTTTCTCACGTTTTGTTTCCCTCTTTTTTTTTTTAAATTTCTGATTTTTTCTAATCCCTGCCTGGCCCCCTTTAGTTACATTTCCAATTTTCTTCCCATGTTTTACATATTCCATCCCTTCACGGTATTTGTAATTCTCTCTCCCTCTGTAAATGAGTTCAATACTTCAGACCATCTTCCTCTATCTATCCATTTACATCCTTTAGTGGGCTCATATTTTAAAGTAAATTAACATAACTCTTTTCATCTTTTCATTATTTTTCATCTTCCTTACAACTCTCGGTCAAACTCTTTTTTTCCCCTACCTGTCTCATCACATAACTTGGATTTAAGGAAGTTTTTGGTTGGGTCGAGTAAGCCACTCTTGATTGTATCGTCTTGTATATTGCCCTTGATACAGTTTATAACAGGGTTTATAAGCCTGTCAAAAGAACACAGAAGGAGGAAACCATAAGAACATGAAATGGAACAGTGTAATTAAAATTTATTTTAAGTATTTGAGTCTTTATATCCTCTGGATTTTAGTTTTCATTTCTGTGTAGGATCAGGTGCGCAAAGCACTGGATAATATAAATGGTTTTTGAAAATAGCTATGCAGACAGATATGAATAGAAACATGTAAATAGGAAAGAGCTGGTAGGCATATAATGTGACACACAGACAGATGGAAGGATATACAGATAATTAGTCGGACAGACGGTCAGTCAGACGGACGGGCAGTCAGCAAGACAGACAGGGAAACAACCAGACAGACAAATCAAACACACGGACAGACAACAAGTGTATGCGAGTCTCAGATAGTCTCACTTGCAGGCTACTTGACGAGCCTCACGAGATTCACGGTCGTGGAGAAATTGCTCTGGAGAGTTTTGTGGATATTGGCTCAGGCTTGTCCCCACAATGCCTGTGGATTATACACTTTGTTAAATAATATTATATCAGAACAGACTGATGTTCAACGATTCATTCCAGGTAGAAACGATGGGTTATTTGAAAAGCAAGCAAAACAAAGAGCAGTATTTAATGAATTGCTGTGTCATAACAATTTGTGAGTAATTTATTTCTTTCTTAGAAAATAGACAGGCAACAAGCCTAATGAACGAAAGCTATAGAATCTTGTGATCTGTTCAAGTTTTTTGTGAAGGTAATTTTACTGAAGGTTTTCTGGAATTTCCGGTGAACAACTTAAATGTATCAGAGTTAAACTTTATTAAACCCTAGATCGGAGTTCCCTTTAGCTTTAGAATTACTGCTGTGCGAAAATGTACCATATAGCATTCTTGTGTGGGTGCAATTAGGTTAAGCGCAAGAATACAAGATTATTGGCTTATAAAAGTTGTATGCAGTGTGAATACGTCAGCAAAAACACAGGGTGAATAGAGACCAAACATCTAGACCTTGCCAAGAGATGGAATTATCGGTAAATAAATTCTTGGCAGATGTGTAAAATCAAAGACAATCTCATGAAATTATCGCCAACAGGACGAGTGAAAAATATTTGCCAGTAAAATGCAACAATCCCGTAGCATTCGCCCCGTAACCCCATTTACAACCACACCATTCTCGAATTCGAGACCCACTATTGGCAGTTGTAGTAGACAGTGAGTACATTTCCTTGTTCTGATGAAAGCACAAACTGTGCTGTTGTACAACATGTGAAAATGGATGTTGTTGTTGATGATGATGTAGATTTTGATGATGATGATGATAGAGTTGTTATATTAAAGTATACTGTGACGGCTTTGGGGTTGAACGTGATGATACTGAAGTTGATGAAAGAACTGCAGGTATGAAACAAGGAATTAAAAAAAAGAATCAACTAACCTGACAGGAGAATGACGAACATTACAGGAGACATGTTGGCCATTTTCATCAAGTATGCTCAGTCTCGGTTTGCTCAAACTTCGGACGAAAGCATAAAGATAACAATTGCATGTACACTGATTATAATTCCTGAGAAATGATGATTATCATGTTGAAATGTAGGTTACCTAGATCTAGGTTTTTGGCGCCGCTCAGTGGCGACAACACAGCATTGTTTTTTTTTGCTCTCTGTTCTTCGTAGTCTTTTATTATGTTCCTGGACTGTGTATGTGTTAGGACGTTTGCATATTACATGACGGATTGCTGCTGCGTCGTTCTATTGATGTTTCTATTACTGTTCTTGTCGCTTGTTGTGCCAACGGTGCTGATGTCCACCAACGTAAGTCCGCTATTCGCCTATGTATATTCACCCGCCATGTTAAGAACCATGCTTCCTGCCGTGAACACATTGTCATCTTACCCGGTGTAACAGGCCAAAATATACCCCCCCCCCCGCCCAGAATATACCCGGGGTTAAACTGGCCTAGCCCAGAATATCCCCCGGGGTATATTCTGGGCTAGGCCAATTTATACCCCGGGGTTACTTTGGGCTAGGCCAGACTAAATCCCCCCCCCCCCCCCAGTCCAGATTATACCCCATAATGCAATTTAGAGAAAATAATAATAACAGTTTATTTCAGCCTTAGTTTACTTTGGTGTACATACATAGGCCTACATTCTCGACTCCTGTAAATCATGATACATTTTAGAAGGAACAAACATGCCTTAAAATGCATTGATATACAAAAGAGTTGAGTATCCATTCAAACTGACATGATCAGACTTCAGCATTAATTTCACTCGTGAGTGTTGATGATATTATTATTATTATTATTATTTTGATAGTTAGTTGGCCATGAGTAAAACATGCATTGTATTTTTTGTTATAATGATGTAGAGAGAAAAGGCCAGAAAAGAACACACAGAAAAAAATAACAATGATAATCCAACTGACAGATAGTGCAATTCCATCATCCAGCAGATATAAAACTAAATAGGCCCTTAATGTTTGCGACTGATGAACTCCACCTGTCCAGATCCACTTGAAACGTTACAGAATGCTAACCAGTAATAATGATAACAATAAGAACACGAAATCATGTTATTTACTCTTGAAAATATAGAGAAATTATCAATATCAGAATCATCATCATCGTCTTGGAAATTGCAAAGATATGAGAGGGAGTGTAAAAATGGCAGCGTATGCTTACAAATCATTCTAGAATTTATAAGCAGCAATGTATGTGTATCAACTATATATAAAAAACGTGTTAAATCTTTTCAAATATTCAAGTAGAACTGGACAGAAAGCTTTAGTGAAATACTAAATAGCCTTGACAGTTGTGTAGGCCGACAGAGTAAGTCCACTGAGACAAAAGTAGTGCATTATAAAAGGTAATAAGATCTATAGCATGTTGAGGCAAAATTCAATGGATCATGTTACATTAACAGTATTTCTTGTTAGTGAGTATCATTCTTTGATAGGTTATTTGTAGAAAGATATACATTTCATGTACATTACGGTTTAAGACACTGGATTAGTTTGCAAGGTATTTGAAAGATTGAACTTATGTGTTATAACTTATAGTGAGTAAGGGAATGTCACTCGCGAGTGAAATGAAATAAAAAAAAAGAAAAGAAAAGACCTTGTCCGTCTTTACCTTCCTAAGCTTAACACGTCCCTTGCCAAGGGATTTAACAACTGTGTATTTGTACACAAAAAATTATTTAAAATGACTTCATTTTTATGAGTCCGTTAATTATTTCATCCATTGGGACTAAATGTATGTCAGTGCCAAACAAACAGTACCGTGCAAATTTTACTCAATGGCAACCAACTACAAAAACAACTACAACATGCCAACGAACGTGAGTGACACTAATCCAGTGCCTTAAACCATGAGCTACATAAAATGTATACATTTCTACAAATACGCTATCAAAGAATTTACTAACAAGACATGTTCATGCAACATGATCCATCGAATTTTTGCCATAACATACTATAATTACTTTCTGCAAAGCACTGTTGTCTCAGTGGATTTAATCTGTCATTTTACATGACTATCAAAGCTACTTCGCTAAAGCTTTCAGTCCAGTTCTACTTGAATAGTTGAAAAGATTTAACACATTATTTTTTACACGTACTTGGTACATATACACATATATTATTGCTGCTTATAGATTCTAGAATGATGTGAAGGTCATTTTTATATTCCCTCTTATCTTTGTATTATTCCAAGATGATGGTGATTCTGATATTGATTATATTCTCTTTATTTTCAAGAGTAAATAAGATGATTTGGTGTTCTTATTGTTATTATTGTATATTACTGGTTAGCATTCTGTAACGTTTCAAGTGGATCTGGACAGGTTAAATTCATTATGTGAAACAATTTTAGTATGTATTTAGTTTTGTGTGAAGTATTTAATGTCTGCTGGATGATGGAATTGCACCATCTGCCAGTCCAGTTGTTAAAATGTTGTTGTTGTTTTTTTCTCTATGTATTCTTTTCTGGCCTTTCTCTCTGCATCAGTGTGACTTTATATATAGATCTAGTTGTTCCGACATATCAAGCACATTTCTGATTTTCAAAAATTATAATAAGATTGAGATAACTTTACACTTATGAATCTTATAATTAGTTCATACCTTGCCACTAAGTATATGTTAGTGGTGCCAAACAAAAAAAATACAATACATGTTTAACTCATGGACAACTAATTATAAAAAAACCAAAACAATAATAATACCAACGGACACAAGTAAAATTAGTGTTAAAGTTTAATCATATCAGTTTCAATGGATTTTCAATCCTTTTGTATATCAATGCTTTTTAAGCATGTTTATGTCCTTTTAAATGTATCATAATTTACAAGAGTCAAAAATGTATGCTTCAATATGATATCTGATGACAGTGATAATAAACAATTCAAACTAAAGTTGAAATAAACTACGGCCTTGACTTGTTTTTAAAAAAAAGTAGGGGGTATAATCTGGACTGGGGGGGTATAGTCTGGCCTAGCCCAAAGTAAACCCCGCGGTATAAACTGGCCTAGCCCAGAATATACCCCGGGGGATATTCTGGGCTAGGCCAGTTTAACCCCGGGTATAGTCTGGCGGGGGTATAATCTGGCCTGCTACACCGGGTTTAAACTTACCACCAGAGCTTAAGAAGAGAAAACGGGGCAGGAGAGGCGGATTAAGGACCCGAGTACGTACGCTCGTAAACAAGCCAGCGCATCCGACAATAGTTACAGGAAACACTCGATCACTAAACAACAAGATTGACGAGCTTCATGTAATCAATACCTGCATGAATATTGTGAGACTTCATTACTTTCTTTCAGTGAGACATGGTTTAATGATACTATGAGCAGTGCCAGCTTGGACATTGACAATTTTTCTCGATTAAGATCAGACAGAACCAGTGCCTCCAATAAGACCCGTGGAGGGGGAGTATGTCTTTATTTCAGTGAACATTGGTGTCATCCGAATTATGTTTATGTAAAGGATCGTTTGTGCTCTAAAGTTATCGAGCTACTCAGTGTTATTTTTAGACCTTGTTACTTTGCCAAGGGAATTTTCAAAGGTGAAAGTTATAGTAGTTTATGTTCCCTCACAAGCAAATGTAAACACTGCAGCTAACATTACATCAGATCATGTTCATCGTCAATAAACAATTACACCAGACGGAGTTATTTTGATCACTGGCGACTTCAACAGCTGCTCGCTAGAAAGTGTCCTGCCAACCTTTCACCAATATGTCACTTGTTCCACCCGCAATGACAGGACTATTGACTTATGTCATTGCAACGTCAAAAACGCTTACAAGGCCAAGACCCTCCCATCTCTTGGTGAATCCGATCACAACATGACAAAGCTTCTGCCAGTCTACAGACTCAAGATTAAGTCAGCCAAACCCATTAAAAGGACTGTTACTATCTGGAATGAAAGTGTATGTGAAAAGATGCGTGGATGTTCTGAATGTACTGACTGGTCTGTTTTCAATATGCGTGTGACAATATTCATGATCTGACTTATACAATATCCGCGTATGTCAAGTTTTGTTAAGACCTTGTCTGTGAGAAGAGGCAAATTAAATTATGCTTTTCTAATAACAAGCCATGGATTAATAAAGAGATAAAATTATTATTAAATGAAAAGAAGAGAATGTTCATGAAGAAGAGTGCACAGGGTAAGAAAAATTAAAAGAAACTGAAAGCAAAAATTTAAAAAGGCGAAGATGAGTATAAAAATAAACTTGAACAACAGTTTGCGTCAAATAATCACAGGGACGTGTCGTGGGGTCCTCACCTAAACAAACACGTATTGATGTTCAAAATGGAAATGAATATGTCAATGAACTGAATAAATTCTATGCTCGCTTTGACAACCCTGGTTTTACAGAAAGTATAGAGGAGATAAAACAAAATCATTGAACAATTTCTTAAATGAGGAGCCCATTGTTGTGAGCTTGAGGTAATTAGAGTCTTTTCTAGCTTAAATGTAAACAAAACTTGTGGCCCTGATGGGATGAAAGGTAAAATTCTTAACATATGCTCATGTCAATTAGCAAAGGTGTTTACACCTATCTTCAACATGTCACTGATGAGCCATATAGGTTAGTGTGCATGGGAAAACCCGGCATAAGTCGGCAGAGCTGATTTTGAGAAAAACAGCTTTGAAGTGAAAATATGGGCCCGACACAAACTTCCAACTTGGCTGTTGCTAGGGGACCGTGGCATGTTACAGGGTAAACTGTGGATGAGTGGTGAACACTACTCACTATGATCTCTATAACTGCATAGTTATTAGACTACGGTCTCCTAACAGCAATCACTCCAATATTACTTGGTCAATTAGCTATTGCCACTTATAGGATTAAATGCCGTTTTCTCAAAATCTTGTTTTAGGGGGGTCACTGACTTCAATTTATCAGAAATGTCTTGTCTTTTATTATAACAGAACTCAAAATGTCATGCTGCCGACTTATGCCGGGTTTTCCCATGCACGCTCACTGTATTAGTTACTATTTATTGGAAAACATCAGGGATTATACCTGTGCCAAAAAGGGAAAGAGTGTCCGAAATGAATGACTTACGTCCGGTCGCTGTCACTTCAGTTTTAATGAAACGTTTGGAGAAATTTGTACTGTCTAGGCTGCTGTCCTTTACTAAATCATTCCAAGACCCGATGCTGTTTGCCTATCGTGAACAGAGAGGTATTGATGATGTCATACTTTACTTTTTTAGACAATATTTATAAACATATTGACTCACCCAAGAACTATGCCGTACTATTCGTCGATTTTTCAAGTGCCTTCAATTCGATCCAAACTCATTAACTTGTTTCACAACTTTTAAACATGCGGGTGAACAAAAATTTTGTGGCATGGATTTTAGATTTTCTCATCCATGGACCCCAGTACGTTAAATTAAAGGCAATTAACAACCACAAGGGTCCCGACACACATTATATTACATGCCATCTAATATTTCAATCAATACAGGCGCCTCTCTCCGTTTCTCACTCTCTCTCTTTCTCTCTCTTTTATCTCTCTTTTTCTCACTTTCCTTCTCTCTCTTTCTCACTCTCTCTCTCCCCCCCCTCTCTCTCTCTCTTCTCTATCCCTCTTTCCCTCTCTCTCTCTCTCTCTCTCTCTCTCATTCTCTGTCTGTCTCTCATTCTCTCTGAATGTGTCAGGCTGATTCCCTCTTTCTCACTCTTTCCCTCTCTCTTTCTCCTCTCTCTCTCTCTCTCTCTCTCTCTCTCTCTCTCCCTCTCTCTTCTCTCTCTCTCTCTCTCTCTCTCTCTCTCTCTCTCTCTCTCTCTCTCTCTCTCTCTCTCTCTCTTTCATTGAATATTCAAAATAATATAATTACTTAACTATGCGTTAACATAATAATATCTGAAAACTGAATTCCTCCTTCTCAGATCATTTTTAAACACTTTGTCAATACACTGATGCCGTCTTGGACAATGATGCTAATACATGTTCTATTAATTCATCTGTCAGTGTCATATCCAAGCAAGGCTGTTATGATTGCCATGCTGACTTCTGAAAATCCATGATATTTAATTTCGTTTTCTGTCTCTGTAAGAGTCCAGAAGAAAGAAGGAAACAGCTGTCTCTGTACTGTTTCTGTACCGTGAAAAGATCAGCTTGAAATGCATTATTGAACTGATTCACAGTATCGCTGGATCTTTGCAGAAAATGGACGGTAATTCTGTCCATGACATTTTTAGTGTAACACAGCCGTCTTAACTCGAGGGCACACTGTGCAGTTGCCTAAGGGGCCCGAGGGTTTAGGGGGCCCCATGCATGCAAATTTACTATGGCTTTTAAGAGAGGAAAAAATTCTTCTGCTTAGTCCACGGGCCCATAGTGCTGTTGAGACGGCCCTATAGTGCAGAAAGGAAATCAAATTCCTCTCTGAGTTCTCGAAAAGACAATAAAATGTAATAGTTTTCATCAACATTTCATACTTTCTGTTGTTCTTGTTGACTTTGTAGTTGAAGCCGTAACGTCCAACAGAATAATTTGACTCTCAATGACAAAATAGTAGCAAAAAAAAAAAGAAAGTCACCCACAAACACAAAAACGCCGAGGAGTGGCAGAAAGGCTTGAAGCGAACTCAAATTGTAGCAAAAAGAAAAAAAGTTGTTTGTAGTATGGACCAAATCCCCCAGTAAGAAATGATGCTGAAATGATACGATAAAACTTTGGTGAGAAGGAGGTAATACAAAGGAAAGGGACAGACAAATCAAGCTTTGGGGCTACTGACTTTCCGCGGGAATAAAAAATGTAACATGATAGAAAACTGAAAAAAAAAAAAAAACACAAATTAAAAAAAAATCCTAGACAGTTTGACAAATGCGGATCCTTAAAGTCTGCGAGTCCCAAACTTGGATTGTCGGAACGCAGCAAGTCCGTCAGTATATGGTGGCTCGAACAAACTTACCAAATGAGTTGCAATGAAACCACGCACGATGTGACGCTGTGAATCCAAATGCAGTGCACAGTAGGCTGTTTTACAAACTGGCGGCAGTAAATGACCTGAATTGGCTATTTATGTTTCCTTCTGTTTGTTTGTTGTAATGTCAAGAAGGAGAATACAGAATAAGCCGGCGTGTTATCCCAAATTATCCCCTCCCATAATCTATCCCCCCCCCCCTCCCGGAAACTCTAGTATATCCTAGAAACCCGCTGGATAATCTGGAATATTAAAATTTAACCCCCTGGATATTCTAGAATATTCCTCTGTATTGCTGTTTATCCGTCGGGCTTAAAATAGCACCGGGGACACTTGCCAACGGGTGAGCGGGATGCTATTTTATTCCCCCATTAAGAATTATTCTATTTTTGTTTTGGAGAGTAACTAAATCTTTGTTTTTCTTCACGTTGCTTTCCACGTACAAACTTTTACTGCCGCACACAAAAAACACCCATACATACACAAAGTCATGCAAAACATGAATATCTTGTTTGTGATGGAAAATGATGAAGAATCGTCAAAATCTAGAGGAGCTTCGGCATTGGACGGACGGAGGAAAGGGGAGAGAGAGAGAGAGAGAGAGAGAGAGAGAGAGAGAGAGAGAGAGAGAGAGAGAGAGAAACAAAGGTGGTACAGGAGTAAATAAAGCAACGGAAGCATAGGAGTAGGGAGAGTATTACATGTAGAATTAGTACATGGGCCATGGCAGGGTTAAATAAGACCGGAGGGTGCATTTGAGAGTAAGAAACTTTGCAGAATTATCGCATACAAAATAGGGGTTAACTAAATAATTTTGGACATAAAACTACCTGACCAGACCACAGTGACCACCTCTAAATAAACAGTCATGTTCTCTTTATTTCTATGTGATTTGAACTATAACCAGGGCATAAACTAAACTCGGTACTCCAGTTAATGGCTTGTAATACTATTATTTCATAACAAAATTAAACAGCATCGTACAATAGAATTGTTTGCAAAGGTGGACAGAAGTGAAAAAAAAAACACCAAAGGTGAGCACATTGCTCCTAATCTTTTGACATTTATTTTATCTCTCCCCTTCCTGTCCTTCCAAGAAAAGTGTACTAGGACAAGCACTTTAAATGTTCAACCTAAGCACAGCAATGTCCAGTAGAGCGATGCAAGTGGATTTAAATTGTATTAACTTGAGCTGTTCATTTCATACACGCTTGGGATGCTCTTACATAGTTATCGTAGAATATCTGTGGGATTAAAATAGATGGGGGATATTCTAGGAGTCACACCGGCTATACACATTCAAGCCTGCATTCAACTTCAACATTAAGCGTAAGCGCAAAGTCAAGATTGTTGCGTCCCCACACCACACAAGCAAGTTGTAACACCAAAGAAAATAGAACCAATAAGATCAGATACTCCCTTCTTCCGGCCTATTAAAATAGCATTTTTATCCAGTCACGGAGACAGCCCGACCCCCTGTCGGTGCAAAGAGCCTTCTCTCTCTCTCTCTCTCTCTCTCTCTCCCTCTCCCTCTCTCTCTCTCTCTCTCTCTCCCTCTCCCTCCCTCTCTCTTTCTCTCTCTCTCTCTCTGCCACAGTAGATTCACCAACGACTTCCCACAAAGCATTCTGTCAGTACGAGATCTGTTATACACAAATGTGGACAGGTTTTACGTCAGCGAGACAAAGAAATCAAATGTAATTCTAATAAACAAAAAACAAACAATGAAAAAATACTTCGAAGCGTTTTGTAGTTCATTTTTCGAATGGCGTTTTTAAGGAATCATTGATTTGTTTCTTTCTGAAATTTTGCAACACGACACTGAGTTGTCTTCATACAAAACTGAATTTTAGTCTATTCTGAGTCATTCCTTCGCCTCAGATTGGATTTTTACAGTCATAATTATTGTCTTTGTAATTGAAAGTATAGGAGATTTATGGCATAGTGCTCATGTTTATTTTGAGTGCGCAGTAGTGCTTCTTGTGGATTCAGATGACTTTCCATGTTATATCCATGACTGTGCAACTTTGTGAATTATTTATCTTTATAAGGATCGAATAACAAAGACTTTTTGGCTCTACCACCTCCATTAACTAAAGAGAATCAGTACAACATTCTTACAGTTTGTTTTTTAGTTAGTATACTTTCCACGAATTATAGGCCAGTCAAACTGGGCCGTCTCGCTACACACTTTAGCCCGCCCAGTAACACACTGAAGGGCAGAAAGGCCCGTGACGGAGGCCAAAATGATGGAAGGCGGTGGCTGTTAGTGCTAGTTTAGTGATCGTTTTGTTTTGTTTATCAGCTGTTTTTAGCATTTAGATGTAGTAGGATGAGAGAAGAAGGAAATTAAAGTATTTGTATTCACTGAAAATTAAATATTAAGTGACAAGTTTTCAAAATCATGACATCCTTTAACACAACCCTCTTGCCCTTCCAAAGTTTTCTGCTTCTTTCTTACCCTATCTCTCTCTTTCTCTCTCAGCCTTTCCGCTGATCCAGCATAGGACCTAATATAGACTTTACTTTGCTAATGCCAGCAATATTTCCTGGGGTTCTGTTATTTTTTAATCATGGGTTGAAGCATTTATGCTGGAGATGCTATCCTTAGTCCTATCCTTGAATCCCATGACATAGCGATCTAGATCGAACTCTACTCAACTGAAAAGCCATAGCATTTTATTTTTACAGTTGGGCCTACTACAGCTGCTGAGATATCAGCGAAATAGTAGGGTATAGTCCAAATCTAATTTGTATGTTAGACTACTCCTAGAATGGGCTTTATGTGCTTGTTATGCAGGCTAGCTAAAGTAGATCTAGAATTTAGATCTGTTGTGCACTGAAATTTTGTGTACAGTTTGTTTTTGCTTTTTG
Organism: Onchidella celtica; assembly: GCA_963931925.1. Taxonomy (NCBI): domain Eukaryota; kingdom Metazoa; phylum Mollusca; class Gastropoda; order Systellommatophora; family Onchidiidae; genus Onchidella; species Onchidella celtica. The sequence continues at coordinate 6,880,571 of OZ007579.1, read as the reverse complement.
TCTCTCGAATCGATCGAAACGTGGGCTGTTGCCTAAGTAAGAAGCTAAAAGAATAGAAAAAAGAAGAGAAACAGATCAGGGTCTCCACTTACGGTCGCTAGACTGACTTTTAAAACATCTTGTAATTTAAAGTTACTTAGCAGTTTCAAAATAATGGCTCCACACACGGTCCTGCTTCGAGGGCTGCCAGAGCTTTAAGGACTTTGCTGCTGCTGCCCGATTGATGGCTGTTATCCAGGCATTCTCTTTTTCAATGGGTTTCGATGGCATTCGAAAAAATGACAGCCCACAGCCTGCTTTCACGTGATTAGTGCATCCCCTCACACAGCAAGATCCCACCATGACCTCCACATTCTGCCCTCCAGTTTTTTATCGGGACCTTGACCTTGTCAAATCTCTACCCAGTTCCACTGGCCTATTGTTATACGTAATATTGTCATGTGTTGATGTGCAGTGTAATTTGTTATTGGCATTGCCGACTCGCTGGTTTGAAAGGATTGTGGTTCTTAACAATCATCTTTGGGGGCCCGTCCGGGATCTGATCTGAATTGATAGGAGTCATACGAGAGGTCAGGGATGTAATTGATAGGACTTATGCGAGTGGTCCGGGATCTGATCTGACAGGACTCATGCGAGAGGTCAAGGATATGAATTGATAGGATGTGAATTGATAGGCTCTGATCTGCTTGATATGACGGTTGAGGTGACATCAACCCGTATTTCCTTAAAAATAAGGAGATTTAGATCTAGAAATTGTTTAGTCGAACCAGCGTCAATGGACGTGAATACTTTTTTGGCATCACCAACATCAGAAAATCTGTTGAGATTTAAGAAAGTGGATTTATTGGTGATTTGCAAAAGATTAGGACTAGAGTATGTGAAACATAATTTAAGGAAAATGGAGATAGCTAGATGTATTGCCAAATATTAGTTTGATGACGATGTATTTGAAGAGGGGGATTTGGCTCAGTGTGAAACTAAGGCATCAGTAGCCGATGAAGCTAATATTGAGTTACAGAAAGAAAAATTGCAATTAGAAGCAGAGCAGAAACTAAAACAGCTGGAGTTAGAAAAGCTAGAAAAACTAAAATAACTGGAATTAGAAGTTAAAAAGTTAGCATACGTGGCAGAGGAGAACGAAAGAGATAGACAGGAGAAAGCACCGGAGAAAGAAAGAGATAGACAACGTGAGCTAGAAAATGCAAGGTTAGGAATTACTAGCAGATCAAGTGCTGCTAGCGACATTGGTTTTCTGGCTAGTAGAGAAGTACGGTTACTTCGCCCCTTTCATGAAAGGGGGGCTGATAAGTATTTTCAACATTTGGAGAAAGTGGCCGATAGTTTGAACTGGCCTAAACCATATTGACCATTAATGCTACTGAGCGCTATAAAGGGTAAAACCCGACAGACCTATCAGACCCTTTCTGTAGAAGAAGCGGATGATTATGACCTTGTTAAGGATGCCATTTTGAAGCATACGGATTGGTACCTGAGCTAACAGGCAAAAGTTCAGGCACTATTAAAAGAGGGATAATCAAACCTAGGTTGAGTTTGCTTATGAGAAAGACGTCTTTTTTGAAAGATGGTGTTCCTCTATGGATGTGTCTAAGAATTATGATGGGCTTAAACAGCTTATTTTAGTTGATGATTTTAAAACAGGAATCCGAGATGATTTGAAGATTTACCTAAATGAAAAAGGGACCAGGACATTGCAAGATGCCGCTAAGTTGGCTGATGAGTTTGCATTAACCCATATGAATAGATTCCAGTAAACCTGTTAGATTTCAGGATAGGAGATCGGTAAATGACAATGCTAGTGATCAGAGGAAAGATACGATTAAATTCTTACAGAGGCCCTTGTGTTGCTATTGTCAGAAACATGGTCATGTTGAGGCAGATTGCTCTTTGAAAGGAAGAGGTAGAAAGAATAAGGGTCCTATTTGTTATGACTGTAAGAAACCAAGCCATTTGATGTCTGGGTGTCTTATTTGTGGGAAAAAGGAGGTTATGCCAACAGCTTTTGTAAAGAGAAACGAAATTCCAGACTTTCAAAAGCACTGTAAAGTTTTAAAAGAGAGGTGAATTTCTTTCTTTTGTGACAGAAGGCTCAGTATCTCTTGGGGAGGATTCAACCCCAGTGCGTTTAAAGATATTGCGGGATACTGGATGTTCCCAGACCCTCTTTCTAGATAATGCCCTAGATTTTGATGATAAATCTGATACTGGAGAAGTTAATCTCATCCAGGGTATTGAAGGAGTTTTCAGCCTTGTACCTTTACAAAGAATAATTATTTGAAATCTGACTTTATTTCAGGTCTAGTTACAGTTGGACTTAGATCAAGCTTGCCAGTAGGGGGAGTGTCACGATTGTTAGGTAATGATCTTGCCGGTGGTAAAGTATTACCAGCTGTACAGTTAAACTCAAAACCTAATACTGAGGAAGGAGATGTAGATATAAACATATATCCTTCGTGAGCGGTGACTCGTGCTAAAGCCAAAAAGGAAGAACAGTCACGTGTCAGTGAAGATATTCGAAAGGAAAATAAGTAAAAAAGAACAGTGATTTTGATGACCTTTCTGATACTTTTCTTGGATCCATATTAAATGAAGATGATGTGAGTCATTCTGATATTTTACAGAAAAATGAGAATTTATCATGTGCTAGAGATTAAAGAACAAGGCTTAGATCATGTCTTACAACGATTACAAGTGACGAAGAACTTAATAAAATACCTGTAGGATACTTCATGGAAGGTGGAGTACTTATGAGAAAGTGGAGACCCACAGAGATCCGCGCAACTGAATGGTGGGCGGTTATCTATCAGGTTGTTGTCCCCATATCTTATAGGTAGAAAATCCTTTCCATGGCCCATAGTTTACCTCTTGGTGGTCATTTAGGTGTAAGGAAAACCTTTGATAAGATAACGAAACATTTTTCTTTGGCCAGGAATTAAAAAGGATGTGGCTTTTTTTTTTTTTTTTGTACGACTTGTCACACGTGTCAGATAGTAAGCAAAATTCTGGAAAAAGTATGGCCCCTTTACAGCCAATTCCAATTTGTGGAGAGCCCTTTTCTAGGGTTATCATTGACTGCGTTGGTCCTTTGCCGAAGACCAGCTCAGGAAATCAATATTTGACAACCAAAATGTGTACAGCTACTAGGTTTCCTGAGGCCATTCCTCTTAGAAATATTAAGACACAGGGTATTGTAAAACCTCTGATAAAGTTTTTCACTTTGTTTGGATTACCCAAAGCGGTACAATCTGATCAGGGCAGTAACTTTATGTCAGGACTGTTTCAGCAGGTCATTTATGAATTGGGGATCAGACAGATTAAGTCGTCTGCGTGTCAACCAGAATCTCAAGTAGCTTTAGAAAGGTTCCAACCTACCTTAAAGAACATGAGAAGGACGTATTGCTATGATGACGAGAAAAATTGGGATGAAGGGATACACCTGCTGTTGTTTGCAGCTAGGGGTTCAGTTCAGGAATCTCTGGGATTTAGTCCTTTTGAGTTAGTGTTTGGACATATTGTTCGTAGATCTTTGGCTTTGTTGAAAGAACACTGGGTCAGCAATGACACACAGATGAATTTATTGGATTATGTACAGAAGTTTAAAGATAGGCTTCACAAAGCTTGTGAATTAACAAGAGAAACTTTAAAAATTGCCCAAAGAAGAATGAAAACCTGGTATATCGAGAAGGCCAGAACAAGAGTTTTTAAACTTGGAGATAAGGTTCTTGTTTTGTTTCGTATAGAGTCTAATCCTCTCCAGGCCAGATTTTATGGTCCGTGTGAAGTTGCGGCAAAAGTAAATGATCTCACTTATGGTATAAAAACTCCAGACAGGAGAAAAAGTACACCGCTTTGTCATATATATCATGAAAATATATCATGAAAAACCAGTTCAGTTTATTACTCTGGCGGATGAAGTTAGTGATGGTGTTGAGTCAAAGATAAGGCTCAAGATCTAAATCTCAAACGTGATATAATATCATCCTAGTTTTTAAATTCTGAGATTTTGCATAATATTGATTTTAAGTTGAGTAATTTGGAACCATATCAAAGACAGCAGATGAAATATTTGATGTTTAGATATCAAGATTTGTTTTCTGATGTTCCAAGAAGAGTTACTTTTGTTTGTTATGATGTAGATGTTGGGGATACAAAACCAATTAAACAATATCCTTATAGGGTGAATCCTAAGAGACGAGAATTAGTTGAGAAAGAAATTGATATATGTTAGAGAATAATATTTTTCAACCTTTTCAGTCTGATTGGAGTTCACCATGTGTAAATGTTCCAAAGCCCGATGGAGCTATCAGATTTTGTACAGATTACAGGAAAGTAAATGCTGTCAGTAAGTCTGGTGTAGAGAAAAAAATATACAACTGTTACGGCAGTGTCGTTGAGTAGTGCGGTTACTATTATTTCGTCCCTGTCTCTTACTCCATTCAACTATGCCCTCTAAATTACTATCTTTGTATCCCAGATCCCATAGTAATCTCTCTCTCTCTCTCTCCCTCTCGCTTTTAATTCTCAGTGGAATGGTAAACCTAAATTGCTTTCATTGGCCTTTCTGTCAAGGACATTTTTCTCCATCATTTTTTGGGGGGTTGGGGGGGGGGGGGTGTCAAATTCGATGTTTGCTATCTAATTCAGTTTAATCTTGTCCTGCCAGGACATGGGCTGGCTTATCCACACTTCTGATACATGCACATAAAAATGTGAGTGTGCTTGAGAAAACCCACAATAAGTCGGCAGAGCTGATTTTGAGAAAAACAGCTTTGAAGTGAAAATATGGGTCCGACACAAACTTCCAACTTGGCTGTTGTTGAGGGGACCGTGGCATGTTAAAGGGTAAACTATAGACGAGCAGTGAACACTACTCACTATGATCTCTATAACGGCTTTGTAATTAGACTACGGTCTCCTAACAAGATCCAAAATCTTCCGACTTGGCTGTTGTTTAGGGGACCGTGGCATGTTACAGGGGTAAACTGTAGATGAGCAGTGAACACTACTCACTATGATCTCTAAAACGGTTTAATTATTAGACTACGGTCTCCTAACAGCAATCACTCCAATATTAGTTGGTCAATTAGCTATTGCCACTTTTAGGATTAAATGCCGTTTTCTCAAAATCTTGTTTTAGGGAGGTCACTGACTTCAATTTAGCAGAAATGTCTTGTCTTTTATTATATGTACAGAACTCAAAATGTCATGCTGCCGACTTATTGGGGGTTTTCTCATGCACACTCACATATGTGGGGGGGAACATAAAGGCGGCCGATTTATGTGACTTGACCACTATGCGCCGTAAGCTATAAGAAACAATCTATACAATTTCTACAACCGCACAGACACACGGCCTACTCTCTGCGCTGATCTGCGGGATCGGTGGCAGCTTATTCTATAGGAATGAAATTTTGATTCCTACTCACCGACAGCCACACATTTCTAATTAACTATTCGTGGGCCTATGTGATGCCGAGAAGTGTGCTCTCTGTGTTGTGCGGGTGTGTGTGTAATTGCTGTTTCATTTGACGTTCAAGAAGCGCAGTTGTTCACATAATTATAAATATTCACATTATATGTATATGTTGAACTATAAGATTTATAATCAACGAACAGGAAGGTTCAATACAAAGACAAAGAAGGCGAAATCCTCACCACGTAGTCCTTAACACACTGACTGCCAATACGGACTTTTTCACCCTCATCATCATCATCGTCATCATCATCATCATCATCATCTTCTCAACACGACACTCAAAGCTCAAGCTGTCAAATCTAGATCTAGTTCAGCGGGACAGCCTATAAGCGATGAAAATATGTGTCCTTTATGTTCTACCCTCGGAAAGATCGGCGCAGAGTGAGTTATGTCACCGATACGCCGAAACATATACGGTGGCCTCTCTATGCGGGCCCTAAGACGATAACTTCAGTGAGCAATAATGCATAGCACGAACGTTGACTAGGTTTTCATTCGTGTTGGCTCATGAAAATGTAAAACAACCAACCAGAGACAAGCTCTTCAAAACATGTTATAGCTTGTCTTTCCTTGCCGCTATCTATCTATCTATCTATCTATCTATCTATCTATCTATCTATCCGACTGTCTCTCTGTAAGTCTGCCTGTCTGTCTGTCTGCCTTTTTGTCTGCTATCTATCTGTCTATCTATCGATCTATCTGTCCCTTTGTCTGTCTGTCTCTCTGTTTGCCCGCCTGTCTGTCTGCCTGTCTGTCCGTCTATCTATCTATCTATCTATCCATCTATCTATCTATCTATCTATCTATCTATCTCTCTATCTATCTATCTATCTATCTATCTATCTATCTATGTGTTTTTCTGTCTGTCTGCCTGTCCATCTGGATATTTATCGATCTCCTTAGGTGGGGAAATGAAAAATAAAATAATGAGGACACATTTTAGACATACAGCAGGAACCTGTAGGACATCATCCTTTCTTCCTCTCCTCTACTCTCAGTTATGGAGTATCTTGTTTTGAGATTCATAAACTGACCGGTGAAAGTAAGACATGGAAAGAGAAGGAATCAGTGAGTTGAAACAGAATTAGGAGGAGGTATGTGTCTCTAATATGAAGAGAAACACATCTGAATTGAGAGTTGAATTTGTACCGGAACTAGAGCTATTTCTTTACTTGTCAGTTTGTATAGATCAAACCCTCAAAGTTTCAAGCAATCCAACACATCAATTCAACCGCCCATTTCGTTTTTCAAAATGGCATTTGTCAATAGTCCATGAATTAAGGCCAACTGATCCCTGCCCTCCCCTCTCCCGCAGCACCTGTCCGCTCCAGCTCTCCGTCCAAACCCAATTCGTGCGTTTTCGTTCCGATCGTTTGTGTTTCAACAGATGAACCCCCACCCCCCCACCCCCGGCCCCAAAAACCACCTTTAACTGTTCTTGTAGATTTCATTGGTATGAGATTTTACACGGACATGGCTTTCAGATAGCTTTTTGCGCTAGGGGCACGTACGTAGATCTACCTTTCCCTAACCCCGTCCTTATCCTCAATCCTAAATCTTGTTGAATCCCTAACTCTGCCCCCTTACCCTTTCAACAACAACAACAAAAAAAAACAAAAAACTGGAGGAGAACAAAATGAAAATCTGAAAGAATAATTAATGAAGGTTCTTGTTGGGAATATTTTGGGAGGAGCTCTCTAGCTGTGGAGTAACAAAAGGCTTTAAAATAGGTAGCCCTGGCGCAAGAAAAATGTGGGGTAAGTACGTACTTGTACTAACATTCATTGTAGAAATGAAATCATTGATCACTTGTCAAATGAAATTTAAATCTTTTACAAACTAATGTCTCGGGGTTTACAGTGGCAATATTTTGAATTTCCTGGGCTGCACAAACTTACCGCAGATTTGTCATAACATTTTTTAAATGAAAAAACAAATAAAAGCGTCTTTCATTGCGGCCTACTTGCCACTAGGAAGTTTCATTTCTATATGATCCATTCATCATGCGATACGAAATAAGGAGTAACGGAAATCAAGCTGCGGTGAAAATATCAAAACAGATTGAATGTTTTAATTAGATATGGTTTTTCTTGCATGAACAAGTACTTTCTTGGTCATTTGTTAAATGTATAGACAGAAATACCCAATTCGCACTGACTTGACGAAAGTCATTCGTTTGGATAGTAACAAAATATTGATGTTCCCAAACGTGTCTTAATATGTGCATTATGTGTGTGTGTGTATGTATGTATTTGTGTATGCGCGCGCGTGTGTGTGTGTGTGTGTGTTTTATTCGTCCATGGAGTCGACGAGAAGCACTGGCCATCCGAGGGTTATTGGGCGGGGCTATGTGAAACCGCGGGTGTGCAGATGACTCACAAGACGATATCTGTGCATGGAAGATAGCCAGACTCTTGTATTCCTGATAATTATGTTTCCTTTACTCTACTGCGGGTATTACTGAACAGCGCCACTTTCCTCAGTTCAAGACAGTTTGTTCCCTGCAGTCCCAGTCATCAGCAAAACTTGTTCAGCCATGATTTTATTCTGCCTTTGTATCAATTCTTGTAACCGACCTAAGACACAATGAATGTCTTTTGATTATCTTCCCAAAATTCTAGAGCAATCTTTAGTGATTTTGAGATGTTAACTAATTCAGTGAGGGGAATGTAGAAACTGGCTATGTAGACAATGAAACATGCAGGGATCAGGAGAAACACATAAAATCATTGATTGGAAACAACTAAAACGTCAGTTTAGTTGATAGTATAAATTAGAGTTGTCTGAGCTACTGTGTTTAACTGAATTATTGTCTCAATCAGACAAAATTTAAAAAAAAATCACGCCCCCCCCCCACCTCCCGACATGTTGGGGGGGGGGGGATTGGACCAGTCACGGCTACCGTAGAAATCAAGTGAAATGAAACACACAAAAATGTACTGACGTTTCTGATCCTTTGTGCTATCCGACGCCAGCTAACTGTTTTACTGGGGATGATCGTACTTTGAATTCTTTTTTTCATGGGCGTAGAGGTCGCCACAAGACAGGTGGGAGAGTGAAGAGCTCGATGTTTATTTGGTTCATGTCATGAGTCCTCTCTCTTACGAAAAGTTTTCAGACGATGATATTCTGTAAATTTTGTGAAGATAGTAAAAGTTTTTGATTAAGATTTCTGGTGCCTCATTAAATTGTAGATCTAATCCGCCCTTTGATCCCCTTCTCTCAGAACTGATGATATCCGCCTATGTCCTCTATAATGGTAACCCGGACTCGCTGCTCGTTTATTTTTATTTTTTTTAAATGTATTTTCAATTTGTGTACAGCCGGATCTTTGCCAAAAATCGAGGACGTCCAAACCTGATAATACTTTGTATTTATATTTGAATATTTCTTTAATCCCATTTGGGAAATTTGCCTTAGTGTCATTGCAGCCCAATCAACTGGAGCAGTCACGTTGTAGCCACAGTGCACACTTTTTTTTTTTTTTGGTGGGTGGAGGGGGAGGCATTAATTTTCTTTAATTTTGCCCTGGCAGTACTAATGGCAATTGCTCAACCATGAGAACGAATCCATAGAGCTGTAGAATTACCAGATTTGATGTGACAACATACAGACAGTTACTGAGTCGGCACAACCTGATATTTAACTAAAGGCTTTCAGGGCCTGATATTTAACTAAAGGCTTTCAGGGCCTGATATTTAACTAAAGGCTTTCAGGGCCTGATATTTAACTAAAGGCTTTCAGGGCCTGATATTTAACTAAAGGCTTTCAGGGCCTGATATTTAACTAAAGGCTTTCAGGGCCTGATATTTAACTAAAGGCTTTCAGGGCCTGATATTTAACTAAAGGCTTTCAGGGCCTGATATTTAACTAAAGGCTTTCAGGGCCTGATATTTAACTAAAGGCTTTCAGGGCCTGATATTTAACTAAAGGCTTTCAGGGCCTGATATTTAACTAAAGGCTTTCAGGGCCTGATATTTAACTAAAGGCTTTCAGGGCCTAAAATTTTTACAGGTCCCTGCTTGCCATTAATGCGCCTTTTTTTTTTTTTAATCCGTTCTTTGGAAAGTTGCTGAACGATCTCCGCACATGAAAGCCATAACAGCCAGGGATTATTCAAGTGGGAGGAAAGGCAAAAACGTTTTTATAACGAGATGAAAAGAAGTCAGGAATTTCCCCCTCATGAGCTCAGCAGGAGATGAATTCAATTTTTACAGATATCAAATTAAACAATTAGATCGTCTGCCCTAGTTTCCCCCAACTTTGGTGCAGATTTGAATTACAAAGTTTCAAAAAAACATAACGAATGTCATTTTTTGGTGTTTCTAGTGTGACCAATTTGATCTCTTTAATGTAGGTAATAAATGAATGGTTCGTGGACAATTGTCCTGTCATCAAACTGGACAAATCATCAGATGGGGCAAGCAACGGGAAAGCATTTTGATTGGAAGAAATGATTCACTCCAAGGACTAATAAACAATCAAGAATTTTGTTGTAGCGTGTTCCGCAATAAATGTGCGAGTTTTCATTCTAAATGCTGAGAGAGTCAGACAGAAATCGATCCAATTTTGATATGACCCCCACCCCACACTTCTCTCTCTCGGATCAGTATGTTTTAATCGAAGAATGTCGTTTTTTGGGGTTTATATATATGTTTTTTTTTTGGGGGGGGGGGGTTATTGTTTTGAAGAGAGATGCAAAATGCCCTGCTTTGAAAACACGCATGAAACACACCAAGAAATAATTTGTTTATTTGTTCTGGTTGTAGTTCTTTATTAAGACAGATTGATCTATAGACGGCCGGGGCACGAAAAACTAGAATGAATTCTGTCCACCCGGCTGGGAGTTATTGAGGAAAAACTGACGTCATTTCGTCATTTACAACACACTATGGTCGATTACACTACCCAAAACAAACAAACAAAAACGTGCACTTAAAATGTGAAAGCCCTAGACATTATTTCATGTTACAGATTGTGCAGAAAATGTGCAATGGGATCAATATTTAACGTCGATTACTGATATAGATCTAAACAGTTACACAATTATTTTTTTTTAATCGTACAAGTGTTAACATGTGCGGCAATAGAAGAGATTTCATGCCGGTTTCCGTCCACTCGGAAATAGTTTCGTTCACAAAATTAAACTGGCGAAAAGGCTTTGAATTCAACCATGCTATTATTGATAATATGATGGCCATATCCAAGTATGGATAAAAGCTTCAGGAGTAAACTGGAGGAAACTTCCGGGGTCGGAGTCCCTCAGGCAGTTCGTCGTTGTACTCAACGCATTCTTGCAACTCCCGCGACGGCGCTGGTGCCAAACTATAAGGGCTATGCTGTTCCTTTGGATCTGTCAGAGACGAGGAGAGTGGGGACATGCTATATGGGGAACAGTTTGTCCTCCATAACACTGCCCAGAGGTACATCCAGTTCCACTCCACGCCAACAACCCGGAGAGGAAACTCCGGCTTCGCCTGCGGCGTCGACACAACACGGGGAGGGACAGTTACCGGTTAAAATTTGCTGTTATACTGGCGCAGAGTGCCGCGCCAGGGGTGGCTCCAGACGGTGGGAGGGATCTTAGGATCTCAATGGATAGCTATCGGATGCCTCAAGCTGGGTATCCCCAGCCAGTAATGTGCTGTCCCGCCACAGTCTGCGTACTTCATTGGGTGCATGGGGATTAGGTATTATCCGAACAGTAGAATGCAACCCATGCACCAGTCAAAAACCGAAGAAAACAAAGGAGACCAGCTCTGAAACTGGGAACCTGGAACGTCCGCACAATGATGACCGGACTTTCAGAAAACTTACAGAACATCAGCGTCTGTAGAAAAACAGCAGTCATAAAGGACGAGTTGAGGAAGCTAAATGTAGACATGGGTCCGCGTCAGAAAATAATTCTTTCGTGGACCCGCAGGCATAGTGCCTTCTTCGGATATGCATGAAGTCTGTACATTCAGTTAAACGGTGTTTTATTGAGATTGGCAATTGCATGCCACATATTCGGGGAAATCTGCCCCCCCCCCCCCCAGGAAAAAAACAGTGTGTGAGGTGGGTATGACCCAGACTGAGTCTACCAAGGACAATTTCATCTCTCTGATCTTGTTGAGAGGCCTGGGCCCACTGTCCAAGCTGAACTTGAACAGGGTGTAGTGTATTTGATGTTTGTTGGTCCCATCCTGCCATCTCGATTTAATGAAGTTGTTAATAACTAGTTTACAGTCAGTGTGTGGTGTTTTTAGGTATTGTGGTGGACGTTTCAATGTTTCTTTAGCCAGCGCGTCTGCTGTCTCATTACCCTTAATGCCAATGTGTCCAGGAATCCAACAGAGAACAATATTGTATTTCCTGTTGGACAGTGTATGAAGATAGGTTATCGGTAGGTTGTAATAGGTTATCGATCGCATGGGTCTTCATATTTGGGTTTCTTTAAAGCCTGGAAGCAGGACAGCAAATCAGAAAAGATAACGAAGCGTCCTTATTGGGAATTGGATATAACATCTAAAGCCAAGTTGATTGCTTGAACCTCAGCGGTAAAGATGGAGGCTTTGGGGTTGAGCATTAAATTTTGCCATCTGCACTTGAGAATGGAGCGGCTCCTACCGAGTCGTGGTCTTTAGAGCCGTCTGTGTAGAGAGGCCTGTGGTTAGGGTGTTTACTCACCACCTCTCCAAACATCTGCTTGTAAACGTCTGGCAACTTGCTGCTCTTGGGACATGCCGCGAGATCTAAAAATGTAAATAATTTTTGTCGTTACTCATTCACTACGCCAAGCCAAATATTTGTCTCATGTGGAGACCGTTTTTTCAGCACTAACATCTAAGCCAACTTTATGAAACATCGAATCTTTTCCTGGTTCATTCGTTTTCCTTTACTTTGATGTAAAATATGTTACGTCGTGTGTTCATAATGAGTGAAAGAAAAAACATCTTGGAACCACCCCTAAATTTCAAACTGCATAGTCTTGTGAGTTCCCATTCAGACCCACAAAAGTTAGCGTAGGGAATGAGGTAAGTGTTAGCCATGGTGGGATGGCAGGAAAGTGCTCATTCTCCACCTTACACGGTCGGATTTCGGCCTTTGCCAGCAAAGACGGAATCCAAGGGCAAAAAGGAGGGATGACACCTTGAAAAGATCTAAAATTTTGAATGTATCTTTGATCAAAAAGAAAATTGTAAGCAAAATCAAAATTTGGCAAAAAGAAAAAGTTGTATGTAGCAAAGCTTTGACGAGACAGTCGTCGGCCTACAAGGACCAGTCAATGTTTTGTAAAAATGTTTCAGTAATTGAATTTATTTTAATATTAAATAGGGCGGGAGACAGAATAGAGCCCCGGGGGACTCCCTGCTCTTAATCAAATAGATCAGAGAGGTGGAGTTCACCTTCGCCCAGGAGGAACGGTCACTAAGGGAATTCCAGACAAAGATCGATAGGTTGCCCCTTAGTCCAAGTCCATGAAGATATCTCAGTATACTGTACCTCCAAGTCGTGTGGAAGGCTTTCTCAAGGTCAAAGACAACCGCCAACTACGTGCTGTTTAAAAGCGAAGGCTTTCCGGATGAAGGTTTCTAGACGGCAGGGTTACCAGAGTGGCTTTTTAAAGCCAAATTCCAGAAATTGGCTTTTCTTAGATATGGTTGGTGTCAGAAAATTCGTTTGGCTTTTTGGCTTTTTGGCTTTTTTTCTGGCTTGTTTCGATATTGTACTATAATTATCTGCACAAAATCTACTTACTATGCTTTTTCTGAAACACTTCCTATCGAGGATATATGTTTTGGTCAGTTGTATACATGTACATGTGCCAAGATTTCTGCAGCTATTTCTCAAGGAGAAGCCAACCGGCAAGGTCAGTGTCCTTTTGACACTGGATTCTATAGTTTATATTTTTTAAAGTGATAGTATTTTTTGAAAGACTGCCACCCACCTTAGGACTTTCTGCACACTCTGGTTCTGGAGTGATTTACTTCACTATGAAGCATTTAAAGAACCACCTTTGTCTTTGTTTGACTAATAAGCCCAATTAGCTATGTTGTACTTAAGAGGATATTTCTCATATATCCTCAATTAAAACTAAGACTAAAAACAGAGCGCAGCTGAATCATGTTGAAGTTATTGTGACAATCGCGGCAGAACTGTTGCTTCTTAAAAAAAATAATGTTGCAAAGGCTTTCACTGCATGACCAGAAATACTCTGAACAAAAAAACTCACAGCTGACAAGATTTAAGCCAAATTTTCCACTCGCTCTAGTAGGGAGAGTGATATTAACCTAGTTCGGAAGCTTTTCGTATGATGTTATCATGAAAACTGTACTGAACTTTGTTTGGCTTTTGTTTTTGGCATTTTTCTGGCATTGTTTGGTTTGATCTTAAAATTTCAATCTGGCAACCCTGGATCATGGGTCGCTTTCCACGGAATCCGCATTGAAAAGGGGAGAGGGATTAGCTGCTTTCCAGTATCCAATTGAGATGTGTTATCACCATTCGCTCCATCGGCTTGCAAAGGCAGCTGGTGAGAGCTATGGAGCGGTAATTTTTGGGGTCCGACTGAACTTTGCCGGGCTTTTTTGATGGAGACAATGTTAGCCCTCCTCCAGGATGAAGGAAACGCTCCGGAGGTGCAGATTTGGTGGAATAGGTTTAGTTGGCAGGAGATTGAAATTGGGGGCGGGGGGGGGGGGGGGGTTGATGTTTTAGAATGTCGTTATGTATCTGGTTGGGGCCAGGTGCTGTGTGACTGGCCTCGCACAGACTGGATGTCAATTCTTCAGTTATACAAGTTTCATTGTTGGGGAGGAAATCTAGGGTTAGAAATCAAGGGACGTTTTTCCAGGTTTGGTTTTGAGATTTTGGAAGGGGGCCGAGTTATGATCCCTGGAAGAGTTAGCCCCAAATAATGAAGCTATTAATTTCGTTTGCGACATCATTTTCCTCTTCCGCCAGAGAGACATAGTATTTTTTGAGCTGTCCTATGCCAGAGTTTCTTAATCATTTTCCAAATTTTCTAAAGTGGAGTGCGGCTATTGATATGGGATATAAAATTTGTCCACCAGTTTCTCTTGCTTTAGTTCTTCATCCTACCTTCTTTCGGTCTGTCCTGTTTAACTTTCGTCAGGCCCCGGCTGTTTGATTGCGTTTAAGTTCGCGGAAGGCTTTTTCGCGGGCCTCAATTGTCCGTTTGCAGTCCTTCGTGAACCAGGATTTGTCTATAGGTGGAGCTGCAGAGGTCTTTGGGATACAGGTCTGAGTAATCTCCAGGAGAAACTCCTGAAACTGCTCAACTGTGTCCATTGTGTTGGGGTTACTTGATTGCTTGCAGTTTAGGTCAAACAGTCGGCTCGGGCAAGGTTCCACCGGGTCGGCTGGACTGCTGGATGTGGTTGGTTGGGACTGAGTGGTCTGATCCATGAAGGTTGTTCAGGACAGACCACCAGTAATCTAAGGACAGTGTCGGATGGACTAATGTGAGGTCTATATTGGTTCGGCTGCCTGTAGATTGATATATATAAGTTGGGGTTTTGTCATTTAGAAAATAAAATGTCTGTTTCCGAAAAGAGCTTCTCCACAATTTTTACCGCGGAGTTGGTCGTGGAGCTGCCTCAGACCCGACTGTGTACGTTAAAATTTCCCATAATAAAATAAGGGGGGAGAAAATTGTTCTATGAGATCTGTAAGGCCGGTTTTAGAGAAGGTAATAAGCGGTGGAAGGTATACAGAGCGTAGAGTGAAAGGTTTGCTAGCTGTGAGCCTTACAGCTACAGCATGTAGGTAGGTAGTTAGTTGGATAATTCTGTGGAGAATTTTCTGATTTATCAAAGTGGAAGTTTCTCCCCTTAGCCCGTTGGTACCGCGGGCATGGCAGTGGTAGGCTACGTTGTTTCTGATGGTTCCGCAGGAACTGCAAGCTTTATTGGACCGCTCTTCTCAAGCCTGCAAAGACTATGGACTAACCATCAGTCTAAAGAAGACAAAAATCTTAGGACGTGATCTTAAGACATCCCCTATGGGGAACTCACGTCCAGTCATCACCATTGACGACTATGAACTTGGCGTTGTCCACCAGTTCACCTACCTTGGTTCCACCATCACCGACAACCTGTCCCTGGAGAGTGAGATTTAAAAAAAAGGATCGGGAAGGCAGCCACAACGCTTGTTCATCTCACGACTAGGGTTTGGGCCAATCCCAAGCTGACGGTGAAGACAAAGATGGCAGTGTACAACGCGTTTGTCCTTAGCGCACTGCTGTATGGCAGCGAAACATGGACCACATGATTGTGCCAGACAGGAGAGAAGACTCAACACATTCCACCTGAGAGGTACCCGTCGCATTCTCAGGATATCTTGGAAAGACAAAGTGCCCAACGCCGAGCTCCTGTCCCGCTCCGGCCTTAACAGAATGACCACCTACCTCAAGCAGCATAGACTGCGCTGGCTGGGACACGATCTGTGAATACAGGGATGGTCGCATCCCAAAAGACATCCCCTATGGGGAACTGACGTCCGGAAGAAGATCCACTCGCCGCCCACAGCTCCGTTATAAGGATGACTGTCAGAAGGACTTGAAGACACTCAGCATAAATACTGAATCATGGGAGACCTTGCTCTTGACCGGACAGGATGGAGCGGCACCTTGAACCAGCATCTCAGGTTGGGGGAGAAGAAGCTGATGAATGCTGAGGCGGAGAACTAGAAGCGAGCCCGAAGAAAGGAGCGCATCAGCTCCCACTGACCAGAGACAGCATACAAAATATGACGTCTGCGAGAGAGACTGCCACTCTCTCATCCGTCTCCACAGTCACCGACGACGCTGCCCCAGACAACCAGACATACGGGACAGTTGATAAAATTGTGGTCCGTCCGTCGGAATCGACGAGGACCATCTAGTCATCCGGGGGGGGGGGGTTAGGTGGATTGGGTTCTGTGGGTGCACAGATGACTGATCAGACCAATTGATGCCTGTAACGTTCTGACACAGGGTGGGCATGGGATGGTGAAGGGTATCGGGGACTTGCTGGTTCGTTTCCTGGCCTGTCTGCGATGCTCTGCTGCAACGATTCTGTTTGCCTCACAGAATGTAGCGCTTTTATGGACAGCTGAACGCCAATTTGGTCTGTCCATCCCTCCTGTCTCAGCTGATGTTGAAGGCCTTCAGAGAAGCTTTCAGAGTTTCTTTTGACCTCCATGGGAGCGCTTGCCATATTGGAGTGCGCCATACAGCAGTTGTTTTGCGGAGCCGGTAGTCTGGCATGCGAACTATATGGCCTGCCCAGCGCAGCTGAGCTTGCATCAAGATGGTGTAGATGCTGGGCAAGTTTGCACGAGTAAGCACCTCTGTGTCAAGGATCTTCTCTTGCCACTTTATGCCGAGAAGTTTTCTAAGGCCGGTGGTGTGGAAATGGTTCAGCTTTTTTGCATGGCGTTTGTAGACAGTCCATGATTCACATCCATGGAGCAGTGCGGTGAGAAGTGTGGCCTTCTACACTTTGGCCCACAGCTATTTGGTAATTGAATACAGTATCACCTCACAGGTGCTCGTATACCTTTGAGATCATTGCAGAATGCCAGTATTGTGCAAACCGGTTTATCACTGGCGATGGAAATTTGTTTTCAAGTCTTTTCTAAGCCAAAGGCGTCCCTTGAAAAATTCTAAGGATATTGTCTATTTGTGTCTGCAGATGTAAAAGTGGTTTTAATACTGCTTTTGTCCTTTTGTTAACACTCGTGTCTAATTTTTCACCCTCAAGTTTCCCCGTCAACAAAACAAGTATTAAATGTTTACAAAACGTTGACCTTGTAAAAGTGTGGCCGAGATCGTTTCTCACGACCGAGGACAGTGTCTGAATAGATCATTTTTGAGGACATTTTAAGGCCTGAAAGGAAAGGAATGTGGTCAACAATCTATTTCTTGAAAAACCATAGACAGAAACATCAACGGACACAGCTGAATAAAATGTGCACTTGAACTTGGTGCCGTTTTCATTCGTGTTGAATCATGAAATATTGAAGAATAAAACCTGGGAAAACCACTCGAGAGAAGGGCCTGGCCGACGTGTAATAGTAGGGCACTTTTTTACACTGTAACTTTTCCCAGCCCATTGAAAACGTGTTATAGCTTGACTTTCTTACTGAGCTCCTTGCTTCTCTCTCGTTCTCTCTTTCTCTCTCTGTCTCTCTCTCTCTCTCTCTCTCTCTCTCTTGCTCTCTCTCTCTCTCTGTCTCTCTCTCTCTGACTCTCTCTCTCTCTCGCTCTCTCTGTGCCTCTATCTATTTGCCTGTCTCTATTTGTATGAGGATAAAATTCAGCGCACAACACGAATATACAGAACCATACTCTTTAGTTAGTCTGTTGATTGTCTATGGATAGATGAGCTGCTACATTCTCCTGTCAGCTCCACTTCAAAATGCTGTAATTTCATCCTTTATGACTATATAATACCGAAACACATACCGGTACATTGTAAACTGCACAGAACAGAGACAGTTACGTCCAATGGTGGTATGAGGATTTGCCTCAGCTGTGTTGCTTTTTTTTTTTTTTAATTCTGGTCTTGGTCAAACAAAAATAACTGAACTTTATTTTAATTTAAACTGGTCTGTTGGACCTTTTCAGACACCGGACCAAACATTTCTTCTTTGCGGGAACGGTTCTCTTACCCTCTAGGTGCCAGCTGATATTGATTGCACAGTTCATCACTCTAAACCTTACAAAAGTAGTGTTAAATGAAATTACTTATAATTTATTGATACAGTCTGGACTTCTTCTTCCCATGTATCACACATAGTTGGGAAGGGAATTCTCTTCTCTCTCTCCCTAGCAGAAGTGGCGGGTTCCATCTCCGTCTTGATCATTTCTCTTTCTTCTTCCTTTCATTCCCGCTTTGCTTTTATGAACACTAACTAGGGACTACAAACTCGCCTCATATTTGCTCTCAAATGACTTCAGTGAGAGTGTTTTGTCAAGGCTGACTATGGTTTCACGGTGAATCGAGTCTTCTTCATGTTTTCCAAGCAAGAGACTTGCTGGCGGTTAGTTGCGTAGTGCGACGATCGTTGCACACTGAACCCAGAAAAGAGAGGTATTCGGATTAAATGTGAGCTAACATGTGTGCAGGGGCGAGGCTTCCTCATAATCAAATAATCAGTGATTACCCTTCGAATATTAATTCTAAAATTACTAAGCTTTTCAGATCGAGCCCAACTCCAAGTCCATTTAGTCAGTTCAGCATTCTATCTCGCTATTTGCGCTTATTATAGTCCAACACCCCTCACCGAAAAGCACCTTTATAAGGACCTACAGATTATGAACTGGTCCATAATCAGTGATTAACAAAGACGAAGACGACCTGACTACACCCAGAAGCTAATTTGTGCATAAACTGTATTCGTCGAAGTGGTAACATTCTCAGATCGGTAGCTGTTAGGAGTTACCGACTGTCAAAAAGTGTATGTTACATCTGTTTGCCAGTTCTGTCAGCCATACTCTTCTATCTTTACGAAATGGTTATGCGCTATCGGGAATGCCGATTATGCCATTATGTAATTCTTAACCACAGTTGATTTTTAACCAATACCACTGAATTCAGTAGGTTTAATATGCAGAGCTGCAAAGGACCAACTTAACATACTAGTTACTTAAATTACCCCTCCCCTTTTTTCCCTCCCCTCCCCTCAAATGCCCAGTGGCCCATAGTTGGAACACTTCAAAAACGTCCAAGTTTCTGTTTGGACCGCGTTTGGGCCGAACGGTTAAGCGATTTGTTTTCTTCTTGGCAAGGATAACCTAGAAAACGTGAAAACTGTCCTAAACATGACAATGATGACAACGAATTAGTTAATCTTAACTGACGCTGACGAACAAACAGCGACGGTTGCCAAATCAAGAGCAACAACTGAAGGTCAGTTGGCCAAATGAAATTTGTGAAGCCACTGATTTTCCCAGGAAACCACATTTCTGAAATGTGACCTCCACTGGCCCATAATAATGGCGAAGAAGACCTGCGTCTTTTTATATAGTACCATAAATTGTCCTTGGTTACACGGATTTCTAAGTCATGAACATTTACAACGATCACAAAGAGAAGAGAATTCCCTTCCCAACTATGTGTGATACATGGGAACAAGAAGTCCAGAATGTTAAAGGAATGGATGACAAAATGAGAGAAAATTTGGATGGTCGCAGTTGTAAGTGTATGGTATGTTTTATCTGGCGAAAGTGATATAGCACGGGACCATCCATGACAAATACGCTCAAATTATGGGGATATTTGCTACCCTCCGCCTATCTCCGAGTGCACTTTCCATACACTCGATTTTATCCTCTCCGCCAATCACACCAGTCCCCTGGACGGGAGTATGGCTGTTGAAGCGGTGAATGATAACCCTTTGCTATTCTTAAGGTGGCAACATTCTAAAGATCATTTTTTACATCGTTTCTTTGGTAACATTAAGCATGTTTTAATGTACTCCCTCCCAATCTCACTGCATGTTTTTTTTTTCTTCTCTATCCTGCCCCAACTTATTTTATTGAAAGAAGAATAAAATCAAATGAGACGAAGCTTTGCAATTCATTGCTACAATTGGAAAGCACCCCCGTTCCCTCCCTCCTAAAACCTCTCCATACAGACACAGTTTTAAAATGCTGTAGACAACCTGATTGTGCATGAAATTTCTGATACATTTTGCAGTGATCGCCTGTCTCTTCCGTAGGAAAAGGTCCAAATTATTTCTTATGAAACACGGGCCGAGTCGATTTTTATTGCGCACTGGTGAGATACTCAAATCTGAGAAAACCAGTTTTAAGGAAGAAGAAGAAGAAGAAGGTGACTTGATTTTCTTCACTTCGGAGTCTTTTCAGTCACAACATTGTTGGAAGAGAATACATACGAGAAGGCAGAAGACATGGCAGATGTGAAGTAGAGGGCAGGATTGAGATAAAAGAGCTAAAATCGAGAGAGATATAGAGAGAGAGAGAGAGAGAGAGAGAGAGAGAGAGAGAGAGAGAGAGAGAGAGAGAGAGAGAGGGAGAGAGAGAGAAAGAGAGAGAGAGAGAGCGAGAGAGGGGGATCGAGTTTGATTTGAAAGAGATAGAGACACAGACTGACAGAAACAATGACAGAGAGCGAGAAAAAGACACACAGAGAGAGAGAGAGAGAGAGAGAGAGAGAGAGAGAGAGAGAGAGAGAGAGCGAAAGAGAGAGAGAGTTGAAGAGTACATACGGCCAGCCAGGCAATGATGATGATGTTCGTCCATCGCAGGCGATGAGGACCAATGACATCACTCTGTGATGGGGTTGGGACTGGGTGTGTCCGGAGATGGCTGGTGAGTCCAATCCGGGCACGGAAGTGTTTCCCACACACTGGGCAGGCGTGGGGGGGGGGGGCTGCAGTGGATGTGCTAGCCGCTCGCTCTTTTCGGTGGCGTCGCTTTTTTTCAGCCTCTGCTGTCCGTTTCTTTTCGGCTGACTTGGCGCCCCTGGTGATCTGTCCGCGCCAGTTGGAGCGATCCAGCGCCGCTGACTCCCAGGACGTGTGATCTATGTCTAGTGACTTCAAGGAGACTTTCAGGTTGTCTTTGAAGCGCTTTCGTGGACCACCATGACAGCGCTTGCCTGTGGCGAGCTCCCCGAAGAACAGCTGCTTCGGGATGCGGTTGTCTGGCATCGTGAAGACGTGGCCAGCCCATCTGACTTGGTATTTCATCAGAATTGTGTGGATGGTGGGCATGTTGGCCGTGGCCGGGACTTCAGTGTCGGGGATCTTATCCTGCCATTTGACTCTTAGGATTTTGCGCAGCGAGGAGAGTTGGAAGTGGTTCAGAGTGTGGGCGCCATTGGAAACTGGGAAGGCATCAGAGCAGTCGCCATCGTCAAGTACTCTGGCTGTCATGCCGTCGTGAAATTGCCTGACCACTCTTTCAACGGGCAGGAAGGCGGACCCAGCAAAGCGTTGTGGAGCGCAAACAGGGCACAATGAGACACATAGGACACTGCTGACCATCCACTGCAACCAAGACGATACCAAAGACAAGTTCTACGAAGAACTGGACTCCCTGATCTCAGCTATCCCAAAGTCAGACAAACTACTCGTCCTTGGGGACTTTAATGCTAGAGTCGGACAGGATCACAGTGCCTGGGAAGGAGTGATAGGGCACCACGGAGTGGGAAAATGCAATAGCAATGGCCTCCTCCTCCTGAAAACCTGCGCACTGCATGACCTGCTGATCACCAAACACAGTTTTTCGCCTTCCAAACCATAATAAGACGCCCTGGATGCATCCCCGCTCCGAGCATTGGCACCTGATTGTCTACGTCATCACCAGGAGACGGGACATTCGCGACCTGAGAGTAACGAAGGCCATGTGTGGCGCCGAATGCTGGACTGACCATCGCCTGATCATCAGCAAGCTCAATATCAGCACTCAGCCCAAATGAAGACCACAGGCGACCAAAATTACCAAAAGGCTGAATGTAAACAAGCTGAAACAGAGCTCGATAGCTGACCAACTTGCTTAGGACCTCCAGTCTCGTCTGGTTGATGCGATCCCAGGTTGTGATGTTGAAACTGACTGGGCTGCTTTCAGGGACAGCGTTTACACCACCTCCGTTGAGCTACTAGGTCTTACGGCCAGGAAAGACCAGGAATGGTTCGATGAGAACAACGAGGAAATCAAAGCCCTGCTGGAAGAAAAGCACAGGCTACACAGGGCGCTTCAGAACGACCCCACTTCCGCTTCCAAGAAAGCAGCATTTGCAAACACCCGTAGGATGGTTCAGGCCAGACTCAGAAGCCTGCAGGACAAGTGGCTCAGCAAGAAGGCAGAGGAGATTGAAGGCCACGCCGACAGACACGACTCTAAGTGCTTCTTTGACGCTGTCAAGACTCTGTATGGCCCCCAGTCCACAGGGACTTCCCCGCTGCTCAGCGCAGATGCACAACCCTCATTACCGATAAGTCGAAAATCCTGGAAAGATGGGCTGAGCATTTTGAGGCCGTTCTGAACCGACCTTCTGCTATAAATGACGAGGCAACAAGTCGTCTGGAGCAAGTGGACACCAACCACAAGATGGACTCTCCACTCGCTTCTTGTGGCAGTGTTAGACCTGTAAGTCTCAGCGTGACCAGGCAGGCTTCTGTCCGCGTGTAGTGCATTGTACCCGGCGTGTCTGTGAATGGTGCAGAACAGCGGGAAGGCAAGAGGCCCAAGACCATAAAGTAACCACCTGTTTTAAAGTATCCTGTGCATGTATTTAGGACATTTCGATCATATTGTGTATCCTGTGACTGTGACCAGAGCCCTAACAGGGCAATTCGTTATATAGTACTTATCTTGTGGATGTCAACAGTGCTTATGTTGTATATTCAGTCTGTACGTGGAGTGAGGACATATTTGTAACTGAGTGTATCCTGTAGCTGTGCCCAGGACAGTATTGACAGTGTAACCTGTAGTGATTTTAAGAGAACATTATCTTTGTGGAGTCCAGTTTCTCAAGAGACCAGACATAATAATGACAGTTGAATCGCTCATTAAGATACATAAGCATGAACAAAATTGAATAATACTAATAGTAAAATCCGTTTAATACATTAATATTCCAGTCATGAATGAAGAGTGCATTATAACAGGTAGCCAGTTTATACAGTGTGGTTAAGCAGGCCGTTCATACTCTGTTGCCTTATACATTAGTGTCAAATTCTCTATTTATGTGAACAAAACTATTAAAATTCTGGCGAGGCTCAATCTGAAATTGACAAGGGCTAATTGTTTATTTCCATAAGAGAAAAATCAAGAATGATAGGAAAGTAGAGAACACTGAAATGGGTAAATGGAGGTAAAGATGGCTTCTAAGCGATGCATTTTAAGTATAATAAACTGTCGATTTATTCATCGATTTATAAAGATACATAATTTTGGTGAATTTTTTGTTTTGTGTTAGACTGACATTGGTTTTTGTTTCTTCCCTTTTGCCTCAAAATTTTTATGTACGAAAGAAAGAAAAAATTTCGTTCGAGAAAATGATCTTACAAAGTGAGCTCAAAGACACCTTCTATAACATGGGTTCCATGTGTTTCATGTTTGGTGTCACGAGCAGAGTTGAGGTCTTGGGGATCCAATGACTGCACGAGAGGCAGCTAACTCACACCCGGACACAAACAGACAAGAAATTATTAAATAACTAGAGTATATGTATATCAGGCCGGCCGGGCCATATTATTAAATAAATATTAATATACAAAACAAAAGACAATAGAGGTATAGTCAAAGCAAAAATTCCAATTACTAACTTAACCTATCATATTTATGTAACTATGTTCCCTATCAAATGTACTGCAATCAATAGCCTACTGGTATATTATAAGAAACAAGATATCAATTTATATTAGCAGTTGAGTCGCCACTGGCCAGTCGCCAGGCAAACTCTCCAGAAATCATATGGGTTCCCAAGGTACACTGAATGTTAGGAGAGCCCAGTACGTTTAAAGCCTACAG
The DNA here is from genome assembly GCA_963931925.1 of Onchidella celtica. NCBI lineage: Eukaryota > Metazoa > Mollusca > Gastropoda > Systellommatophora > Onchidiidae > Onchidella > Onchidella celtica. Next base: position 6,856,587 of record OZ007579.1, on the reverse strand, counting down.
AAGCACAAATCGGCTTGTAGGTATTTAAGCAGCTTGTAAAAGTATATATATATATATGCAATCACTCAGTCAGTATTCATTTCATCAACAATGTGCCATAATTCTTCAATCGTATTATGGAGATAGTTTTACAATACAGAACACTCGTTCGTCGAGTCCAATCTGTGGTTTTCTCTGACTTCCTATGAGGCATGGGTTTTCTCTCTATCTCTGAACTTCTATCATAATTAGTTAATAAGATTAGTTACCATTGGTCACGCCTAATTCGTAGGCGCGAACATCAGAAGAGCGCAGCGTGGACTCTTTGGTCAGTCCACCCAGACCTTTCTTTCTAGAGCTCTCTCTGTCTCTCTATGCTCAGACAGTCCGATGACAATGGACCGCTCGTCTTCGGGCCACACAGTTCAGGTACTGGCCAACCGGAGATACTTCACGAAAACGATGCTTCTTCTCGTCTGTATTCAATGAATTTCAACGTAACACGATGTTTTATAATATCCAATTACCCAGCAGGGTTAGTCCCCTGGTAAACTTAGTTCAACAATCTTATTGGCCGAAACCCCCACCATTTTGAATGTAAGAATACGTCTGCACTATTCTACGAGCCAGTTAACGTGCAAAAACTTGTCTAGTCATACTTAACAATGTCAGCAATCCCCACCGTATCTCACCCCTCCTCCATTACTTTTAATCACTAACACCAAAACCCAAAAGCTTAACTTTGCAATTCCCTACTCACAAACAATCATTCGCGGGGACCGTTCAAGGCCACCAGCCAATTTCTCATGGCCCTGCCAAATAAACAACTCACGCTCTGCGTGAGATTTAATAACACTAGACTCATGACATTTGGCTCTTCTTCTTGCTATAATAAAGTCAAGGAAAGGACTTTTGGAGTCTTGGTTGTAGATGATCTATGAAATGTTGATACCTTTTATTGTCTGATGATGTAATTATCTGAGCCTCCTTCAAGGAAAAAATATACTGTTTGAGTTGAATATTATGTTTGATGATACTAGAAAAAAATTGATAAAAAGATTTTATGAAACTTGTAAGATCTGTACACGTTGCAGTCCAAGAGAGCAGTCCAGTATGCCGAGGCTTAGTGCAGCTGTTTCACGGTGACTCTGGATCATCTTGCTCTCTGGAATCTCCAGTTCCTTCAGCTAACCGAACTTGGCCAGGAAATGTGCCAGGATGGCCAGCCCCAGACATAGTAACAGGGAGGGAGCCTGGTCAGCTGCGGCGTTCTCTGGGGAAAGATATGGGGGAAATTATGAGATGTGAGAAATGTTTTTTTTTTCTGATAGAGAAAAAAATTAATAAAATGATTAAACGTAAAAAGGCTTCATAAGTACTTCGTTCCATACGGTAATGATGCGTAATTCAATAAGCATCATAGTTCGTCGCTTCCATGACGAACTATCTTATCGCTAAAAATAGCATTTTCGGGTTTTTGCAGAATTTTGATCTAAACATCAAGATCTATGTGTCCTGTAAAGGATTTTGTCGAATTCATGTTAGTTTTTGTAAAAATGAAAATGACCGTACTGTCCTATCGCAACGTTGGTTACCTTTGTTCCATGACGAACTGTCCTATCGAGATAAGACTCTTCGTCAGCGAGCCGGGCCCAGGTTGGCTGGTCATTCATTGTTTGACGAACCGTCTTATGATAATCGGACACTGACAATACGAGGCTAAACACTCTTACAACTTTTTGGGATCTCGGTGATCTTCGCCAGCAAAGAAACTGGGTTGCTCAGCATTCCCAGTGTGTCAGCTCTGAAGTTCACGGAGACGGAATTCCGCGAAAAAGGGAAAAAGCAATTGCTTACTTATTACCGCATGAAGGCAAGAATACTAAGGTGTGTCAGACAATGTTCCTAAACATCATTGGAGTCTCCACATCGTTTCTCAAGACAGTTATTAAGAAAATTAATGAGTATGGTGTATTGGAAAAGGGGAAAAGAGGTGGAAGGACAGAGAGCAATAAAGTCTGAGAGAAGAATCATCGATTCCATTTGCCCAAAAAAGACATTTGCGGTTTGTGGGAAACAAAGTATAAAGACAATCCCCAAGACGAGGAATTCATTCAGCAGTACACAAAATATATCTGAGAAAGGGATGAAGTTCGAAAAATCTTAAAAGCTTGCACAAAAGAGTCTGAAAGAAATGCTAATGTAACATGGTTACTGCTGTTTTTTATTTAGAAAAAGTCCTCAATCTGCCCATATCACAGAGGGTTACGTTTAGCTTCTTATAGCTTCACTATATTCGAGACGTCTAGCAAGCAAGGTCATTGCTATTTCTGGCAGGAGGGTCAAGCTGGGCATGGTGCCAAAGAAATTGCCAGGTGCGTGGAAACGTTTTTAAGAAGTCTCGATTCACGAGGCGTGACCATTTTATGTTGTTCTCGGACGGATGTGCTAGACAAAATTAAATGGTATTCTGCCATCGATGTACAGAAACGACCTCAAGACGACAGCTTCCCTGCAACAAATATCACATTGTTTTTTTTGAAAGCAGCTAAGGCCAAACCCCAGGTGGCTCAATGCATAGCGTGGTTGAAGGAGCAATGAAAAGGATTCCCGAAATTATGATGCCTGCAGAGCTAGCGAGCATCATCAGAATGTCAGCCAAAAAGTCACCCTACACAGTCACAGAACTTGCAACCATTGAAATCTCTGATCGGAAGACTGGCTGGAAATTCGGGAATTCTGCGCATCAGGATATCAATGGGAACAGTACGAAGTGGACAAATTTTAGGCAAATTGAGGTGAACCACATAAATTCCTTTTCAAAAACTCACACCTTGAACAAGATTGCGATTCCATTACCTTAAATAAAAGGTTAACAAGCAATGAGCCGGGTACCTCTAATGCCTACAAGGAACAGCCAACGCTGTCAGCAGGGAAGTATGGAGATCTAATGACTCTGTGTCAAGGTAGAACCCCAATGATTTGTAACCCAGATCATCAGGCATTTTACCAAAATCGGCCGCATTAGACATTAATTGTAAAACGTCCATTCTCCTATAAAGCTACAAAACGCGCGTACTTTTATAATGCTTTTCAATGAGCTACTACTTCTAAGTATTCACCTTTATGGTAAACATTGTCATTGTATGTGTGTGCGTGTGAGTGTGTTTTTGTGAGTAAGTGAATGAGTGCGCGAGTGAGTATGTGAGTGTGGGAGTGGTGAGAGGACGACCCAAAAAAAAAAAACCACAACTGAGAAGATGACAGAGACAGAGAGAGAAAGGGACAGGGTGATAAAGAGAGCAAGAATGAGTCAGAGAGAGAGAGAGAGAGAGAGAGGGAGAGAGAGAGAGAGAGAGAGAGATAAGAAGAGTGAGAATGAATGAGACTGAGAGACCGAGAGAAATTTTTCTTGATAAAAAGAAAGAAAATCTCTTTGATTTGTGTGTGTGTGTGTGTGTTTAGAAACTCTTTAATGTTCGAAGTTTTAATGTCAAATTTAAGATGAAAAAAAAAAACCTTTTTCAATTAACATTATTCTTCCTGTATTTCAATTTGATCCCTCTCTTAATATCACTCTGTAAACACAACATGATGCAACACGACTGATGGCGAACAACCAGGCTTAGTATTTAATAAAATTAATGAAAATAGATAATAATGAGTTGTAACAAAAAGCTTGTTCAAAGTCAATTTTATCATTGGTCAACCGCCATGGGAATGTCTTAACCACTGTAGCGTGGCCACTTCTCTCCATGACGAACTGTCCTAACCCCGCACAGGTGTTTTATTGACCCAGTCCTGAGCAGTTTGTTTTATGACGAACTGTCCTGTCGGGGGGGGGGGGGTTGCCTTGAATTGACAACATTTGAGAAAAACTGCAAACACAATAAATATCAAACTTTGTAGCATTTCGTAGGCAAGAGCTCAAGCTTTACATCCATGTATATTACTGCGCATTTGTACGTTTAAATCGAGAGGTAGAGCGAGTTGAATTTTGCAGGTGACTCGACAGAAACTTTAAACCGCTCTAGCTAGAAAGTAGGTTTTGCGCGATAAGACAGTTCGTCATGGAAACGACGAGTTGTTTGGGGACCGAACGAGTTGTAAATTGTTTTCATTGTGTATCGAAAGATACAGAATGCGACATGTCCACGTGTGTTGTTTGTCAATTTGACTGGACTGAACTATTTCTGGAATTTGTCGACATTTCATCTATAAGGTGTCAGAAAAAAGAATATCATGATGTTTCCCAGTACTATCGGGATCAACGTCACTCGAAAAAGACGAAAAAATGTAGGCCTACACGTTTGCGTGTTAGCTGAATGTAATACACACACACACACAGAAAACCTGTGGGGTCTCAGCAGAGGCATGAAGCAAAGTCAAAATATGCCAAAATTAAATAGATATAATTATGTTGCACGTCCTCGCACAAGAAATACAAAAATTAATTAGACCTCGCAAATCATAAGTATCCCATTAAAAGTGATAAAACTGACATTGTTTAACTTTATACTGTTACTTTTTCTTTTTCATGAAGAAGGTCAGTAAACGGAAATCTTGATTTGTTTTCCCTTTTCCTTTGCCTTTTATTGTATCATTTATTAATTATTTATCACGCAAGGCTTTGCCACATACCCCCTTTCTCTTTTTACCTTGTTAGCCGATTGAACGTTAGAATTCAGAAGATGACCAAGGTTTCTTTTGTATATCGTCTACGTAACTTGGAGAGTTAACTCTGGCAGCAGTGATTGCTACCATGCACCAATTATATAATGTAAACTAATCCACTTTGTCTTCAATATTGTATCTTATCTAGTGTAAAAAAAAAAAAACAAGAAAAACTCGCTTCAGCCTGTACAAACTTTAGTCAAACCTGAAGAGTTTATGTGGCAAGGTATGGGGTACGAGGAAAGGATGGCACTGTCCCAGTGAACCAAGTGGTGACAATAATGATAGAAATATGAGAACATTTCTCAGATACGGTAGGAATCATATAAATTTAAATGATATAAATTGAAATAAAACTTGGATTATTACCACGGGCAAATTTCCAAGAACAAGACAAACACTGTGTTCGTAAATTGTAGCATAATTTGTTATGTGACAACCTCGCAAGCACACCTAGTACCTGGGCGGCCGAGAATTCAAGGATGACACATTTGCGAGCTTTCGTTTTTTGAAGATTTCACCCATTTCTACAGGTCTTTCTCAAATACACTTTTAACACAACATGTAGCATGGTATAGACAATCTAACAGACCGGAAAAACGATGTTCGAAAATTTTATCACTTACGAGGTTTCATCTCGACGGAGTCGGTAGGACAGTCATCGCTGTAACAACAATAATAATAATCGCGTCTAATTTGCATTCTATTTTTGCACTTTAATATAAGGTCATCCATACATTAGGCCCTAGTAAAAAGTAGCAAAAAGCAGATGTTGTGCTACGCCCACAACACTTTCTATGTCACCAAAGGATTTACAACCGAGTCGCCCTCGATACATGTATCCCCAAGCTTCCATACATTGGCAGGCGGACGTGCTTTTGTGCTGCTGAGCAAGCAAAAACGTGCAGGCATATTCTGTTTCCATTCTATACATTTCCTGTTGAAATCTTTTATTGTTCGATTGTTTTCTCTGTTCCATTTTTCTTTTTTTTTCTTGACAAAAGGGACAGCCGAAATATTGAACATTTTCTGTCTTTTCTTATATGTTGCACTCATAGACGTACTATTAGTTAATAGTACGTCTATGGTTGCACTGTATCGTTTGGGTATTATTTCTTATGCGGGGCTTTGCTACATACCACTTTTTCTTTTTGCCCAATTTTGACATTGCCTATAGCCCTGCTGCGACCCTACAGTTTTTCTTTTCTTTTTTATAATGTATCCCCAAAATAATGCTAAAGATTACAGTCACAATAACTTCTGATCAACAGTGGCTCCATATTGCTGAGGCAGGCACAATGACATTTTGGACAGGTATCTCTGCCAAGCATGGATATGGGCACTGTTAGGATTTTACGCAATAGACAGACGGACAGACAGACAAACAGACTGTCAGGCAGACAAACAGACACACACACACACACACACACACACAGACAGACAGACAGACAGATAGATAGATAGATAAAAAGAGAGATAGATATAGATAGATACCTTCAATCGGAATTTTCTAGAACGTTGAATCTGAGACTAGCTTGTGTCCTAAAACTTCAACTGACAGTCACTGGCGTCAAAAGAAAGGGTTTCGTAATGTGACTCATAGCGACGGTTCAGTTCGATGGTTCATTCTTATTATTTTGAGTTATTGATGCCTCGTTAAAGATGTGCTTCTTCCTGTTCATTTGACACCAGTTTCATCAATATGTGGCAATATTTATGTGACTAAACATTATTGCCCACCGAATTTTGGGACTCCCAGTTGGTCTGAGAATCAAAGTTACTTTCACCTGTGCGAAGAACGTACATTTTTGCTTTTCTGCACACGGTCTATAAACATAGATAGAGCTCATGATTGTTCATTTTCTATATTTATACATGATATTAGAATTCTTTTGTTTTTTGACTAATAGTTTTACCTGTTCATCCCCTATGAGTTTGCCAAAAAGGGTCACATTCCTTTACTTTTAGTGATGCCCATTAAATAACGAATTCCCCCCCCCCCACCCCCCACCGGGCGCTCCAACCCCTCTTTTATTTCTAATCAATTTCATAATATCTTCCCCGAGAAGGCACACATTTTGCATTGTTTTTAGCTTTCATTTTTTTTTTTCATCATTCAAAAAAGCGCCTTTCCCTTTTTTGTTGACTTATTCAACCCTATACATTAAACTTGGTTTTTGGGCATCACGTAATGCATCAAAGCTTCTTGACTATTGTCAATTAGGGCTATTGTGTAACAAGAATTGGAGCGCTTTTTCGCAACCCACTCATGGTCGCCGAGCAGTCCATCAGGGGCTTGACTACGCAAACGTGCTGTGCGCAATATAGATAATAACAGCACATAACCAGTCTCAAATATAGCCCCCCCCCCTCTCCCCCCCCCCCCCCAATCTCTTTTCTGCGCACAAGAACACGGACTAAACGACCGAGAGTTGAGGAACATAATTATCGTCGCGGTCCCCTAAGACTGTAGTAACTCAAAACAATGAAAAATCAATTTTAAATATATTCAATTACATTCAGAACGGCATCGAATGATCTTGGTTATAGACTCCTGAGCCGAGAAATAATGGCACAGCAAACATTAAAATATCATCGCCTCTTGATCAGTTCTGTTAAAATAAAACACTTTTTTGCTTCTTCGAAAACTATCCAAAAACCGATTACTGCAGATTTCGGGAACGGTGGCGATATTTCTATATGAATCGATTTCATTTTTCAACCATCCCTGTACTCCCCAATGAGTAAATGGGAAATGGAAGAGATTTTTTTCCCAAAGTGGGTCAGTCAAATGTTGCATGAGTTGTAGCCAATTTCAGACAGTCATTCAAAATTAGTAAAAGAAGCGATGTAAGTGTCGAGTTAAAACATGCTATGTCATATCTTTGCCTTTGGAAAAAGACCGGACAGAGCAAGTTTTAATTGAACGCTTACACAGTGCCCTGCTCTAATTTTGAATGACTATCTGAAAGACTGTCCCTCTGTTATGACTTTCTGTCATAACCCATGCAAAATTTGACTTACCCACTTTTGGAAAAAAGCTTTTCAATTACAATAAACCCTAAAAAATCAATCTTTGTGGTGATTGTAGCTAAATAATATGTATACTAATATACTAATATGTATAATATTTGGCTTAATCTGCAAGTAAGTTTTGGTTCAATCTACACATCGATTGGCCCAGTCTACATACGCCCTATAGATGGGTGTGGTTATGCAGGAGATTCATAAATTATACTGCCACACTAAGATAATTTATGATTATCAAAATCTTTATTCTCATTCAAAAGCGTATTATTTCTAAAAATGGAACAACCTAATAGTGACAATGCATTAGCCAATCCTTGTCAAATAAGAAAATATATTAATTATATTGATAGGCTTACTTGGTGGTGTCATTGCTGATTGAGGTACAAGTTTAGATAGTAATATAAGGAAACTGCCACATTCAATGATATATAATCTTTCTGTGACAGTAAATGATCGTATACAGTGCTGCGATATTTCATTGGACAGAAATCTAGAGAACACATAAATGAATAGGCCTAAAAGGAAGTAAGCATTTTAAAATGATTATTTTTTTTATTTTTTTTTTGGAGACGCGTTAATTCATTTTAACAACATAATTATTAAGTTGTTAAAGGATCTGTATTTGCTACGTGTTTTTTAAATGTGTGACTTATTTTCTCATGTCGGGGACAACCAGATAACTGTTGTATCATGGTTTAACACATTTTTCAGGAGAAAAAAAAATGAATAAATTTCATAAAAAATATTTTTCAGTACAAAAATTAAAAACAAAAAACAAAACAACAACGTTATTTACCCATAGATTTCAGAATTTGACCCCCAACATTATAACAAATCCCTCGGGCTGTCAAGGGCTGCAATCGTGCCACATATCTCATTACTGAAAAAAGCCCAGTTATGACACTTTACCAGGCGGATCTAGAAAATGTTTTCCCTCTCGTTTGTTAAGATTAGACATTATGTAAGAAAGAAATAATTTTCTTCTAGGAAATGACTTTTCAATAATGTGGTATAGCGGCTGCCTATTCTACTCTGTGTGATAAAAATGAGGAAATGGCCCCTTTTATAGATAAAGGCCGGCTGAGGTTAATCTATGTAATTTTGATGTGACATAATTATAATCTGTTATGATCATTATTCGAAGCTCTTTCAGAAGAAAAACCATGTACTATGTAAGTTAAAGACCATTCTGATTATTTAATTTTAAAAAAGAAAGAGATATTTAGAAAAGCTTGTAAAATTTGTAAATAGCGTAGTCCAGGAGAGAAGGGAGTGAGTGCAACTGTTTCACTGTCATGCTGGGTCATCTTGCTCTCTGGATTCTCCAATTCCTTGACCTAGCGGAACTTGGTGAGGAAATATGCCAGGCTGGCCATCCCAAAACACATGAACAAAGAGGAAACCTGGCCAGGTGTTGCGTCATCTGGGCAAGGACATAAGGGAAATTATGAGATGTGGTAATTTCCCTTCCCTCCCTTCCCTGTCTCTCTGTCTGTCTGTCTCTCTTAGTTTCCCATACAGATGGAAAGGTAGCGCAAAAATACTGTGGAATTTATTAATACCATGCACTTTTTGCAGTTGACGTAATTGCGTGCTGTATACTCGTATATCTTAAAATCAGTAGTTAGCGGATGTGATTAGCATGTTTTTTGCTAATTCGACAGCATCTATTTTTTATACCTTTATCCGGCATGTGCCTTAGAAACAAATGCCAACCCCCGTCGGCCGTGAAGAGCCATAATGCAGTGCCCCAGCCGGGTTTTATATCCAGGGACTGGACGTCGTTTGGCCTGTTGGGTGTGCAAGCTTCTCTTTTCAAAGCCATGTAATAGTAATACAATGTTATTTCTTCAATCACCCAGAAATTAAAACCAGGCATTATATAAAAGGTGTGCTATGTAAAATTCACATGTGTGGGCTTCACAGAAACTTACGCCAGAAGATTCAAATTGAAGAGTGTTTTTCGACAATTGGTGAAGTCGAATTTTACATGAGTTATAGCCCCTTTCAGATTGACTTTCAAAATTAGTATAAGACGCGGTATAAGTGTTCAGTTAGAACTTCCAATATCCCATCTTTATCATCCGATATCGATGGGACATAGCAAATTTTAATTGAACACTTATACCGCGTCCTACATTAATTTTGAATGTCAACCTGAATGGGGCCATAACTCATGCAAGATTCCACTTACCCAAATTTGGAGAAAAACGCTCTTCAAGTGGAACTAGGTCATTCCGCTTTCTTAGCCTACGGTCATAAACACAGATCAGAACAGAGTTACGCTTTGTTTCCAGTTTGGGTAAAATTATTTTGCTGACTGTTCTAGTAAACACCGACTGAACAACACCCTATACACTTTTCCCCAGGATGGCCAAACATAGAATGATAATATTGTCATGGTTACTCCACCGCAAATAATTTATCAGAAAATACGAATACTGTGGTGTTTCTCGTACAATGTAAGCGAACATGAGACATTTGACAGGTTATAAAAGTGACATACATTAAACTTAAGTTCTGTTTTTTTCGCGGACGTAGCAGTGACTGGTGAAGGAGAAGAAGAAACAGGAACAGAGTAGGGTATAAGGAAAGAAAACATGTATGGCAATGAATAACGAATTAAACGCTTGTGGTCACAGCTATTCATACACATACCAGGGACAAAAGTTATTTCCAGAGTAGAAATCACATGTCAAGATAAAAAAATCATCAAAACATACTCAAACTTTCTCGCATTTTGTTTCCCTCTTTTTTTTAAAATTTACTGTTTTTTTTTTTTTGTTTTTTTTATCCCCTGCCTACCTCGTCTTTACATAGATTTCCAAGTTTCTTCCCAGGTTTTGCCTATTCTATCGATTCATGGTATTGGTAATTCTCCCTCCCTGTGTCAATGAGTTCAGTAATTCAGACCCGTCTTCCTCTGTCCATCCATTTCCATCCATTCGTCCGTTCATATTTTAAAGTACATGACATAACTATTTTAATTTTTTTTTCTATCTTTCTTACAGCTCTCTGCCAAACTCTTTGTTTTTCCCAACATGTCTTCCACAGTCCTTGGAGTTAAAGAGTTCCCTGAAAAACTTGATTGCCTTCTTCGTCAGCTCTTTCTCGTTAGTGCTATAGTGCTCCATCACGCCCTTTGCACACGCTATAAATGGGGGAATGGCACTGTCAAAAGGACATAGAAGGAGCAAAACATAAAACCGTGACGTGGACGAATAGCATGATAATCTGTACTGGACTTTCTTTTCAGTATGTAAGTCTTTAGACCTTCTGGATTTTAGTTTTCATTTCTGTGTAGGATCAGCTGCGTGAAGCACTGGACAGGTGGATATTGAAAATAGCTAGGCAGACAGATACGACGAGAGCCAACATATATATAGGGAAGTCATCTGGTAGGCGACAGTGATAGAAGCATAAACAAATAATTAGACGGACAGATGGACAGACAGACAGACAGACAAACAGACAGACCAACAGTCAGACAGACTAAAGGTGTCATGTCTCAGACAGTCTGACCTGCACAATGCATCGAAACCAGGTCCACGAGATTCATGTGGGCACCCACAATCCTGTGACAGTTCTGGTGGACATTGGCTCAATCCGGTACTCACAACACCTGTGGATTATACACATTTTATAATATATTTCCAGACTAACGTCCAATGCTTCATTCCATTGGTTATTTCAAAGCAAGCAAAATAATGAGCAGAATTGAATGCATGGCTGTGTCATAACAATTTGTGAATGATGTATTCAGTTCTTAGAAAACAGACAGGCAGCCAGTCTAATAGAAGAAAGTTATAGAATCTTTTGATCTATTAAAGTTTTTTGTGAAGTTAACTTTATTGACGGTTTTGTGGAATTTCCGGTGCCCCGCTTTAATGTATCCAGGTAAAATTTAATTAACCCCCAGATCGGAATCCCCTTTTGCTTTAGAGATACTACTGTGCTAAAATATTCCATATTACATCACTCTTATGTGGATGCAATTAGGTTAAGCGCAAGAATACAAGATTATTGGTTAATGAAAGTTGTATGCAGTGTGAATACGTCAGCAAAAACACAGGGTGAATAGGGACAAAACATCTAGGCTTGCCTAGAAATGGAATTATCGGGAATTGAATTCTTAGCAGATGTCTAAAATCAAAGACAAGCTCGTGAACTTGTCTCGAGCAGGGCGCGTGCAAAATGTTTGCCAGTAAAATGTAGCAATCCCAATGCATTCGACCTGTAACCCCATCCATAGTTAGTTATACAACCATACCATTCTCGAATTCGAGACCCACCATTGGTAGTAGAATGTGAGTACTTGCTCTTATTCTGATAAAAGCACCAACTGTGCTGTTATACATCATGTGAAATTGGATGTTGTTGTTGATGATGATGATGGTGATGTAGATTTTCATGATGACGGTGATGATAGAGTTCTCAAAATAAAGGATAGGGTGGCGGTTTTGGGGTTGAGCGTGATGATATTGAAGCTGATGAAAGAATTGCAGTATTAAACAGCAAATGAAAAAAACCACTAACCTGAAAGGATAATGACGAATGTTACAGGAGATATGCTGGCCATTTTCATCAAGTAGTTTGCTCGGTCTCGGTTTGTTCAAATTTTGGAGTCCCTGAACGAAAGCATAAATAACAGTTGCATTAACACTGATGGCCCAGTGTTTGAAAAATAGCTCATAACACTGTTTGTTAATACGCCTATAACGTCATTCTGTGACAGTCAAGTGTATTCATAAAAACAACAGCAATTCCATTTTACGTCTGATAAATGGAACACTTCAACATGGAGAAGAATTGGGGGAGATAGTGTTGCTTCCGTTAGTCAAGATAATACGGTGTCTTTCTCAGTTGACCAGTTTTGGAGAGCCTTCCTTGGAAATTATATTATCAGGCGGAAATGTAGGCTGCCCGTCCTAGTTTTCTTATCAAGAGAAGTCAACCACATGACAGCAATATAGCCGGAAGTCCAAGTCCAAGTCCGATGTAGCTCCTTTATTCTTCGGTGAGGTAATTTGAACCGCTTTTCACCTCCTTCACACTCTGTCTCTTTCTCTCTTTCTTTCTCTCTCTCTCTCTCTCTCTCTTTCTTTCTTTCTCTCTCTCTGTCTCTCTTTCTTTCTTTCTCTTTTTCTCTCTCTCTCTCTCCCTCTTTCTCACCATGTGTTAAGCTGACTCATTCTTCCTCACTCTTTCCCTCTCTTTTTGACCTCTATCTTTCTCTTCTCTTTCTCCTCCCCCCCCCCATACTCTGTCTCTCAATAAATATGCAAAAACACATAATTATCTACATCATAATTATGCTAACATATTCGGAAACTGAAACCCTACCTTCTCAGATCAGTTTTAATAACTTCATCAATACACTGATGCTGTCTTGGACTAGGATGCTTATACATGTTCTATTAATTCATCTTTCATATCCAAGCCAGACCATTATGATTGTCATGCTGTCTACTGAAAAGCCATGGATATTTAATTTCGTTTTCTGTCTCAGCAAGAGTCCAGAAAAAAAAGCAGGAAACAGCTGTCTCTGTACTATTTCTGTACCGTGAAAAGATCAGCTTGAAATGCATTATTTAACTGATTCACAGTATCGCTCGTTCTTTGCAGAAAATGGACGGTAATTCTGTTCATGACAATTTTAGAGCAGCACAATGGTCTTAACTCGAGGGCACACTGGGCAGTTGCCCAAGGGACCCGGCAGTTTAGGGAGCTCCATGCATGCAAATTTACAATAGCTTTTAAAAGAGGAAAGAATTCTTTTGCTTTGCCCAAGGGCCTATAGTGATGTTATAACGGCCCCAGAATTCCGTGGCAATAATAACTCTGAGTTCTCTACAAAACAGTAAAATATTATAGTTCCCATCAAAATTTCATACTTACTGTTGTTCTGCTTGATTTTATAGTTGAAGCCATAATGTCCAACAGAATAAATTTACTCTCAATCACAAAATATTTTTAAAAAAAAAAAAACATCAAAAGAAGGTCACAAACCTACACAGAAAAGCCGAAGAATAGCAGAAAGGCTTGAAGCGAACTCAAAATGTGGCAAAAAAGTTGTTTGTAGTATGGAGCAAAAGCCCAGAGTAAGAAATAATGCTGAAATGATACGATAAAATACAAAAGAAAAGGACAGACAAATCAAGCTTTCGGGCTACTGACTTTTCTCAGGAATAAAAAATGTAACATGATAGAAAACTAAACAAACAAACAAACAAAACAAAAAAAACCCAAACAAATTAAAAAAAAAAAGATCCTAGACGGTTGGACAAATGCGGATCCTTAAAGTCTGCAAGTCCCAAATTTGGATTCTTGGAGCGCAGCACGTCCGTCAGTATATGGTGGTTCGAAAAAACTTACCAAATTAATGAGAGTTGCAATGAAACCACACACAATGTGACACAGTGAATCCAGTTGGTCTACGGGGAGCCAATTTTGCAAAATGGGGGCAGAAAATGATGTTAATCGCTATCTATGTTTCCTTCTCTTTTTTTTTTTCGACCATTATGTCAAGAAGGAAAATACTGATAAAGCCGACGTGGTATCCCAAATTATCCCCTCCAGTAGTCTGTTCCCCCGGAAGATCTAGTATATCTTAGAATAACCCGCCAAATAATCTGGAATATTAATGTTCATCCCCCTGGATATTCTAGAATATACCCCTGTACTGCTGTTTATCCATCGGGCTTAAAATGGGACGGGGAATACTTGTCAACGCGTGAGTGGTATGCTGTTTTATCCACCCTTTAAGAATTACCAATTTTTGTTTTCGAGGGTAGCCGAATCCTTATTTTTCTTCACATTGCTTTCCATCAATAGACTTTTATTGTGACGGACAAAAAAAACACTCATGCACACACATTCTTTAGGATGAGACTGCATATTATTTTTCGTTATGTTTATGAAGGGATGAGCTGCTTTGAGCCAAACTGTCTTGATTTAGTGCACCAGGGGTCTCTTTGTGCTGGCAGACTCAAGATATTTTGAAGAGCCCGATTTGGGTCGCAGATCACACGCACAGACATTTCTTCAATCTCTCTAGTGCGCAAATTGCCGGTAGAACTCCAAACTTCACAACTCACATTTAAACTTTAAAAAACTAGTTTTGACTCAGCGACAACCAGTCTGAAACCCAAAAGAAAAAGAGAAGGCCCAAACTAAGAGAACTTGGGTTTTATAATTTAACATGCTAGAAGAGCTGTGACAATTTCCAATCGACTGGGAAATTTACCTTAGGATGGACGAACCAACCTACATGTATGTGGAATTACCTGAGAAAATTATTCCATTGTTATGATTATGCATGATGTCAAGATTCGAGGTGAGTAAGGTCTTTGGGGATACTAGCGCATTCGACTAATCGAAAGGCCACTCACACTCGTCCAGGCACAATCAGAATAAGTAATACACTTGTTGAATATATATATAGAAGGCCTGAAGGGCCATACTAATTTATTACTACGGATACAATAGATATGATTGCAGATACAATAAATATGTTTGCAGATACAATAGATATGATTGCAGATACAATAGATAATTATGATTGCAGATACAATAGATATGACTGCATTAATTTGTGGCTACATCAAAACTCCATTGTGGGAACTCAAGCTTGTCGCTGAACTTATTAACTGTAGTTCAAGAGTTCTAGTCTCACATGGGATACAACTATGGCATTCAATATAACATGAGATACAATCTCCACGTACTACTTCTACAAAAGATCAGTTCTATGAATGACTTCAATACTTCTTTCTTTCCATACACACTATCATTCTACACTGCACTAATCACTGCCTCTCTTGTGAGGATTGCCAGGTGGCTTTCGTACTACTCAGCTTCTCGTCACTGGGCTGATCTAGTAATTCCTGTCTCGTTAGTGTGGACTTATGGATTGCCTACCATTATACGCTCGTAGCCAATGTACGAGCGTAGATCCAAAGGACACGGTTCGCACTTTTGGCCTAATGCGACGAGGCGTATATATCGACTCTCTGGACTATGACACAGTGACTCCACTTCTAACTTCACTCGTATCTGTTCTGTCTACGCTCGAGTCCTACTGTCAGTCCCTGGAGCTCGAGCCGAGAGAAACCTTACTGGAGCGAATGATTTCCACAGCCGTTCTCTGATTAAACAATGGCGACTTAAGCTTATATACCTCCAGCCAAACCCCGTGAAAGTTTCTTGCCTCACCTTCCGAAATCATGCCGGGTTCACGTGCCCCGTACACTGTTTGCACAACTCACCGCCTTAGGGAGTGAGTCCACTAACCTATAAAATCCCACCTTTTTATTCTAAGGGTCTGATCACACTAACACTACTCACTGGATCCCCAAACTCAGCTCATGACACATGACACATAAAATACTGAATTTCAAAAAAATGTCAGTGCGGGCAAAGAAAGGTGAAAGAGGTGATGCTTCGGTGTTTGCCGCCCAGGCGTTCAAACATGGCTTGTTCAACGTGGTACTTGCGAAAAAAAAAAAAAAAGGCTGTTCTGACTTCACTCACGCGGTCGCACAAGCATTTGAAAATAACTTGAGCACGCGCTCAGACATTCAAATTGTCGTGTGCTAACGTCGATTGACAAAAAGTTTGAAGTCCTGTTTGAACTTCGTTTGGCAGCTGTAAGAACAGCCTGGATGATGGCCGTTGTGTCAAAACTGGTTTGTGTCAGTTTCTGTGTAGACTATGAAGTTAAACAAACATATTGCCCATTAGTGGGACTGATGCAAATATGTCACACCCAAGGGACTCCACAAGTACAATTCATTTTTCCCCAAAATTTTTCTATTTCCACGAGCCCTTCTGTGACTCGCCGCCTAGCAGTTTTCATTAATGACTCAGACAGACAGCACTGCTCTGTCTCCTTATGAAACAAGTTTTAGAGGGAGAAATCGGACAGCAAAACTTGGAAAACCAGAGGAGTTCTTCTCCTACTTCTTCTTCTCATGGAGTTGATTCGTCTATTTACTCAGACGATTCCTCAACTGCACCATGTGCGACTCGACGCCACTGCTCTGAGGCTAATACAGGCTAAAACAGCATAT
The DNA here is from genome assembly GCA_963931925.1 of Onchidella celtica. Taxonomy (NCBI): domain Eukaryota; kingdom Metazoa; phylum Mollusca; class Gastropoda; order Systellommatophora; family Onchidiidae; genus Onchidella; species Onchidella celtica. The sequence goes on along the minus strand of OZ007579.1, from coordinate 6,839,833 downwards.
ATATTAAGACCATTTAAAATATATCGTTGTGTAAATTCTTTTGTTATATACATATCTCTGGTTAAAAATATCTCTTGGCACCAAGATTGTGCACAAAAATAGACCCGCACTTTAAATACAATGGTAGCTGCAACGGATAATTATGTTCTTCAATTCATTGCCAAAAGCCGTTGCAGACGATAGTTTTTGGACTTCTGCCGGGAGGTTGTTCCACATCCTGATGACACTAGGGTAAAAAGAGTAAAGATGGCTGTTAATCCGTGAGCTTGGGATGTTATATTTTATGTTATTCTTTCTGTTGCCTCTGGTGTTAATGGTGAGGTGGTTCAATGGGATATGGATATTTCCTTCCCTGCCCTTGTAAAATAGTTTTACTTTGTTTTTTGCTCTTCTTTCTTCTAGTGGTGTCCACTCGAGGTCTCTCATCATTTTATTGACGCTACTACTTCTAGCATAGTCATTTGTCACAAAGCGAGCAGCTCTCCTCTGGACCCTTTCCAGTTGTTCTATATTTATTCGACAGTGGGGGTCCCAGACACTGCAGCCATACTCTAGGGAGGGCCTCACGAAGGTGTTATAGCATTTTTCTTTTACTTTCCTATCACAGTTAGAGATGTTCCTTTTCAGAAATGCTAGTATACCGTTTGCTTTGTTACATGTGTTATTAATATGTTGGTTCCATGTAAGTTTTCTGTCCAATGTAACTCCTAAATATTTAGCCTCATCTGTTTCACTCAATTTCTCGCCATGTATAAAGTAGTCTGAGGTGATGTTGTGATGTTTATTTGAAATTCTCAGGACTTGGCATTTATTGGGGTGGAATTCCATACGCCAGTCCCTCTCCCATTCTTGTAGGCTGTCCAAATCTTTCTGTAAAATTTCCGTATCTTCTTTTGAATTTATTGTTCTATAGAGGAGGCTATCATCGGCAAACAGTCGTAATTTAGTGCCTGGAGAGATCTTACTTGGCATATCGTTAATATAAACTAAAAATAGCAAGGGGCCCATTACAGTACCCTGAGGTACTCCCGAGAGAACAGGTGCAGGATTGGATGACTTTCCGTCAACGACTACTATTTGTGTTCTGTTTTATAAAAAAAGACTTAATCCACTTCAAAGTAGTGTTTCTAACTCCATAATGGTTTAGTTTAGTCAAAAGACTGGCATGGTGCACTTTATCGAAGGCCTTACTGAAATCTAGTAAAATGGTGTCCGTCTGTCTGGTATTATTCAAGTTATTAACGAAATCGTTGCAAGTTGTGATCAGCTGGGACTCACACGACCTGTATTTTCTAAAACCATGCTGTACATGTGTTAAAACTGAGTGTCTATCGAGATGCTTCATGATGCTGGTGTGCAAGATATGCTCTAAAAGCTGACAAGATATTGATGCCAGGGAGACTGGTCTATAATTTTCAGGACTAGCCCTATTTGCTTTCTTAAAAATGGGTACAACATTTGCTTTTTTCCAGTCTTCCGGTATTTTTCCTTGTTCAATTGAAGCTCTAAACAACAAAGTGTAAACGGGGCCAATTTCCTTGGCACAAAGTTTCAGTAATTTGGCGGTAATTCCATCAGGCCCTGTAGCTTTATTTTCATTAAGGTTTTCCAAAAGTTTCATTACTCCATTTTCTGTAACAAATATTTCATCCATATCCGGCAGTTGGCACCACTCAGCTCTCCCGAGTAGACACCCCCTGGGTCAGAAAAGACCTTACAAAATTGAGAATTTAAAATATTGGCTCTTTTTTGGGCATCTTGCTGTGGGTGTCCTCTCTCATCGTTCAGTGCGGCTACTCCTAAGTTTTCTTTATTTTTACTTTTCACATATCTCCATAGTTTTTTGCTGTTATCACTTGTATCACTTATCATCTCATGGACATAATTATTATGAGCTTTCCGGCATTCTTTCTGGGTCAATCTTTTGATTTCTAGATATTTTTTTTTTACTCGTTCGGAGTTGCACTGTTTCATTTTTTTGAACCATTTATATTTTTTCTGGACTAATCGTTTCGTTAAAGTATTTATCCAGGGTTGATGAATTTTCGTGGATGACATTTTTGTTGTAACATTTTCCATGATCGTATTCAGATTTAACTTGATACAGTCCCAAAGTTTGTTTACGTCCGTTTTTGAAGAATGGTATTTCATGAAAAAAGTGCCAAAAGTTGCTGCCTCTCTTTTCAGTATATTTTCGTCTGTCTGATTCCATAGGTAAATATGTCGCCTAATAGGTCTTTTTTTAAAGGGTTTCAGTTCTGAATCGATTTGAACTATGTCATGGTCCCCTAGGCCAGGGAGAATTTTGAGCTCTCTTGTAAGGTTAGGGAAATTAGTAAAAAATAGGTCTAACAGTGCATCTCCTCGAGTGGTTTCTTTTACTGCTTGCTCTAGGCCTATATCCGCAATGCTATCTAAAAATAAGTCATTTATTTCTTTTAAATTTTGGCAACTCTTCACGTTACCTTCTTCCCAGTTTATGTCAGGTAAATTGAAGTCTCCTCCTATCCAGATGGTAGCCTTTTTGTTCTTTTGGTAGGCACTGAGAAGTTCATCACAGACGTTCTTACTAGTTTCAGGTCACTACTAAGGGGTCGATAGACTGCACCCACAACGAGAGGAGGTTTACCCTTCACGCTAATCTTACAGAAGACAGTTTCTGCTGCTTCCTCACTAGGTATTTTTTCACTGACTAAATTTTTCTTCACTGCTATCAAGACCCCACCTCCTCTTCTCTTCTTCCTATCATTTCTGTAGATTACGTAATCATCGCTGATTGAAATTTCACTGGTTTTTATATTTTCATTTAGCCACGTTTCTGTTCCGATGATTACATCGGATTTAGTTTCATTCAAAAATGAGCTCAGTTCTTCTTTCTTGTTCCAAATGCTCTGAAAATTTATAACCTGGGTTCTAAACATAGTTTTCTCTTTGGCTGGCTCTTGTTTCTTGGATTTGGGGTGTGGAGTTGACGAACATTTTGGTTCAAAATTTGGTATTTCAGTGTTACTTTTGTTCATATCCAAATGTTGTAAGATATCAAAACTATTGTGGGATCTTGATCTACTTCTATCTAAGTTTAATTGAAAATCAGTGAACAAGCTGGAACTAAAATTTGGCATGCCACACTGGACACATTCCCATGCGGCACTGCTGTTGCCTAGTGCTTCATACATTACTGAGCTTATTCCCATACAGTCAATGTGGTACCAGCAGTCACAACTATCACATGCAATGGCCCTCGTTTTCCAGGTGCATTTTTTTAGGCAAACGGGGCAAGGGGGGAATCTGGTCTGGGGTCCAGGGTTGAGCTCTACGTCACCCGACAATGACAGTAGTAAAAACATTACTAAAGAGATATTCATTTTATTTGAAGGACTAGTTAACCTAAATTTCGAACTGGTTCTAGATCTAGATCTATTTCTCCTTTTCTGACTGAGGACAGACCATGTGTTTATTAATGAGGTCATGAATTTAGGCGAGTTGACAACAATAAATTTCCAGTTGTTATAATTAGCCTCATGTTTAGATCTAGATCTAATATTCCATCTACATCCAAGTGAATACAATTCTGATCTATATACTAAAACAATGAATAATCCTATCAACATTAGGAGGAGAAATCTCACTGTCTCCCTCTCGATAATGACACAAGATGTGGACTTCCCATCGGCACAAGCAGTCGCCATTTTGGAAATTTTTTCAATCCACCCTTACCTTCCAGCTATAATCACAAATCTGGTACCAAGAGATTAAAAATTTAATCAAATCACTTTCACTTTCACTTCCAGATCATATAAAATACAGTGAAAACACTGTTGGTATGATATAAGTATTAAAAATTTGGTAAATTCATCAAAAAATGGGGTGTAAATAAGGAGCTCTCAGAACAAGCGTGCGTCTCCTCGACCGGAAGTGCTCCCCCCCCTCTTCCCCCCCCCCCCCCAAATCCTTTTTTTTATTCCCAACATCCGCGAGTGTAAACGGGCCTTATCATAATTATGAGGTCACCAAATTTTCCCCAAAAATTGAGGTCATTAAGCATGGCTGTGTGAAATGGAACTTCGAATGAAGCACCACATGGAGCTGACATGCAAACGATTAGCTGTGAAGTTGCTCGCTGTTCATCGATACTCTGAATTCTGTTTGGAAGTTTTCCACATGTAAAACTCCATTATTCGCAATTCCCTGCTAGAATGAATACAGATATTCAGTTAATGTCGAATAAGCCCAGCAAGACAAGCAAATTAAACAAAAATGAAAAATACCAAGCTGGATAAGAGGAGAAACGGCGTGCGTCATCTCCGGGCCCCTTGTACCATGTGTCCATGCTGGTCGCTCAGCGAGGGCAAGAGATTATAATATATATGCGCAGAGTTTGGGTGGAGATGGCCTTGTTTGTTCCAAACTCCGCTTTTTACGTAGCTAACAAATTCGACATTAAACTTTTGTTTTATAATGCCATATAGATAGATCATATAAGAACTACGGTCACGATATGTCGCTAAACCATATTTATATCGTGCTAAATCATTGGTCTTTAGCTCTTCAATACTATTTAAAGTTGATAGTTTAGTGGATTTTCTAAACTATTATCGTTTTTAAACTTTGTATCAGCCGAAAATGAATCTAAGGAGAACTGTGTACTACCATTCCGTAACTCAGAAAAGAAGAAGTTCATAATCAGACATCTTAACAGTTGCTGTGGTAATTGGAAGAAATGCATAAAGTGCTTGCTCTCTGGGTGGTTGGAGATATATATATATATATATATATCAGCTTATAAGAACATTTAAAACTTGGGGTAATCTTGTACCCCAACAACCTTAGCTAATATGAAAAAAAAAATATGATTTTCATAATCTGCGACACACAATTAGTTCAGATTGGCTGCTTTTCTCTCCAGTACAATTTGACTGTTGACCAGTGTTATCTTTTATATGATCATCTCGTAAATTTGTTTAAGGTTTTCTTTTCAGCAGTGTGGGAGACCATACTTGAAGACGCCAGGACAAATAATTACATGTAACATAATAAATAAGTTCCTTGGTTCTCCTTACGTTCCCAGAATATTCATTGCCGGATCACAAAAATTGAAGAAAAAAAATAAAGTATACAAAACAGACTATAATAGTCATTTGATGGCAGAGGTATAATATTCAATATGAATGAAGATTATTTTTTATTGTCTTTTTTTCCACGTAAAAAAGAAATAGATCCTTATTCTTACATGTCATAATTATTCTTCTTAATACAGTTTTTTGTTTGTGTGTTTGGAGTTTCCACATTTCCAGGCAGGCATTAAGAAAGTCATTGGATTTAGTCCTTAGGCCACACCGACCTTAGACAGAATATAAAAAAAAAACAGCCATCAATATATCTGCAGAAAATAGCTCTTACATCAGAATTAACTGACAAGAAACGTCATTTCAAACGTGCGTTGAATCAAGAATGTGTGTCTAAAAAAGTACAACCCATGATATCTCTTCCGACCTCTTCATACTGTAATTTCAAGATAATTATGCTATGGAGATAGAGCATGTATCATAATATCTAGTGAACAAGTCCTTATGACATTGTATAATAGTGCTGGACTGGGATCACACTTTTAACCAGTCCTGCTGTTAGTGGAGAAATATAACCTGAATGTCCTCGAACACATAATGTGAACTTGTGTGTCTTTATCAGTAAACCATAAAAAAAAGTTACCTGTAACTATGACCAAGAAATAAGTAGCAAAACATGACGGAAAGGACTTGGAAAACCAATATCGCTATCCGAAGCAGCGTTGGAAATGAAACACAAAACAAAGTTGAAGAATAACCTTTAGATTGTTTTCTGTTCCCATTATGTTCCTGTATGGACTAGCGCTAGTGGACGAGGAAAAGGACAAAGCAAGGCGTAACACCCGCTTTAAGGAACTTGGATGGGCTTTTTGTTTTTTTTCACTTCAGTAACCTGCCCTTGGTTTAACCAAAGGTCCCATAAACAATAACATAGAATAGCTTGTGTTTTTTGTTTTTGCGTTTACAGGTTTCACAGTGCCACTCAGCGGTGAATAAGTGAGATATCTAAACAATGGCATTTTTTGGACAGAACCGAATAGAGAAAAATGTTGATGTTTCGTCCACTGTTCAGTAATAATAATAAACCTTGCTAGAAGTCGCTTGGCTTTGTAATTATAACTTAATTTGTTCTAGGAAACCTTTTTTTCTATGTTTTTTGTTTTTGTTTGCCCTTTTAAATGTAGCAGCAAATGTCACAGTCGTTTTATTGATTTACCATCATAATGTGAAAGATAGGTGTAGTCTATTTTTAAAGTAAAGTGGGACGGAGGCGGAATTTACGGTTGCAAACATAAGTCAATCCCACTGTCTTCCAAGAGCAAATGCAAATAAAAAAGCATATATTAGCGGGAAATATGAAGGGTTTTGAAAACGTGAAAATGTTAAGAACGTTCCTTTAATGGAGCGAAACTAGCGGTAGAAAACAGACTGAAAAAATACCTCCCCACCATGTCATGCCACCAAATCTAAAAAAAAAAAAAAAACCTTTTGAAGGTCAAAAGTAAAGCAGCTGTACAATCTGAGCTGTATCAGCGGCGTTAGGTCTCGTTAAAAATCCCGCGAGTCTTTTTTTCGCCTTCTTTTAATAGATTATTATTTCTACTAGCCGAGATATCCAGCGCTTGTAGGGAATAAATCTATTTATTAGAATCAGTTGTGGGTGATTAAAGTGGATATTACTATTATTATTATTATCATTACTATCTAAGAAGAAATTCGAATGTAAACGTTGTCATAGAATTTCCTTCTCCTACCGATACCCCTATCATCATTTATTCCCCCCCATACAGTCTCCATTTAGAATCTTTTCATGTTCGCCATAGACGAACCCTCGCATTATTACGCTTCAAGCGTTTTTGGGGCGGCTTGACCTGCGTTATGTTGTTTTGAGGTCTTTGTTTTCCGAGGATCTCTGCACCTTGTTTTTAGTTTTTTGTTTTTGGTCTTTATTGTTGTAATTTGTACTGGTATGCGTATTTTGTATACTTTTTTTTATTCTTATTAAGGGGGGGGGGGGGGTTATGTGATTTTTTTCTTAATTTTACCTTTTCAGCGGTCTTTTTAGCTTACCGTTGTCGACTTCAACTACCAAGGTATCTTTAACGTTCGCAATATGCACACGGGCCCTCCGAGTTTTTTAGACCTTGTCGGAGAAGATTAAGACAGTACTCGATCCTATCTATCAGGGACAGGCAATTCCAGCAAAGTTCCAATATGCCCGCACTGACCGTGAATAGAAGCCGATACCTTCGGCATGAGGGGCGAGCATATTGCCTCTAGACCAAAGTGCTAGACCACGATTCTCCGGTAAGCGAATATTTTTAAAAACTCAGCATTTGTCTAACCTGTCTTTGCAGTCTCTCAATCTCTTTTGTTTTGTTTGCCACTCACCTTTCGGAGAACGGGTACATTTACTAGTAATAATAATAATAGTAATAAAATAATAATGACGACTATAATAATGATGACGACAATAATTATGTTATAATAATAGTAACAATAACTATCATATTACGAACGGAGATTATATTTTCACATATTATTATTTTCTCATACAATAATAAAAACATACAAATTTCATTGTATTAATTTGTACTTTAAGATAGGGTCATCCGTATATTAGGCCCGAGTAAACTGCACAAAAATCTGTCACGAATAGATTTACAATCATTCTAAACGGCCAACAATTGCACCTTAACATAAGAGACCTTTAGCTGAAACTAAGGTGACTTCATTTTCTTCACTTGGGAGTCTTTTCAGTCACAAAATTGTTTGAAAAGAATACAAACTAGAAGGCAAAAGACATGAGAGATGTGATGTAGTCTGCAGGATTGAGTTAAAAGTGTTATAATCGAGAGAGAGAGAGATCGAGAGATCGTGGGAGGGAGAGAGAGGGGGATTGAATTTGACTTGAAAGACAGACATATAGAAAGACCGACCGACAGAAAAAGGAGGAGGAGAGAGAGAGAGAGAGAGAGAGACAGAGACAGAGAGAGAGAGAGAGAGAGATAGAGACAGAGAGACAGAGGCAGAGAGACAGAGCGAGAGTGAGAAACACTGAAAGAGAGAGATTTGAAGAAAACCTACGGCCAGCCAGGCAATAATGACAATTGATGCGATCATTAATTTATGAAAATGCGAAAGCAAACAAATTCGAATAACAATAATAGCAAAATCTGTTTAATAATACTAAAGTAATGAATGAAGAGGACATATTACTAACATTTAGCCAGCTTAAGCAGGCCTTTCATATTCTGTTGTGTCAAATTCTCAAATAGTTCTGAAGAGGCATAATTTCGAACTGACAGGGGCTAATTGTTTATTTCCACAAGAGAAAAACCAACGATGATAGGAAACTAGAGAACACTGAAATGGGTAAATGGAGGTAAAGATGGCTTTTAAGCGATGTATTTAAGTATAATTATATGTCAATTTATTCATCGATTTATAAAGATACATAGTTTTGGTGAGTTATTTTGCTTTGTGTTAGATTGACATTAGTTTTTGTTTCTTCCCTTTAGCCTCAAAATTTTTATGTACGAGAGAAAGAAAAAATTTCGTTCCAGAAAATATCCTTACAAAGTGAGCATTTTGCAACAAGGGTTCCATGTTTTTCATGTTTGGCTCTTCTTCTCGCCATAACAAAGACGATGAAAGGACTTTTTTTCGTGGATGATCTATGAAATGTTGATACCTCCTGTTGTCTGATGAGCCTCCTTCGGGGAAAAATATAATATATAGTTTGTGTTGAATATCATGTCTGATGATATTAGGAAAAAAATTGATAAAAAGATATCATGAAAACTTATAAGATCGGTACACTTTGCAGTCCAACAGAGCAGTCCAGTATGCCGAGGCTTCGTGCAGCTGTTTCACGGCCACTCTGGACCATCTTGCTCCCTGGAATCTTCAGTTCCTCCAGCTAACGTAATTTGGCGAGGAAATATGCCAGGTTGGCCAGCCCCAGACATAGTAACAAGGAGGAAGCCTGGTCAGCTGCTACGTTATCTGTTGAAAGATGTGGGGGAAATTATGAGTTGTGAGAAATGTTTTTTTTTTAAATCTGATAGAGAGGAAAAATTAATACAATGATTAAAAGTAAAATGCTTCATAATCATACGTATTTCGTTCCATATAGTAACGGTGCGTAATTCAATAGGCATCAAATCAGTGAGCAAATGTACAGATCAGAATGCACAGCTGTTAGTGGACTGAACGATTTGTAAATTGTTTTCAATGTGTATCGAAAGATACAGAATGCCATAATCCAGGTTATCAAGTTTACTGGATTGAACTATTTCTGGAATTTATCGACATTCCGTCTATAACGTGTCAGAAAAACGAATATCGTGATGTTTCCCAGTATTGTCCAGCTCAACGTCATTTGAAAATGACGAAAACATATACAGGTTTGCATGTTAGCCAAATGAAATACACACACAAACAGAAAATGTGGGTCTCAGCAAAGGCCTGGAGCATAGTCAAAATATGGCAGAAAATAAAAAGGTGTATGTTGCACGTCCTCGCACAAGAAATACAAAAATGTAGGCTAATTAGACCTCGAAACTGAAAAGGAGCTCATTTTTGATAACTTTGTGTTGTTTAATTGTATACTACATTTTCTTTTTTATGGAGAAGGTCAGTAAGCCGAAAGCTTGATTATGTCTTTCTTTTTCCTTTGCTTTGTATTCTATTGTTTATTAATTACTTATCATGCAAGGCTTTGCCACACATCCCCTTTTTCTTTTTACCATGTTAGCTGAATGAAGTGGGGAATTCAGAAATAACCCAGGTTTCTTTGTATATCGTCTACGTAACTGTGGAGTGTGAACTCTGGCAGCATTGGTTTTCACCTTGCATGACTGATGTAATGTAAACGAATTCACTTTGTCTTCAATATTCTATCTTATTTAGTAAAAAGGAAAAAAAACTCGCACCAGCCTATACAAACTTTAGTCAAGCCTGCAGACTTAATTTGGCAACGTATTTTGCTGAAATTTTGCACAAAAATAACACACAACTTAAACTAATCACTTTTGCAGTCAAATATGTGTTCCTTTTTCTCTTTTTTTTTATGACAACTTAAGATTTGGAAACTATTGGAAATATCTGATCTAATCCAATATATAAGAAATATTTTGTGCGAAGGACTTCCCGTAATATGTTCACTATTAAACACACCGTCCCGTGAGCAAATTATTGTCCTTTCATGAATGCTGGCGTGGTGCGCAAAGAGGGTGCAATCAGCAAAAACGCAAAATAAACCGAAAGTGGTAGGCAAGGTGAAGCAGATCCATTATCATCGCGATTTATCCCGGGCATGGCCGGGTACCGCGGGTGGTACAATCTTATTATAAAAAAAAAAATGGCGGGAGTAATTCATTGTGGTCTAATTTTGGCCCTCTTTTTTTCGCTCGACGCTGCAGCCTAAATAACAGTTTCAAAAATTATAAAATTAATTTTCTTCAGTGTCAACTAATCCAGCCCAATCGCTTTTGTATCGATGATTGTGTTGATTCAAGTTTCGGGTACTATTAAATAAAAGGTCGTAAACATGTAAGATTCGGTGATCTTTGTTTTGGCTCCATGTAGGAAGCCCATTGCACCGAAAGCAATGTATTAAAACGCGTTCAGTTCGGTGGGGACAATTTCCCTACCAGAAATGAATGTGCATGATTTCATTACTGTAGTAAGACTGTAGAATATGGGAAGCTTTCTAGACCAAAAAGAGAGACAGATGGGTTCACAGGTTTATCCCGGATGATGCCGGGAACTTAATTTAGTAATAAAGGAAGAAAAAAAATACACGTGATTCCTAGCAAGATATACCGCAGGTCATTAGGCTCGGATTTGCGTGAAATTTTAAATGTGCCTTCCTTTTGACCTGCAGGTTTTCTTTGATTCGGACACTTGACATACTGGGGACAGTTAGTTTTTTTTTGTTAGTTTGATTTGTGTCGCTAACTGACTACCTCCGATCCTTCATTTCCATGAACACATGACGATATCGCTTCCTTCGATGTTTCCACTTATCACGCGCACTGACCCGTGCGCAAATTATTGTCATTTCCTAAGAATCTGATGGAGTTGTAAGCGTTCACGCGCACAGGGAGTGCAGGAGGAGTTTTTTTTTTTTTAAGATAAACAAACAAACAACAACAACAAAATAAACATAAATGAAAGGGCAAGGTGAAGCTAATACATTACAATCATCCAGAGCTGAAACTAATTAATAGAATTATCCCGGGCAGGGCCGTAGACCACAGCTGGTAAAAAATACAAGAATATATCAAGATTACCTCCAAAGTTAACATCATTGTGTAAATTGTAGATTATGCATCAGTATCTTAAGGCTTTCTTCAATTTATAGTTACCGATGCATTTATCAATAATACTAGATTCATTTGAGAATTTCGAAAGAGAGCTAAAATTAGTCCAGAATCGAACGTACCTAATGACTAGCTGATAATGTCTCCCCGAAGCCCTTCAATGGTTCTTACAGCATGTTGGTATATTTGTCAGAACATAAGAAAAAGAGAGAAAGAGAGATAGAGAGCGAGAGAGGAAGAGAGAGAGAGAGAGAGAGTGAGAGAGAGAGAGAGAGAGAGAGAGAGAGAGAGAGAGAGAGAGAGAGAGAGAGAGAGAGAATTGTACTATGTTACAGTAAAACACTTTGGGTCCCCTTTGTAGAGACAGGACCTGGTGCTATACTCCATAACTATGATCTTTTTATTTCTATCACTTTCTTTCTTACAACTTTCAGTCATACTCTTTTCTTCTACTTACTTCCTGTACGACAGAGCTCAGATTGCAAGATACTCTCTAGTTCTCGGACAGCATACTGTACTAGCTCTTTAAGCTTTTTATTGTCACTGTCCTCACTCTTAGACCGCAAACAGCTCACAATGCTACCAGGAACACTGTCAAAAGGATAAATGTGAGATAAACATAAAAACACCGAAATGGAATTGCTTCATATTCAATCTATACAATATACTTTTATTTGAAAGAGTAAGGTACTCCGTTATAATATCATCGACCTTTTTGTCGTGAAATATTATTAACACCACAGAAAAACTGTGGGGTCGCAGCAAGGCTATAAGCAACTTCAAAATTTGGCAAAAAGAAAAAGGTGTATGTAGCAAAGCCTCGCGAAAGAAATAATACCCAAACGATACAATGCAAACTATAATAGAAGAGAGGAAATGTTCGATATTTCGGCTAGCGCCTTCATCAAGGAAAAAAACAACAGATAACAACAGAAAAAAAGAAAAATTGAACAGATAAACAATCTGTCCAAGCAAGAACTTGGAGATAAGTAAACGTATTCTGTTTAGATTCTATACATTTCCTATTAAAATCTTTTATTGTTCAATTGTTTTTCGAACATTTTCTGTCTTCTCTTATAGTTCGCATTGTATTGTTTGGGTAAAATTAACTTATGCGAGGCGTTGCTACATACAACGTTTTCTTCTTGCCAAACTTTGACGTTACCTTTTTATGTGGAGTGTCAGTCGTGTGGAATCTTGATAAACTGCATTGCTACTGAACGTTTTAGGTAGACAGGTAAGAAGAGAAATACTAATATGTCAATAGGTAAGTAGAGAGAGAGAGAGAGAGAGAAAGAGAAAGGGAGAAGGGGCACAAGGTGAGAGAGAGAAAGGGAGAGGGGGCACAAAGTGAGAGAGAGAGAGAGAATTAGGAGAGACAGAAAGAAAGAGAGTCCAAGACAGACAGAGAAAGAAGTAAACAGAGATAGAAGGAGAGAGACAGAGAAAGTGAGAGAGAAAGAGAAAGGCAGCCAGAGACGGGGGACGGGGAGAAAGGAAACGAGAGAGAACGAGAGACAGACAGATATAGAGAAAGGATATAGAGGGAAGGGGGGCAGGTGGAGGGAGTGAGAGACGGACAGAGATAGACAGTGAAAAGAGAGAGAGAGAGAGACAAACACAGACAGAGGGAGGGACAGAAAGAGACAGAGGGAGAAACGGGAGGGAGAGAGCGCGGGAGGCAGAAAGAGACACATCAAAAGAGAGAAAGAGAGAGAGAGGGGGGCAGGCAAGGAGAAGTAGATTGCTAGAGAGAGAGAGAGTGAAGGAGAGCGTCAGACATTCTGACCTGCAGAGGTCAATCATATTTCCATCTGAGAAAGGAGGGGCCTCGCAGTTCCTATGGTTACAAGCACTTCTGGCATTGCCTGTGAATTCAAAAGATATCGACAAATATAAAAAGTCGTATTTCACACACAAGAAAAAAGATGACTGAGCCAAATCGGCTGGTTCACCTTTCTTTATAGGTAAAAACTACGTAAGAGGCCATACATAGCGTATGTAATTCGCTAGGGAAGTGGGGGGAAGGAGGGGAGCGGTTGGGAAGGGTACATAAGCGTTTCGGTTATGATAGTGAAATAAAAGTTGCTGTTTTTTTTTTAACAGTGAGTTTGATTTTGAGCAAGGCAGTGGCTACGGTTACGGCAGCCGGTGAACACAACTCATCATTTTTCTTTGTTCGGCTTTACTCCCGTTCGTACAGCAGGGCTTTCTTTCTTTGTTTTTTTTCTATTGGGATATGAGCGTAATCTGCCGTAAACGTAGCCATTGCCATTTCTAAAACATCAAGGTCGTATCTTAGCTGTTTAGCCTTCTCATAACGTCGTACAAAGGTAACGGGGAGGGGAAAGGTGAAATCTAGAGATATGAAAAGCATACAAAGGAGAACACATGTTCAAAAACAGCCGAAATACAGCGTTCTACTTTGTAGCAAAAAAGTCCGTTAACTTCTGCGATGCAGCGTTGTGCATATGAGAGTAAAGGCAACAAACATTGCACAGTTATACAAATAACTAGGGATAAATATAGAACTACCTTATCTTTTGACCCCGACTAAGTAAACACTGACTTGTCTCGTTGTTTCTTTGTACATGTATTTCGAACGACAGGCGTGGAATAAGCTAGATTTCTAATTATTTCCTCACAAAATGTATGACTATTCTATACACAGTAAGTTCAATTTAAAAGGACAGTATTAAATCCTTCCCCCTATCACCTCCGCCTCATTTTCCCTAAGCACACCCTTTCCCCCTTTTACTTAAGTCCGTGCAGCAACGATAGGTCCAGACGTAGAAAAAGAAACGAAAAAATGATGAGATGAGTCTTTCTATCCTTCGTCAACTTTCAGTGCCTTTCATTCTTCAGTCTTCTTCAGTCTGTCCTTCCATTTTCTCTCTCCTACATTTCATTTTTATAACCTTGCCTCTTTCAATTCTCTCCCCACCCCCCTTCTTACTTACACCGTTCTGCCAAACTCCTTACTTCTCAGCCAGGATCACTATGTCAGCCTGACATAGATTTGCATACGGTTTCTGTAGCTTTGGTAGGATTACCGTAGGGGAGAAGTTCCTTAATATCAAGCCAGTGGCGGCACCATGTCGTAACCAACCCATCTACCTAGGAACTATATCAAGCTTATGAGCATCAATCCAATATGTCGGATTGAGAGGCCTTGTAGAGTGACTTTGGTTTCGGATCGCTTTCGGCAGTTTTGCCAAAATAAAAGACGCCAGTCCCAGCGAGAACCGAAACGAGACGAACGCGGTCAATAAATCTTGATTTTAGAGGGTTCGCTGCTTTTTGCATTTACACCTCAGTTTTCTTGTTTTTATTTTTCTTGTCAATGTTTTTGTCTGTTTTTTAGGTATGGATTTACTTTTTTTTTAAAGTTTTGCCCGGGCAGCGGCCTGAACCCTGCTCTTTTCGATTTCCAACTGACAATGTATCTTTAACGTGCGCAACTAGCATACAGGCACCACGAGTTATTCGTCCTTATCCGTGAAGACTAAGTGCTCGATGCCAACATGAGTGCACCGATCGGGAACCTTCTGCATGAGAGGCGAGCACCTTGCCTCTTGATGAATGTGTCCTCTACGTGTCCCGCGACAAAAGCGGGAGCATTAAGCGCTCTTTTAAATGGTGCTATGACGATTTTTGACATCTTCTCATCTGTCCGACAAGACCAGATTCACGTCTTTCGAAAACGAGCAAAATGCAAAACGAAACCGAAGACATTGTGCCCAGGCCCTAAAGTAGGGCTGCTGACTGGGAGGTTCTCTCTATTTGTCTTACCACAGCCTGCATCTTCCAAGAATTTCTCTGCTTGCTGGAACGGCTCCTCCATGGCTTCTCTAAATTCTCTCACACCGCAGTCCACAACCATAGACTCAAAAGCATTCAGAGTGTCTTGAACCTTTCTGTTAAAAGAATTGTTTTGCTTCACTGGACGCCTTGGAACTTGTGCTTCAACGTAATGGAATATTATTTTGGCTTTCGTGAGAAGTTCCATGGTCATATAATTATGTTTCATTCTCCCCAGAGTTCAATTTGTTCTTTTTGGATCACAGCAGAGAGTATGTATGTATAGAGAGATTTCACTATTGCTCGATTTGGACTGTGAGACGCGGGAGGCTCAGTGAAATCATTATTAACATGGAGCGGAAAGTAGGTCGCTGTGGTAAACAATACCCGTTTGTGCATTTCCTCTTTGCGTAAGATCTTACAAATGGCTCTAAATGGTTTCAATCAGCCCAAAAAAAGATGTACAAACCACAGTAAACAGATATACACACTGTCTTTAGTGAAGGCGGTCTCTTTCAATTCTTCAATTTCTTATTTACTGCAGCGACCTAGTTTCGCGATTTGGCGGAAGTGAGATCTCTCTATAAATACATACACTCTGATTAGTCTTTGCAAGTGGACATGCCCAGAATCATCTTAACGCATAGGCACCCTGGCAGTCGTCTAAAAGCCCTAAGGGTTTAGGGGGGTCCCATGCATGCAAATTTACATTGGTTTTTGAAACGGGGAAGAAAATCCCCCGCATCATCAAAGAATCAGCCCTAGGGCCTAGGCGTTATAATTACACTTAGGAATTCCTAACTAGGGGCCCATAATGGTGCCCTGGTCATGCTAGGATCCCTTGCCCCCCCCCCCTCCCCCCACCAAAAGGAGTCTTTGAAAGTGTGCATTCCCAGTCCCCGAGCTCTGAGGGGCGGGGTAGCATATAACATTTGGGTGATGCGAGTGAAACCAACAATGGAACAGAAAAATATAAGTGCACTAAATGAATGTGCTTCATGGCTAACATTACACATTTTCTTTCTTTTTTTTTCTAATCTAATTTAATTCTTGTGTAGCAAAGCAGGATCAGCAAGGTAAAACACTTGATACTTAGCTCTTGAACGTAACTAGATGGACAGATGTGAATAGAAAAATAGATAAGTAGACAGGTAGAAAGACAGACAAACAGTCAGACAGACAGACGGACGGACAGATAGATAGATAGAGAGAGAGAGAAGAGACTGAATGAATGGAGAGGAAGAGAGAAAGAACTAGAGGGAGAGGGTGATACACACATAAACATACACACACAGAAACACACACACACAGTCTCAGCCAGACTGACCTGCAGATTTCAGTTAAACTTCCAGGTTCAGGAGTCCGACAGTTAGTGGAGCCGCAAGTGCTCAGTCCTGTAGTAACATTGCCTACGGATTGTATACAAAGGAAGACACATGGGGAGAACTACCCTAGCCACTAAGATGTGAAACTGCGAGATCTGATTTTTAAAGTTTGCAAGTCCACAAGTTTCCTCTTGCAATTGCTCTAATATTGTCTGATTGCAGCTCTTTCTACAACTTCGCCAGCGAGATTTCACAATATCTTGAGTATGGGACAAGGATCGGCAGGATGAAATGTAGGAAAGAAAGAAAATCTTCACAGGGGTTTTAATGATTTTAATGACCACTTAATTGACTGGATGTTGTACACAATGTAAACACAGAGGACGACATTTCGTTCAAACGGACCAATCCAACATTTATACCATGATCATTAAACATTAAGGAATCTGTTGGAAATCTGAATCAATTGAAATCTGTAACTTACACGTTTTCTTTCTGGATGTTCCTTTTTTGTTATTCTTGACGTCGTTGTTGTTGTTGTTGTTGTTGCTGTTGTTATTGTTTTCGACTCCATTTTTCTGACTATTTATTTCCCTTTTTAAGTTAAGATTATTCTATTCTGTTCCTGTATCTGTTAATATTAGGTATATCTTCGATTTTAGATTTCTTATTCCATTCAGAAAGACAGGTCTAGATTAAACTAAAAAATCAAGTGCTGTGCCGGACTTAGTCATAATTAAATAAGCTATACAGCCAACGGCCTCTTAAGCCAGAAGGTCCTGTCAAAGTTTCAGATAGTTTGTTTTGGTTTTTATGATTATTTCGAATTCTTTACAAGTAAAAACCGAAAACTGCAGGACTGTTTTCATTGTAAGGATTGAAATATTATGTTAACTACAAAATATTTGACAGCGATCGCACCACTCAGGTGCGGGCTTTTGGTTGCTACTCCCCGTGACCAGCAGGGGCATGGAATATAGAATAGAATACTAACATTAACCATTACTTAGTCATCTGCGCATGCAGCTTCAACGTCCTCCTCCTCTTCCTTCGGCCATTCTCTGTCTACCAAGTCTCTCATTCGAGCAGTCAGCAAGAAGATAACGAGAAATTAACGCATTAACAATAACAAAAAGATAACCCTGGTAAAGAAAGCAAAGTCAGTTATTATAACAGCACTATAGGGACTGTCAGAAAGCGAAGTACTAACCAACACCAGAGAGCCGTCGAAAAAGGATTGGGAAAGATTAAAATCTTTGCAAGTACGTAATGTCAGTGATGATTAAATATGCCATACAACATACGTTTCACCCCTAAATTTTCTACTGTTTTGTTGTCGCCGAGAGTACTGTTTCGATGCGCTCTCTGGGAGACTTTCTGATGGAACTTCCAACTTTATACTGCCTCACCAAGTCTAGCTCAGGCAATGATCACATAACTGTTTGCTTATCCTACCATCCTCCATCATTGGACTCTGTTCCACAACATGGTTCTCTTCTAATCTGTACTTCAGTCTGCCCCTCTTCTACATTTTATTTCTTTTTTAACTTCGCCTCTTTTCATCCTCCCCCCCCCCCCCTACTCTTTTTCTAAACACTTTCTGTCAAATTCTTTCTTAAATCTACTGTTTGTCTTACCACAACCTGCCGTTTGCAATGCTTGCTGGGATACTTTTTCTAAGGACTCTGTAATCTGTCCAACGCCACAGTCTTCAATCATTGACCGTATACAGTTCAGATATTCCCGAGATTCTCTATCAAAAAGATGAACAATGCGGAAACACCAGTTCAATTAAAAGAGGCTGATTTTAAATTTACATTCCAAAAACATTCATATCACCCTAGATGAGGTACCCGGCAAATGCCTTGGATAAACTTCAAACTCCCACCTCCTACATCTCTTTCTCTTTGATTCTCTCTCTCTCTCTCTCTCTCTCTCTCTCTCTCTCTCTCTCTCTCTCTCTCTCTCTCTCTCCTCTCTCTCTTTCTCTCTCTCTCTCTCTCTGATCCACACGCTTCATAGAATGCACTGTACTACAGTTTACTACACATTCATTTTGGCGCATTTTCCTGCCCAGGAATGAATGGGAAGTGGTCTACTGCGCATGAGATCTGTAGCAATACCGTAGATTATTGTGGGGCACTTTCTGGGTCAGTCAGAGTAACAGACGGACGGACAGACAGACAGGCAGATAGATAGATAGATAGATAGATAGATAGATAGATAGATAGATAGATAGATAGATAGATAGATAGATAGATAGATAGATAGATAGATAGATAGATAGATAGATAGATAGATAGATAGATAGAGAAACAGGCGAGGAGGAAGAAAGAGAGAGAAAGTGGGAAGGAGTCTCAGATAGGCTGACCTGCAGACTTCACCCAAAGATCCAGATTCAGAGGGTGCTTGACAGTTTCTTTGATCACAAGCGCTCAGGCCGGTTCTAATATTGCCTGTTGACAGAACACAATCATTATGTTTAATATATTACGGTTTGAAAGAGCAGAAAGATAGTAAGCAATCTCAAAACGGGTTATTAACACTTTATTCCAAGAACAGACAATGTGTCATCATCATCATGATACTATACTGGGACGAGACAGTGAACGTAAAAGCATTTGCCTGGACACATCCATTTAGGAAAAAAAAAATCAGTCTTTACTGTCCTTTATTTACATTCATAGAATCTGACTGACAGGGGGGCGGGGGGGGGGGGGAGGAAAGGTCGGGAGCAAGTTCGTAAGATGATGATGATGAAGTTATGACTATGACATAAACGGGAATGGTTTTGATGGTGGTGTAGACAGTTATGATGCTGAGTTCATGGTGAAAGAAATGTGGATATTGAAGAGTTTTAAAAAGAAGAAAAGAAGAAGAAGAAGAAGAAGAAGAGGAAATGTTGTTCTTTCAATCCACTAACCTGCCAGAAGGACGACAAACAGCTCGAGAGTTTTGTTGATAATTTTTCTTCAACGAATTCGACCAGTCTCAGTTTCGTTCACTCTACCTACTGTAACTGTAGTTTCAGATGTCGTGGTACTGGTGGTAGTAGAAAGAAAGTAATAACCTGCAGCAGCTGCAGTTCTGAGGCTGAACAAACCATAATTCCGATAGGCTCCGGATAGTGTGATTTTTTTTTTTCCCGTACGAGCTCTAGCAAATTCAGGAGCGAGGCAGCAATACACCCCTAAACACATGAAATATCATAAAAACCACAGAAAAACTGTGGGGTCGCAGCAGGGCTATAAGCAAAGTCAAAATTGGGCAAAAAGAAAAGGTTGTATGTTGCAAAATCCCGCGTGAGAAATAAAACCCAAACAGTACAAAGCAAACTAAAGAGAAGACAGAAAATACACAAAATTTTCGGCTTTCGCCTTTTTCAAGTGAAAAAAAAAAGAACTTCAACAGGAACGAAGTGGAACAGTTTACTTAGCTGCGAGTTCTTGCTTCGTTAGCAGCACGTCCGTCCGCTTCGAGCTTCCATGCTTTTGGCGGACGGACGTGCTTTGGAAACAATCAGTGACAAAATTGGGTGAACATTGATGCGGAAGAGGGTAGAAGGGAAGAAGGGGTGTGAGAGAGAAAGAGAGATATCCGTACACATTTGAACAGCTTTGGTTGACAGTTGACACTAAATCTGAATTATCTTACACTGATAGATTGATGTAAGTTCGATGCTTCTCATGCAGTTATGGACGTCTGAAACTGACTTGCCATTGATTTACTTCCATTTGTTATCCAAGTTATGCATTGCCATGTTTATTTCGCATTCTGTCTGTGCATTGAACCCAAAGGGAAACAAAAAATATTTACTTGAACATTGATTCTGTACGATAGGAAACCCTATGGAAACACTTCAAGCATGACTGACATTGTGACATTAATTTAATTATATTTATACCCATAATCTTGCTCCTGAAAACGTCAGTGCACAATGAAAATCAGCTTCCCTGTTCGTCAACATCTACATCTGGGCGGTGAAGTAAACGCTAAAATTTCACAATTTCCGGAAAAATATCACACTTACTGTTGTTCTTGTTCACTGTTTGAATTTATTTAAGTACTGAACTTATTTTTACGATAAAAGACAGAACAACAAACAAACTTACGAACTGAGTAGCGGTAAAACCAAACAGGTAGAAACTGTCACAGTGTGGAACCTGGTGGACTGTGCAGAGGAAGCAAATTTTACAAAACATGAAATCGTTTGTGCGTGTGTGTTTGTGTGCGTGTGTGCATACGTGTGTGTGTAAACGTGTGTGTGTTTTGCTTTTGGTGCCAGAAAAATAACCACTATCAGACCATCCGGCAGCCAGTCAAGCACTTAAGATACCTGCTGCACCAGTTTTTGCTCAGGGAGTTCCCACGCTTTCTTCAAACTGTGTCCACAGAGTTACGACATCCTGTTTTTTGTGTGTTAATCACAATGTGAATGTTCAGTGCATATCAGATAAGAGGTGCCATGCAAGAGGTCAATATAGTTAAGCAGAAAACTCGGAGGCATACATCTTGTATTCTTTGTCCTAGATGTTCGTATTGTCCAATGCCAGGCGGGTGGAAAAGAGAGAACGGGGAGGGGAGGGGTGACGCAAGTGGGTTGGGTCCCAGCGAACGAATACTCAAGACAGCAAGAGACACCGTGAGATAGTTGGGCCACGATCGTCTCTTTTCTTTTTGGAGAGACGGAGTGGCCGGACGGTTAAGCGATCTGTTTTCTTCTTGGCAAGGCGACGGGTGCCGTAGCGGAGGTCGCGGGTTCTAGTCCCATCTTGATCATTTTTCTTTCTTCCTTCTTTCACTCCCGCTTTGCTTTCCTGAGCACTAACCAGACACTACAACCTTGGTTCGCCTAATACTTATTTTCTCTTAAACAGATAAGAGGTGCGACGCAACAACTCTGACAGCTGTATAATTATGGCCTGAACTGTTCAGGCTACAACTTCCTAGTCGAACAAATATTCACTATAAAAAAAAAAGGTAACTCAAGTCTTGGGCTATTATGAATCTATTGTTTACTGATCTTTGCCCACGTTTCCTATCACCTCAAGAGTGTTGATAAGGTGATGATATATTTCTTTTGCGTCACCAAACTGAGATGTAGACCACTATGCAGTGTTCCGTGGCTAGTTTGAGTAAAAGTTTGTTTTTTTTTAAAGCTTGGAGTACCGTACGTTTCCTGAAATCAAGTGAGACCAAACCATTTCTTTCTATTTTTGGCAAGACATTAAAATTATGTTGCATCCAAACACTAGTTTGCTATGAAAGACATGTACAACAGAGCTTGCTGGGTAACATAACAGCTGGGTCTAATGTAACCTGAATAGCAACAGAAACGAAACATGTGTCAGATAGTTGGTTTTAGCCGCTACAAGTACCAATATCAAATTATGTACATCTCTGTGGAGGCTTCAGTCATTAGATCACTTGTATAGAATCATTATTCCACACAACATTCGGTAGTTGTAAACTATAGGAGTATTTTGAAGTGGTACACGCAACTAGAAATCGTGTTGCCTCTTGCAGAACTACCCTATGGTTGTGTCAAGTTAACCAAATAAATTATAAACTGTTTTGGGGTACAGCTAAATAAAAAAATAAAAAAACAGAGAAAATATGTCGGGTCTAAGCAAGGCTCGAGGCAAAGGCAAAGGTGGCAAAGAGAAAAAGTTGTGCGTTGCTAGCACATGAAATAATACGAAAGTGATATAGTTCCTTTTTGTTTTATTGTACCGTCTCTGCATCATTTCTTACGCGAGGCTTTCCTTTATACAAATTTTATCTTTTCGCCAGATTGTGACTTGGCGTACAGCTAGCTTCTGCAAGGCAAAACGTGGTTATGGTAATAATTATGCCAAATACCTATCATATAATCGTTGCAACTTTGACAAAGAACTGAATGTAAGCAATTACTGCAAACAGCTGCGATCTGCACGGCCGTCGAAGCAGAAGCAATAATTATACCAGAGGTGGCCAAACCGCGGCACGCGAGCCGCATAATATGACTATTTGACCTTAAATATGCGGCTTGTAGAAATATTATGTTGGCTGAGCTCTTATTTCATCACTGTTAATATAAAAGGCAAATAAGAAAAAAAAGTCTAGTTTTATAATAATTTACTGGGTATGAACTGAGGCCCCATTGGTTTCAAATGTAATTTGATATTGAATTTCATGCTTAATAAGTTTTGCTTCTTTTTTTCCCCTCCTCCCTGAGTTGTTCATAATTGAACATATTGTCAGAGTTTTACAGGCCTATTTTATCATTGGCTCTACTGGTTTAGCTCCATCACTTCATACAAATGAAGTAAGGCATAAAAGACATGTTCTGATATTCTCAGATTAGCTCGTATATGACATTCCCACGTTTTTCTTAGATGTTCACGAAGCTCATATTATTCATTTATTACTTTCAGTATAGTTAAAACTATCATCATTCAAGATTTTGAAAACACATGGTATATGTGTCCTTTGTCATTACTGAAACTAATATAAATTAACAGTTTAAAAACTGCATACATACGTAAATATTGTTAGGTAATGTATTTCTTTATATTTACATACATTTTTTTGTAACAAAATGCATGTGTAATAATAGAAACCTGTGTGTAAAATTCTGTTCATATCTTGTGGCTCTCGAGCATCTGAAGGTTAAGATTATCGCATGTGGCTCTTACATTAAGCAAGTTTAGCCACCCATGCAATAGACCATAAGATTTATCATATAGATTGCAACCAGTTTATACAATTTATGATCCCTATTCCAAGAAAGCTCAAACAAGTGTCTTTCATTCTGTAATGCTAGACCCCGCTTGATAGTCAATTTATTTTTAAAAAATAGTCATATTCTTTTTTAATCGTTTTCTCGCGTCTGCTCACATCCAGGGTGATCCGAAAATGCATTTTCTTCCAACTTTCGTCTTTGACTCACCGCCTATCAGTTTTTCAGTAAAATAACCCGGTCAGGCAGCATTGCTTTTCCCCCTGAAAAAGGTTCGAGGAGGAAATCTAAAAACCAGAAGACTTCTTCACCCACTGACTCCACCCCCTCCCCCCACCCCATTACTTTTCTCTATTCCTAACACCAGAGATAACACCCACGAGTGTACACATGACTTATGACGTCAGACCACGGAATTCTCCCACAATTGAGGTCATTGAGCATTACTGTGTGAACAAAAAGCAGATACGACTTCGTATGAATCATCGTGTGGACTTGATATGCAAACGATTACCCGTGAAGTTTCTCGCTGTTCATCGATACTCAGAATTCTGTTTGGAAGTTATCCATGTCATATAGAACGCCATTAATAGCAATTCTCTGTTACAGTGAATGCCGAAATTTAATTAATATCCAATAAGCCGTTCTTGTCGACAAGCAAATTAAAATAAAATAAAAACCACAGAGTTAGATAAGAGAAGACGCGAAGTGCGTCATCTTCGGGTCCCTTGCACAAAGCTTGCAGGCTAGTCGCTCGGCGTGGGTGCGGCAGTATGTCTCATGTGATGTTCAGTTTACGTGGATATGTCGCGACCTCGGTTCTTGATTGTTCCAACTCCACGTTTTGTTTTAGTTTATTATGCTGTTGTTACGGGACCGAAGTATTTTGCACAGCGAGCTATAGATGGGCAGGGAACAGAACTTAGCCTTTTGTCGATTCGGCGTGTAATCAGACATTGGATTACGTCCCTTAACCACAGCTTTGTGAGTTACAATTAATCTGGACTGTGAAATAGCTCTCAGGGAAGTGCCACACCGGAATTTAAGCAAATGTCAAAGTGTGCATTTTGCTATACTTCTTCTACATACCAAAAAGATTTCTAGTTTTTCAGAAAATGGAAATAGAACAAACAAGAGCTATAATGTTCATATTATGCTAAATCATTGGTCTTTGTCACAAATCCCAGACTGGGAGATTTAATAATTATAACAGGACAACAATCACGAACGAGCACGTATAACACTTAACAGAACAACCCATCAGACTCACACATTTATTAAACATAAAGATAAAGATAAAGACGCAATTACATACATTATATTACTCAATTCAACTGCCGTCCAACGGCCTTTTTCCTCAAGCACTCTTCCTCGGGTCCATAACCCGGTAGTTACTTTTAAAGGCACTTCGGCTTCAACCTCTCCACTCAATGTCTTAACACATTTAGTATTTCTTTCGCACCGCAGTCTCTCAATAGCACCTCCCTATGGCAATAACACCTGGGAATGACGACAACAGGGTCTTAAGTTCCCTACTCATTGAGCTCGTAAGGTCAGGGTTAAATTTTACGTCCCTGTAACCTTGTGTCGGAGTTAACTCCGGCAATTGAATTTGTACCTCTTCCTGCGCCTCGGTGTCGCTTACGTCACTGTCTAACTGGTCTACGACCCCCGTACAAGCAATAGAGAAGATATTCTCCTATGGTTTCGTCTGTGCACACAGATACTCTGGTCTCTCATAAAATCTCTGTAGCATATTAACATGGAAAACCTTAAATGACCCATCAATGTGGATAGCGTAATCTACCTTCGAAACAACTCGCTCAGTAGCGTAAGGACCTTTCCATGTCATCAATAACTTATTATGGTCCGTAGGCAATAACAATAAAACCTTGTCTCCTGGCTTAAAAATTCTCAGTTTGGATCCTCTATCTTCATAGTTTTTTGCTCTTTTTGAAGCGATACTAGAAGCTGCTTCTGCGATAGTACGCGCTGAAGATAATCTTTCTCTTAAATTAACAAGGTACTGAAACACTGAGATTTGCTCCTTGTCTCCTGATGATGGCGACGTCATCATGTCCCGAAGAACATCGGTTGGACCCCTAGGACTGCGACCATACAACATTTCAAACGGAGAGAATCCCGTTGACTCCTGCCGTACCTCCCTATACGCGAATAATACTGCAGGGATATATCTATCCCAATCTTTAGGGCGATCAGCAGCTACCTTACGCAGCATCGACTTTAGCGTCGAGTTCAATCTCTCGCACATGCCGTTAGCCTGCGGATGATATGGGGTGGTAGTGATCGGCTGTATGCTAAATAAGCGAAACAATTCCTTCATCATCTCCGAAGTAAATTGCGCGCCCCTATCAGACAAAATTTGTTCTGCTATTCCTACCCTAGCGAAAATTCCAAACAACGCTTCCGCGACTGCCTCCGACGTAATAGTCCGAAGAGGAACCGCCTCTGGCCATCTCGTAGCATTACATATGACCGTTAAGAAAAATCGACTCCCCCTATCGGTAGCTGGGTGAATGGGCCCAACAAGGTCTATCGAAACCTTTTTAAACGGCTCCGAAACCGTGGGGATCTTTTGAAGAGGAGCCTGGGGTGTACGTCCTTTATGCGTCGTCTTTTGGCACGCACTGCACGTCTTACAATACAATCGTACATCTCTGTGGACGGATAGCCAATAAAAATTCTTAAGAACCCTTTCTTTGGTTCTAGCTATCCCCATATGACCCGCTAATGGGACATAATGTGCCAAATGCAATACTGTTGCAATTAGCAACTCTGGCACAACGACCTGCTTTAAAATGGAAGCCACCGAAACATACTTCCGGAACAGAATGTCCGCCTGGATAACAAAGGACGATGAACCGTGTCACAAATCCCAGACTGGGAAATGTAATAGTTTATGACAGGACGACAATCACGAACAAACAAGTTTAACACTTAACAAAACAACCCATCAGACTCACACATTTATTAAACATACTTATACATATAATAGCGCAATTACATATATTATATTATTGAAATGACTGCCGTACAACGGCCTTATTCTCACACACACGCTCCCTCGGATCCACAATCCGGTAGTTACTCCTAAAGGCACTTCGGCCTCAGCCTCTCCCCTCAGGGTCTTAATAGTACATTAATGATTCACTGGCACCGCAGTCTCTCAATATCACCTTCCTATTGTCATACACCTTAGCACTCCCCTAGCACCTCCGCAGGGCAATAACACATTATTATTTCCATAGCCATCAACATGGCAACAACATAATATCAGTTCACTAGCCTATCAACATGGCAACAACATAGTATCTCATTCACTCTCATATCTACGTCCCTGTCCGTGGCCTGACTGCCACGACTTTATGTGCCTCTACTGTCCTGCACTGACAGCCTCACTTCTGGCCTATGTGTGGCCTCCGGCCCTATGCTGGCCTATCCCCTGTGCTCATCGAGGTGGCTCTGCGGCCCGTCCCCGACACCTACAAGAATAACATTACATTGGTATAATACCCTACCATTTCTATTCACTCCACCTCTCCTTACAATCCATGAAGCGTACACACACTAGTTCACCTTTCACTCACCACACATCTTACGGTAACACACTTCCATCGGAGTACACACTACTCACTCGCGCTACAAATCCATGAACTCACTTTCATCTATCGCTCATGGCGCACATTGCTATATTCAATATCAAGGACTTCCACATTCCTCACATATACTTATTCACATCATGGTAATAGACGAATATAATATAATACATCAATCATAATAATCAATCAACATTCTACATACCAGTCATAACTGGAAAGACTCTCACTAGTCTTCTCGACTGCTTCCTTTTATCTCTGCCCGATGGGCTATTATTCACAGATCCGCTCCCTAGGACCTTCTAACTTGCAGTGATAGTTATACAGCGCTTTCGCCTCCTTCAGACCCCCCCCCCACTACTCACAACAGCACGCTTAACTTGCTGTCTACTGTGAGCCTTTCTTACTCTACACCCGCTCTGTAGCAATCCCCTTAATTGCACTCACTCCACTCGTGACATCATCCCCCACCCCAAAAAAATTAATGCAATTAATTTCAAATCGCATCAAGATGACTGTCAACGAGTGAGCGTGAGCAATATCTACACTAAAAAAAACTGACCTAGCAGTTCCCCTAGTATATAAAATACCGAAATCAGGGGAAAATATGGGGATCAATATGGTCTGAAATATGCATATATGTGTCACCTCATGAATAGCTAACTAAACACAATATCTAATACAGAATCAAAAACCATTCAACCTATCAACCATTCTTCATATCATATATTTTATAATGTCAATATTTTAAAGTCGACTCATTCACAGAGATCCTGTCAATGTTCCTGTCCTCCGATGTATAAGCTCCTGAAATCTTCCCCTAGGCTCGACTAAGGTAGTCGGCGATATGATTGCTGGTTCCTTGAATTGGTTGAATAACGAAGGTGTACGGCTGTAAAGCTAATGCCCATCTAGACAAGCGTGGGCTGGACGAACGATTCTTCGACAAAAATGTCAGTGGCTTGTGGTCTGTCTGGATACAAAATTCTCGTCCCATGAGATAACGTCCTAGTTTCTGGACGGACCAGACAATGGCAAGACACTCACGCTCTATCACAGAATACTTTCTTTCTCTCTGCAATAACTTCCTACTGACATAACATACAGGATGGAGACATTCGTTCTTCTCCTGTAGAAGACAAGCGCCGACACCAGAGTCCGACGCATCCGTTCTGAGGATAAAATTAGATCGAAAATCGGGTAATATCAGAATGGGTGACGATGATAATGCTGTCACCAAATTATCAAATGATGTCTGACATTCAGACGTCCACTGGACCTTATCGGGTTGTCCCTTCTTAGTAAGGTCAGTAAGAGAAGATGACAAGGAGGAAAAATTTGGAATGAACTTTCTGTAATAATTTAAAATTCCCACTAAGCTTCTGACTTGTTTCTTTGTTTTAGGGATTTGCAACCCTACTAACTTGTCAATTTTTGTTACTTCAGGTCTCTGAACGCCTCTACCCACAATATGTCCTAAGAATACTATCTCTGGACATGCCAAATCCATCTTTGCGGGTTTAGCCGTTAACCCAAAATGACGTAATCGTTGAAAAATTACTGTTAGTGTCTGAATATGCTCAGACCATGTCGACGTATGGCATGCTATATCATCAAAGAATGACACGACATTAGGTATGTCCTTCAACACTAATCTCATTAATCGTGCAAACGTCGCTGGCGCGTTTACCAACCCAAATGGCATGACCTTAAATTGGAATAATCCAATGGGCGTTTGAAACGCCGTGTATTGTTTAGACTCCTCAGTAAGCGGGATTTCCCAATACCCTTTCGTCAAATCTATCTTGGAAAACCACGTGGACCCGGCCAATGAAGCTATTAATTCCTCCTGAAACGGAATAGGCTCCCTATCGCCTACCGTAATAGTGTTCAATCTTCGAAAATCAATACAGAACCGCACCGATCCATCAAGTTTTTTCACGAGGACGATGGGTGATGAATACGGCGATGTTGATGGTTCTATCACATCTAACTTCAACATTGACTCAACTTCCTTTATGACTCTATCTCTCGAAGAAAAAGGCAACGGATACGGTCTAAGAAATACTGGCCTATCCGAAGTCAACTTTATTTGGTGCTGGATCGTCGTAGTGCGACCCGGCAAATCCGTAACAACATCCGGAAATGACGCTAACAGGGTCTCAAGTTCCCTACTCCTTGAACTCGTAAGGTCAGGGTTAATTTTTACGTCCCTGTAACCTTGTGTCGGAGTTAACTCCGGCAATTGAATTTGTAACTCCTCCTGCGCCTCGGTGTCGCTTACGTCACAGTCCAACTGGTCTACGACCCCCGTACAAGCAGTAGAGAAGACAGTCTCCTCTGGTCTTGTCTGTGCACACAGATGCTGTGGTCTCTCATAAAATCTCTGTAGCATATTAACATGGAAAACCTTACTCGCTCCATCAATGTGGATAACGTAATCTACCTTTGAAACAACTCGCTCAATAACAATAACGTAGGTAACAGCAACAGAACCTTGTCTCCTGGCTTAAAAATTCTCAGTTTGGACCCTCTATCTTCATAGTCTTTTGCTCTTTTCGAAGCGATACCAGAAGCTTCTTGTGCTATAGTGCGCGCTGAAGATAGTCTTTCTCTTAAATCAACAAGGTACTGAAACACCGAAATCTGCTCATCGTCTCCCGATGATGGCGACGTCATCATGTCCCGAAGAACATCAGTTGGGCCCCTAGGACTACGACCGTACATCATTTCGAACGGCGAGAATCCCGTTGACTCCTGCCGTACCTCTCTGTACGCGAATAACACTGCAGGGATATATCTATCCCAATCTTTAGGGCGATCAGCAGCTACCTTACGCAGCATCGACTTTAACGTCGAGTTCAATCTCTCGCACATGCCATTAGCCTGCGGATGATAAGGGGTGGTAGTGATGGGTTGTATGCTGAATAAGCGGAACAATTCCTTCATAATCTGCGACGTAAATTGCGCGCCCCTATCAGACAGAATTTGCTCTGGTATTCCTACCCTAGCGAAAATTGCAAACAACGCTTCCGCGACTGCCTCAGACGTTATGGTCCGCAGAGGAACCGCCTCTGGCCATCTCGTAGCATTACATATGACCGTTAAGAAAAATCGATTCCCCCTATCGGTCGCTGGGTGAATGGGGCCAACAAGGTCTATCGAGACCTTTTTAAACGGTCCCGAGACCGTGGGGATCTTCTGAAGAGGGGCCTGGGGTGTACGACCCTTATGCGTCGTCTTTTGGCACGCACTGCACGTCTTACAATAGACCTGCACATCTCTGTGGATCGATGGCCAGTAAAAATTTTTAAGAACCCTTTCTTTGGTTCTAGCTATCCCCATATGACCCGCTAATGGGACATCATGTGCCAAATGCAATACTGTTGCGATCAGCAACGCTGGCACAACGACCTGCTTTAAAATGGAGGACACCGTTACATACTTACGGAACAGAATGCCCGCCTGAACAATAAAGGAGGACGACCCGTTCTTATATCTCCTCGTTTTCTCGGTTCGCGCTTCCCCAAAACATGGGTTTAATGATGGGTCCTCCCTTTGTAATCTCGCCAAGCGCTCTGGCGTGATATCTAGGTTGACCGCTGGCGTCGCCAAAGGTCTAATCTTATCTTTATCCGCTACCCGTCGACGTGTTTCGACCGCGGCGCAAAAGTCAATACCTTTTGATTGCGACCATGCTTGCACGTTCTCATCGGAAGGGGAACCTACCCGGGATACATTCCCAATGATGAGCTGGGCGCCTGGAAAACAACCAACGACTGCTTCGACTTCCCCGCTAAGGAAAGGTGTATCTATCATTATTTTTGCCATGGGTAATTTCTCAATGGCCCCCGAAAATTGGATGCACGGGACAGTCTCACCTGTAAGCTGTGAATCCCGAATGCAGTCCCTATGCACT
This sequence comes from Onchidella celtica, assembly GCA_963931925.1. Lineage (NCBI taxonomy): Eukaryota > Metazoa > Mollusca > Gastropoda > Systellommatophora > Onchidiidae > Onchidella > Onchidella celtica. Next base: position 6,809,055 of record OZ007579.1, on the reverse strand, counting down.
CCCACAACGGTAGATCCTGTATCTCGTAAAACCGAGACCGGTTCGTCCCCAACAAACCCCGGATAAACCCTAAGACCACCTCCTGTATGACATGAATTTATGACGGGGATCTTTCTCCCACAAGGTAAAACACCGGAAGATAATAACTTCTCACAACTGGGACACTTAGAATACTGTCCGCCTCCGTTGTCCGATGTAACACACGCAGCCGCATGATGAAATTTATTTGGGGAGCATGGACTGGAGCTACTGTCCACGTTCGCCGCTATCCTACCTGCCGGGCAGTTCACGCTGATGTGATCTGCTCTTCCGCAGTTCCAACACTTCGCGGCCCTACACTCGCGCGAAAAGTGACCCACGCGTCCGCAAGTCCAACACTCCGCTCCCTGTGCTGCTCTAGGCCTGGGTTCCCGTGACCCCTCGCGACCGGAACTAGAGTCCCTATGCCGTCGGTCATCGGCAAAGGTCACAAGTCGGCCCCGGCCATTACCGCGACCTAGCCCTCCTGCTCGGTCAAACTTACCGGGTCCATATGCCGGTGATTGGTGATAGCCCCTACGCTGCCCCTGGGCTTGCCCGCTATAGGCACCACGCCGACGCGACCTGTCCCCAAGTCCTGCCGGCGACCCCTCGACAACGGCGACGTACCCAGCATCTTGGACGTACGCCCTGGCGACTGGTTTGGACGGATGCGCCGTACGGTATGCCTCCGCCAACCTAGACGCCTCCTGCACCGTCGCGGGTTCGTTCTCTTTCCGGAAAGCCACCAGATCTTTGTGGCACGACGCGTACAGCTGGTCACGGATCATTAAGTCTTTCAGTTTAGCAAAATCCGCGCCCACATGCGCCAAGTCTACCCAGTTCGCGAAATACTCCGTTAGTCTCGCGACGAAGGCAGCAAAATCCTCCCTGGTGTCTGCACGTGCTCGCCTAAACTGCTCCCGGAAATATTCCTCGGTACGCGCAAATCGGCGAAGCAGCAAAGCCTTCAGCTTATCGTAATCTTGCACGTCTTCGCGCTGTAGCTCTTTAAAGTATGTTAACGCTCGCCCCTGCAATAGCGACGCCAGGTACGTGGCCCATAATTCCTTATTTTCCCCCCATTGCAATTGTGCGTTCAACTCGAACCTGTAAAGGAAGGCGTCTATGTCGTCCTTCCGGTCGTCGAACGTAGGGAGCTTAATCCTAACGCCACCTTTATTGTGTACCTGCCGCTCAACTGTTTCTGTTGGCGCATTCTTTTTGATTTCCAACTCGGCGATCTTCACTTGCGCCTCTATCTCCTTTAACTTAAGCTCTTTTTCCTGCTCTCTATCCTTAGCACGCTCATCGCGCATTTCTGCCTGCTGTTCCTTAATCCAGCCGCGTAGCTCCTCTCCCTCCAGGCCAAGTTCCTTACCCAACTTCATTAGTTGTTGGAGTTCCGCCATTTCACAGATTTATGGTTATGGTATGTATTACAAGACGACCAACCTGTCGGTATGATCACTAACGATACGACCAGAGACCTGAGATCACACCAGATATAACAATACCCAGCTGTCTCAAATACAATTCAGAAATTTACCTTTACAGCACAACTAATTCTATATCTATAAAATGTATAGCACTATTAATTATAAAAGAAAATAGAAACGACAAGAATGAAGAAATACAGTAGAAAGACCACAAGTACGTCACGGACCACGAACCAGACTAGGACAAAGACCTAAAAAGGAAAATATAATGGAAAAAAATGCAACCTAACTACGCCGATTACACTACAAGGTACGAACAAGAACAGAGTCTGAAAAAAAAGAACGTATCTACAGAAAGGTAGAAGAGGGACAAGAGAAACGTCTGCCTAAAACAACGAGGAAGATAGAACGCTACAATCTAAACAAAAATACAGGTCCCTACAGAACTGGTCACTGTGATGAACGAAGTTCCAAAGTTTACCACACCTTTTTAAAAGGATAAACTAAGTTCAACACAGCAAACCCGCGCCACCGCCCGTATAACCTATAACGACAACAAAAACAGCAAAAACAGGGAAAAAGACAGATTAAAGGAACAGCCCACAATCCAGGGCACAAAAATTTTGACTTTCACTTAACTTTTGAAATTTTGAGTAAAACTCCTCCCTTTAATCGGAGCTCTGGCTGCTCGTCTCCTCAGGCTGCACGCACACACTCTGGAAAGTTTAAATACAAATTAATACCTATTCATAGCAATACATGCATCAATATACATTCATTATTATACATAAATCATATCATGAAATGTCCATTCATCCAACGAACAAGACAGCACAATTACCTACTAACTAACTACAACTAAATATTACGAAAATGGACGAGTCACAATGGACGAGCCCCCAATGTCACAAATCCCAGACTGGGAAATGTAATAGTTTATGACAGGACGACAATCACGAACAAACAAGTTTAACACTTAACAAAACAACCCATCAGACTCACACATTTATTAAACATACTTATACATATAATAGCGCAATTACATATATTATATTATTGAAATGACTGCCGTACAACGGCCTTATTCTCACACACACGCTCCCTCGGATCCACAATCCGGTAGTTACTCCTAAAGGCACTTCGGCCTCAGCCTCTCCCCTCAGGGTCTTAATAGTACATTAATGATTCACTGGCACCGCAGTCTCTCAATATCACCTTCCTATTGTCATACACCTTAGCACTCCCCTAGCACCTCCGCAGGGCAATAACACATTATTATTTCCATAGCCATCAACATGGCAACAACATAATATCAGTTCACTAGCCTATCAACATGGCCACAACATAGTATCTCATTCACTCTCATATCTACGTCCCTGTCCGTGGCCTGACTGCCACGACTTTATGTGCCTCTACTGTCCTGCACTGACAGCCTCACTTCTGGCCTATGTGTGGCCTCCGGCCCTATGCTGGCCTATCCCCTGTGCTCATCGAGGTGGCTCTGCGGCCCGTCCCCGACACCTACAAGAATAACATTACATTGGTATAATACGATACCATTTCTATTCACTCCACCTCTCCTTACAATCCATGAAGCGTACACACACTAGTTCACCTTTCACTCACCACACATCTTACGGTAACACACTTCCATCGGAGTACACACTACTCACTCGCGCTACAAATCCATGAACTCACTTTCATCTATCGCTCATGGCGCACATTGCTATATTCAATATCAACGACTTCCACATTCCTCACATATACTTATTCACATCATGGTAATAGACGAATATAATATAATACATCAATCATAATAATCAATCAACATTCTACATACCAGTCATAACTGGAAAGACTCTCACTAGTCTTCTCGACTGCTTCCTTTTATCTCTGCCCGATGGGCTATTATTCACAGATCCGCTCCCTAGGACCTTCTAACTTGCAGTGATAGTTATACAGCGCTTTCGCCTATTTCAGACCCCCGCCCCCCCCACTACTCACAACAGCACGCTTAACTTGCTGTCTACTGTGAGCCTTTCTTACTCTACACCCGCTCTGTAGCAATCCCCTTAATTGCACTCACTCCACTCGTGACATCCCGTTCTTATATTTCCTCGTTTTCTCTGTTCGCGCCTCCCCAAAACATGGACTCAATGATGGATCCTCCTTCTGTAATCTCGCCAAGCGTTCTGGTGTGATATCCAGGTTGACCGCTGGCGTTGCTAAAGGTCTAATTTTACTCCCCATCACCTACCTGTCGACGTGTCTCGACTGCGGCACAAAAGTCAACACCTTTTGATTGTGACCATGCCTGCACATTCTCCTCGGAAGGGGAAACTACCCGAGACACATTACCAATGATGAGCTGGGCGCCTGGAAAGAAACCAACGACTGCTTCGACTTCCCCGCTAAGGAAAGGCGTATCAATCACTATCTTTGCCAATGGTAATTTCTCAATGGCCCCTGAAAATTGAATGCACGGGACAGTTTCACCTGTAAGCTGCGATTCCCGAATGCAGTCTCTATGCACCCCCACAACGGTAGATCCTGTATCCCGTAAAACCGAGACCGGTTCGTCCCCAACAAACCCCGGATAAACCCTAAGACCACCCCCTGTATGACATGAATTGATAACGGGAATCTTTCTCCCACAAGGTAAAACACCGGAAGATAACAATTTCTCACAACTGGGACACTTAGAATACTGTCCGCCTCCGTTGTCCGATGTAACACACGCGGCCGCATGATGAAATTTATTAGGGGAACATGGAGTGGAGCTACCGTCATTGCCATCCACGTTCGCCGCTATCCTACCTGCAGGACAATTCACGATGATGTGATCTGCTCTTCCGCAGTTCCAACACTTCGCGGCCCTACAATCCCGTGAAAAATGACCTACGCGTCCGCAAGTCCAACATTCCGCTCCCTGTGTTCCGCTAGACCTGGGTCCCCGTGACCCATCGCGACCGGAACTAAAGTCCCTATGCCGTCGATGATCGGCAAAGGTTACAAACCGCCCTCGGCCATTACCGCGACCCAGCCCTCCTGCTCGGTCAAACTTACCGGCTCCATATGCAGGTGATTGATAATACCCCCTACGTTGAACCTGGGCTTGCCCATTATAGGCACCACGCTGACGCGATCTGTCTCTCTGTCCTGTCGGTGACCCCTCAACCATGGCGACGTAACCAGCATCCTGTACGTACGCCCTCGCGACTGGTTTGGACGGATGTGCCGTACAATATGCTTCCGCCAACTTTGACGACTCCTGCACCGTCGCGGGTTCGTTTTCTTTTAGAAAAGCCAATAAATCTTTATGGCACGACGCGTACAGCTGGTCACGGATCATTATGTCTTTTAATTTAGCAAAATCTGCGCCAACATGGGACAAGTCCAACCAGTTCGTAAAATACTCTGTCAGTCTCGCGACGAAGCAGCAAAGTCCTCCCTGGTATCCGCACGTGCTCGCCTAAACTGCTCCCGGAAATATTCCTCCGTACGCGCAAATCGGCGAAGCAGCAAAGCCTTCAGCTTATCGTAATCATGCACGTCTTCGCGCTGTAACTCTTTAAAGTAGGTTAACGCTCGCCCCTGCAATAAGGATGCCAGGTACTTGGACCATAATTGCTTATTCTCCCCCCATTGCAGTTGTGCATTTAGCTCGAACCTGTAAAGGAAGGCGTCTATATCGTGCTTCCGGTCGTCGAACGTCGGCAGCTTAATTCTAACACCAGTTTTGTTTTGCCCCTGCCGCTCAACTGTTTCCGTTGGCGCATTCTTCTTGATTTCTAATTCTGCGATTCTTACCCGCGCCTCTATCTCTCGTTCTTGAGCTTCTATCTCCTTTAACTTTAACTCCCTTTCCTGAGCCTCTTTTTCTCGCTCTCTATCTTTAGTACGCTCATCGCGCAATTCCGCCTGCTGCTCTTTAATCCAGCCGCGCAGCTCCTCTCCCTCAAGGCCAAGTTCCGTACCTACTTTCATGAGCTCACGGAGATCCGCCATTTCACGGATTTATTATGATACAATTTGAAATACAATAACTGTCTATGTACTTACCATAAGCGACATATCCCGAGACCTGAAATTATGCCACTACAATAATAAGCACTATTTTCAAATGGAATTCAGAACATACCTAGCTGAACATTTTATAGCATACTCTCTAACTAATTCTATGTTCATAAAATGTATAGCACTATTAAATAACAAAAAAGAATAGAAAAGACAAGAATGGAGAAATTCAGAAGAAGGACCACAAGGACATCAAAGACAACGAACCAGACTAGGACAAAGCTTCTAAAAAAAAAGCTATAATGGGAAAAAAATGCAACCTAACTACGCCGATTACACTACAAGGTACGAACAAGAACAGAGCCTGAAAAAAAGAACGTATCTACAGATAGGTCAGAGAGGGGACAAGAGAATACGTCTTCCTGCAGAAACAGAGAAGATATCGACGCTACAACTAAACAATAACAAAGCCCTAAAGGCTGTTCACCGTGATGAACGAAGTTCCAAGTTTACCACACCTTTTGAAAAGGATAAACTAAGTTCAAGACAGCAAACGAAAACAGCAAAAATAGAGAAAAAGACAGATTAAAGGAACAGCCCACAATCCAGGGCACAAAAATTTTGAATTTTAGTTAACTTTTACTTCCTGATTTTACATTTCCCTCTATTCGGAGCTCTGGCTGCTTGACTCCTTCAGGCTGCACGCACACACACTGTCTCTCTGAAAAGTTTAAGTACACATTAGTACATATTTATAGCAATACATGCATCAATACATATTCATAAATATACATAAATTATACCATCATGAAATTTCCATTCATTCCACGAACAAGGACAACAGCACGATTTCCTAGCACAACAGAAAAACAACTAGATATGACGAATACACAATGTCAAAATGACCACAGGTAACTAAACGGACGAGTGTCACAACGGACGAGCCCCCAGTGTCACAACGTACGAGCCCCCAGTGTTACAACGGACGAGCCCCCAGTGTCACAAATCCCAGACTGGGAGATGTAATAATTATAACAGGACAACAATCACGAACGAACACGTATAACACTTAACAGAACAACCCATCAGACTCACACATTTATTAAACATAGAGATAAAGATAAAGACGCAATAACGTACATTATATTACTCAATTCAACTGCCGTCCAACGGCCTTCTTCCCTCAAGCAATCTTCCTCGGGTCCACAACCCGGTAATTACTTTTAAAGGCACTTCGGCTTCAGCCTCTCCACTCAATGTCTTAACACATTTAGTATTTCTTTCGCACCGCAGTCTCTCAATAGCACATCCCTATGGCAATAACACCTTAGCCTTCCAATAGCACCCCAACATGTCCATAGCACGTTAATAGTTCAATTCACATTAGTATCTCAATGGCACAGTATATTAATATCACATGTAATACATCTTAAGAGCACATTAACATTTCTATACACATCCCTGTCTGTGGCCAGACTACCACGACTCATGCGTTCCTCCTGTCCTGCTCGACAGCTTCACCCCACTGGCCTATGCGTAGCCTTCGGCCCTATGCTGGCCTATCCCCTGTGCTGCTCGCTCACCGCGGGTGGCTTCTTGGCCCGACCCCGGCACCTACAAGGAGAACATTACATTGGTATAATACCATACCATTTCTAACCACTTCACCCCTCATTACAAACCATGAAGCGTACACACAATAGTCCACCTTTCACTCACCACACATCTTACGGTAACACACCTCCACCGTACCACACAGCACTCACTCTCGCTACGAATCCATGAACCTAACTTACATCTATCGCTCATGGCGCACATTTCTATACACAGTAATCACTGACTTCCACATTCCTCACATATACTTATTTACATCATGGTCATAGGCGAATATAATACATCAATCATCATAATTATAAATCATAGTTCAACCTACCAGTCATCACTGGAAAACACACAACAATCTCCCGACTGCCTCTGATCTCACGTCTGTCCCCTGGGACTCCTTAACTTGCAATGATTGTCAGTACAGCGCTCTCGCCTCATGCCGACACCCCAACTCACACCATTTCACGCTTTAACGTTAACTAACAGAATTCAATATAGGTGAGCAGCCTCACTATCCCGTGAGTCATTCCCTCACTTCCATGCCCCCGTAATCCTTGAATCTCGCTCATTCCACTCGTGACAGTATTTAGCTCCTCAATACTACTTAAAATCGGCAGAATGTTTTGTTTTTTTTTCGTTTAATCGTCTTTAAACTTTGAATCAACTGAAAATGAATCCAATCCAAGGAGAACAGTGTATTAATATTTCCTAGCTCAGTCGGGAAGAAGTCCATATCTACATCTTTACTGGTTCTGTGGGTATTTGGGGGGCAACCGTAAAGTGTTTGCGTAGCGAGGGAAGCGGGGAGGTTGACCCAGCATTAAGAAATGCGTATCTGTTTGGAGGGGGTTTAGGGTGTGTTTGTGAGTGTGTGTGTGGGGGGGGGGGGTAAACGTATGCTTTTCAATTGTAGTAATGAATGAAGAAGTTTGGTCTCATTTGTTTTTTCTTCTTTCAACAAAGAAAGTTGAGGGCGGGGGGGGGGGGGTAGGAATAGAGAAGGAAAAATACAACAGACATGCAGTGAGGTTGGGAGAAACATACATCAAAATGGACAATCATAATGTTACCCAAAAAAAAAAAAACAGTGAAAAAAAGTTATATAATGGAATATTGCCGGTTAGACGTAGAATAACACATCAATATCTGGGGCATTCGCTGCACTAGAAATATCCCCTTAAAGATGACTGGTGTAAATGGGGAAGGGGGTAAAGAAACAAACTGTGTGAGAAGTGCACATGGGGAGAGGATGTCAAATATCATCAAAGACGAGATTGTTTTTTTATGGATGGCTCCATGCTACACCCGTGCCGCTAGATAAAACGTACCATAAACTGAACTTCTTGTTCCCATTAATCGCACAAGGATAGAGAATTCTCTTCTGTTTGTGATCGTGTTAACGTTTTATGGCTAAAAATCTCTACACCCAATGAGACAATGAGAGCGTTTAGAACTGTATAAATAAACAAGGGTTTCCTTCAGGGTTTCCACATGGGCCTCCTGGAGGCCACGTTTCAGGAATATGGCTTAGTGCGGAAATCTACGGGCTTCCAAAATTTTATATGGGCCCCTGACTTTCAGTTGCTCTTGATTTGGCCACCGTCCTTCCGTGTCTCCATTTATTACTAATTAATCCAGCGTTTTTACCAAAAAAAAACAACAAAAAAACATGCACTTTTTCTAAGACATTCTAAAGGAAATACGGACTTTTTCCAGGCAACATTCCTGCCGATTGTGTAAACATTTCCGAGAGCTCAGTTGCGTAATTTCAAACACTGTGTAAGATGCTTGTCGGGCTACTGGTGTCACACTATTATCATTACTAGTAAATGCACCCGTTCTCCGAACGGTGAGTGGCAAACAAAACAAAAAAGATTGAGAGACTGCAGAGACAGGTTAGACAAATGCTGAGTTTTTTAAACTATTCGCTCACCGAACAATCATGGTCGCAAAACTTCAGGGGGAAGGTCCTCCCCCCGTCCGCGCCACTTACCAAAAAGTAAACAAACATAATTAATATGATGACCTCCCCTAACCCGCGCTTTCGTTCTTTCTTTGTCCCATACAGATATTAAACCCAACCCTTTGATAAGCCCGCTCAAAAGTCCCCTCTTTAGTGTGTTTTCTTGACTGGCGCAGACGGGCGGAGGACCTCCCCTTCAGCGTATACACAACATTGTCTGTGTAATATTGTCAGCATCAAGCTGAGCACATGTCTTGTTTACTTTCAAGCAGGCCACGCTCAAAGGAAATGGCATATCGATACTGTGTATCGGTTTTGCTGGCTCCCAGTAAAGAGGTTGCGGAATTGCCATCCATAACAATTATATAAACATACATCACGGTATCCATGCAGCTCGACAGGATAAAAAACAGTAGGCCTAGGCCTAAATATACCAAAATTGTGAGTGTCTCGCTTAAAAGCCATGAAAATACATGCTTAGACGTCAGGCAGAAGTTTGCTCAAAATGACAGGCCTCGATACTGAGTATCGATTGCTACACCGATACGCAACACTCTAACAATCATAAAAACTACACCAGGAATTTAGTCCGGGTTTAAACGCTAAGGCGTTTCACAGTTTTCAAAAAAATATAAGACGTGGTCAAATGCAAAAACTAAGCCAGCCATGGAACTCGGCAGTATCAAAAACGGTGGTATGCAAACTTTCAAGTGTCTAGCTTGAATGGCCATGAAATGCATAAGCGTCACAGACAGTTTACCCCTGCTCTCATTATTATAAGATTATTCTGTAATATAGCTATGAGGAAAATATCTGATTCTTTGTCATTAGAGCTAAACGATGGTACGAAAAAAGAAGTGGTACTTTCCATTAATTTTTCAGAACAATCTCTTCACAAACAAATTTCACATTTTCACAATTTTTTTGATTTCATTTTACTTGCTGTAGTCTGTGTAGCATCTGCGGGCTATCCCTTGCCCTCCCCCGGTTTTGTTGTTGTGCTGGTGGCTGAGCATGTGTCCACTACTTTTTTCATTTTATTGTTGACAACCGCCAGAGTGTACTGTACTCCGTGACCTGACCTTCTTTTCTAGTGAGTAGTTTTTTCCTCGCTCGCTTGTTGTCAGGTGTTTTGACTCGTTCAGTAAATATTAGTATGTTCCCGAATATTCGATAACGTTGTGGATACGAATGTTTACGCCAGATTTGGCCTTGAGTGATGTAACCTGATGACGTATTGATGCGTGATTGGTTAGTTTGTGCGAGGGCAAAGGTAACGTTTATTTCGGGAACTTTCTGTAGGAATGTTTATATATATATAGACCTGTGTGAGTGGTTGGTCGGTGAGTAAGTGAGTTTCCTTTTGTGTGGCGTAGATATTTAGTTACGCTGGTGTCTTCCTAGTAATTTATTGTTCACTGTACAGTTATTAAACTTTAGTATTATTTAATCTATCGTCGGATCTCGTGTTTATTTATTTTACAACTGTAATAGTTTCGTTTTCTAAAGGGTTGTAGTTAGATCAGCTAACTCCCCCCCCCCCCCTACTATAACGTGCTAGAACAACCTCAGCTGTTACATATTGGGGGCTCGTCCGGGATCCGACCATATTCGAGCGGACCAGATCAAAATTACTAGATTTATTTACATAGTTTATTGTAGAATATCATCGACAAGCTATCTACAACATGTCGGAGGTTATTGGAAGGCTTAGCCAGGAAGCGGACGCTGTGGAGCTCACTGGGCAGGAGAGACGGGACTACCTCCGTGAAGGCCTAGAAAGAGAAAGACAGCTGGAGGCTGAACGACAGGCTCGGGAGAAGGAGGCTGAACGACAGGAGAAGGAGGCTGAACGACAGGAGAAGGAGGCTGAACGACAGCTGGAAAGGGAAAAGATGAACCACGAGTTGGAGATAGAGAGGATGCGCCAGCAACGTGGAGGCAACGACTCAGCGCAGAAGACCGACGACCACGCCAGTTCTAAGAGACCCAAGCTACCTGCATTTCAGGACAAGAAGGACGATCTGGATAGCTGGTTGCTGCGGTTTGAGAGGTTTGCCGAGACAGCTGAATGGCCCAGATCCACCTGGACGACATCACTGTCTGCCCTGCTGACCGGGAGAGCTTTGGAGTGCTTCTGCAGACTACCGATCGACGAAGCCAAGGACTACGACAAGGTCAAGGAAGCGTTGCAGAAGAGGTACAACCTGTCAGAGGACGGATACAGACTCATGTTCAGACAAGGTAAGCCTGAAGATGGAGAAGATGTTGGAATGTTTTTGACCAGGATCAAGACCTATTTAGAGAGGTGGATAAAGCTGTCGAAGACGGAGGAGACCTACGAAGGAGTGAGAGATCTGTTCGTCAGAGAGCAATTCATGGATGCCTGCCCACCAGACCTTGCAACCCATGTGAGGGAGAGGAAACCAAAGACGCTACAGGACATCGCAGATTCAGCGGAGGCGTACCTGGTAGCGAGGAATCGGACGCTCAGCGGGAGCGCCAGACTGCAGAGCCGGCCAGTGCGACAGAGGCCCAACGGAGACAGAAGCCCACAGGTCTGCCATAGGTGCCAGAGGCCGGGACACAAGGCGACGGAGTGTCGTACCAAGTTAAACGACAAAGGTGAGTTGAAATGTTACCTTTGTGGAAAGCCAGGCCACGTTCGGAGGATGTGTTCAGCCCAGAAGGATATGGGACGAGGCAAGCCGAACAAGGCGGCGGCGGCCGTAGTGATAGCGGCGGACGAGTCGTCGAGACAGGATGCGACGACGGCTGACACCAGCATCAACGTTCAAGCGGTAATGAAGGACGGGAAGCTACAGTTAGCGGTGCCTGTTACTTGCGGAGGATGCAGTGACGGAAGGACCGTGGAGAAACTGAAGTTACCAGTGATGAAGGGCTTGATTGGAAATCGAGCGGTAGATGTCCTAAGAGATACCGGCTGTGAAGGTGTAGTGATGCGGCGAGCACTGGTGGACGACGGACAGCTCACCGGTGGGAAGAAACTTATCGCGAGGATCGATAACTCCTTGCTAGCCGCGGAGGAAGCCGTTATCGACGTGAAGGCGCCTTACCTGACGGGCAAAGTGACAGCGCTGTGTCTCCCGGAGACCATCTGCGACCTAGTAGTCGGGAACGTGGACGGAGCGAAGGATCCGTACGACCCTGATACTGAGGTGATGGTAGGAGCGGTGACCACGAGGGCCCAGGAGAAGAGGAAGGACCGGTCTACGTCGCTGAAGGTGCCGAGGCAGAACGGCACGCGGGAGTGGATAGAGAGGAACTTATCCGACTCCAAGAAGAAGACGAAGTCATTAGGAAGTTAGAGCAGAAGAAGATCCCAACTAATAGAGGCAATAAATCTGTTCATTTTGAGAAACATGGAGGAGTACTGTACCGGATCTACAAGGACCTGAGACAGGCGACGGTTATAAGGCAAGTGGTACTACCCGAGAAACTGAGAGAGTATGTAATGAGTGTAGCCCACGACTCGATCGTCGGAGGACACCACGGCGTGAAGAAAACCAAAGACAGAGTTATGAGCAATTTTTATTGGCCTGGAATTGAAGGTGACGTCGCGAGATACTGCCGCTCATGCGACATATGCCAGAGGACGGTGAACAAAGGAGCGACCCCAAAGGTGCACCTGCAGAGTATGCCAGTAGTGGACGTACCATTTAGGCGAGTGGCCGTGGACTTAGTAGGACCTATCGACCCCCCAAGTGAAGGTGGACATCGGTATATCCTGGTGTACATAGACTACGCTACTCGTTACCCCGAAGCCACACCCTTGAAGAAGATCGACGCAGAAACGGTAGCAGAAGCCTTAGTGAACATCTACAGCCGTTTGGGTGTGCCCGAAGAGATCTTGTCGGACCAAGGGACCCAGTTTATGTCAGATGTCATGAAGGAAACGAATAGACTACTGGGAATTCGACAGTCGACCACTACAGTCTACCAACCTATGTGCAACGGGTTGGTGGAGCGATTTAACGGCACACTGAAGAAGACCTTAAGGCGACTGTGCGCAGAGCAACCCAAGCAGTGGCACAGATACATCAACCCGCTGCTCTTCGCATATCGTGAAGTTCCCCAAGAGTCGACCAAGTTTGCCCCATTCGAGTTGCTGTATGGGAGAACTGTGAGAGAACCAATGCACATCTTACGACAACTATGGACCAAGGACGTAGAGGAGCCGGAAACGAAGACCAGTTACCAGTACGTCATGGAACTACGTGAGAGGCTGGAGGACACATGGAAGTTAGCGACGGAAGAACTCTCCAAGGCTCAAGGTAGACAGAAGACCTACTACGACCGGAAGGCGAGAGAGAGGAAGTTCCGCCCCGGAGATGAAGTGTTGGTGTTACTGCCGACGAATACTAACAAGCTCCTAGTCCAATGGAAGGGACCATATAAGGTAGTCTCAGTTGTCGGTGTTAACGACTATAGAGTCAAGATGGGTGCAAAAGAAAAGACCTTGCACGCCAACCTCCTCAAGAGATACATTCCAAGGACGTCAAAAGCAGCAGCAGTGGCAATGGAACCGAGACCTATTGTGACCGAGATGTGTGGGATGGACAACAGTAGGAGAGATACCACGCCTGAACATGTCAACGCCATAAAGGACGGCGGCGGTGATAGTGCTGAGACTGTACTGGCAGAGGACGACATGATGGACAAGAGTCAACCCGTGGAGTCAGCTGGCATGACAATCATCGAGGACTGCGACCTGGAAGGCGACAACGGTGGAACGACGAAGGACCTTGCCGACCTAGGAAGCTGGGACCAGAATGAAGGCTACAGAGATGTCCAGTATGGAACGCAACTGACATCGGAACAACGTCAAGAACTCTGCCATGTGGTGAAGAATTACCAGCACGTCTTCACCAATCTCCCTGGATGCTGTCAGTTGGGTGAACATCGCATCGACCTGACGACAGAAGTACCAGTTCGTCAACGACCATACCCGGTGCCCTACGCTATGCGCGACTCATTGAAGGAGGAGCTTAGCACCATGGAACGGCTGGGCATCATTCGAAGGGGCTCATCAGCTTATGCTTCACCTATTGTTGCCGTCAAGAAGAAGGACGGATTCAACCGAGTCTGCATCGACTACAGGAGGTTAAACAAGATCACAGTATTCGACCCTCATCCGACAGCAGCGCCATTAGAAGTGTTTCAGAGTCTCTCGAGAGGAAAATTATTCTCTCGGATTGACCTGAGCAAGGGATACTGGCAAGTGAAAGTTCGAGAGCAAGACATTCCCAAGACGGCGTTCGTCACCATGGGCGAACACTATGAATTCATTCGGATGCCTTTTGGGATGATGAACTCAGGAGCCACGCTGAACAGGATCGTAAAGCCATTGATCCGTGGAATGAACAATGTGACAGCATATGTGGACGACCTGCTGATTCATACAGAGACATTCGACGAGCATGTGAAGACTCTCAAGGACTTACTGCAGAGGATGAACCAAGCTGGATTAACTGCAAGACCATCGAAGTGTCTGATTGGAACGTCTGAAGTAGACTTTGTTGGACACTTAGTGGGCGAAGGTATGATTGGCCTGTTAGAAGAGAATGTATGTAAGGTACGAGACGCACCCAGACCCACCACTAAGAAGGAAGTGAAAGCATTCTTAGGATTAGTGGGATATTACCATGAATTTATTCCTAACTTTTCAGCGATTGCATCACCATTGTCTGATTTACTTAGAAATGGTCAGCCCAATATAGTTCAGTGGGATGAAACGCAGGAGAAAGCGTACACCTCTTTGAAGAATGTCATTATCTCCAAACCCGTGTTATGTTTGCCAGATTTTTCCAAAGAGTTTGTCTTAGCAACTGATGCATCAGATCGCGGATTAGGCGCTAGTCTTATGCAGGAACACGAGGGAAAGTTGTACCCTGTGGCATATGCTAGTCGTAAGCTATTGCCTCGTGAGACAAAATATTCGGTCTCAGAGCGCGAATGTTTAGCTATTGTTTGGGCTGTAAAAAAGTTTACTTTGTATTTGTATGGAAAGGAGTTTGTGCTCCAAACTGACCATCGGTCATTAGAGTTTTTGGACTCTGCCAAGTTTGACAGTCCAAAGTTATTACGATGGAGTTTATTTTTACAGTCTTATCGATTCAGGATTCACTACGTAAAAGGCAGAGAAAATGTCTGTGCCGATTTCCTGAGCAGGGTATTTTAAAGTAGTACACTATCAGTGAAATGCATTGTAACCCATACTTTTGCCTACTAGATGAATTTCTAGGACGGCAGTATTGTACTGTAATTGGGGACATAGTTCATCTGTGACTGAATATTGAATTGATGGCTGATAGAGAGTCATGATGTGTTAGTCACATTTTGATTTTATGCCATGTCATATTAGTTACCAATGGAACTTGGTGTAATTTTTGGAAAATGTAACCCAAATGGGGACTGCGAGCAAGCAGTGTTTGTGTTATATTGCAATGTTGTAACTTGTTTTGACCTAATATGATGAAGAAAGACCCTAATCAGTGGTCGGTATGTATTGGTTTTTTGCCATTGTACGTATGAGTTATACATTTTGGAGATAACCATGTTATGTACAACAAGTTATATGCTATGATTCGTGCACAAAGCATTATGTAAACGATGGGCCATCGTTTCACCTTATATGATTTGTAATAATATCATTGACCATTGTTTCACCACAGTGGTGGCGTTGTGTTATTTTGACTAGTAGGCCTAATGTTTACTATTGGGAAGCAATGACGGTATTGTATTAGTTATGGTATTAGTGATGCAAAGTACACTGCATTGTATTGTATTTGTAATGACATTCGGGAAGACACTGAAATTGTTATTAATTGTAACAGAATTAGCGACTACCTTTGTGAGATTGGGAGTGCTATAAGATTATTTCACGATACTGCAGACGCTGTATAATGTTTTTGGAGTTGAAAGATATTCAACTTAAATTGGGGAGTTGTGTAGCATCTGCGGGCTACCCCTTGCCCTCCCCCGGTTTTGTTGTTGTGCTGGTGGCTGAGCATGTGTCCACTACTTTTTCCATTTTATTGTTGACAACCGCCAGAGTGTACTGTACTCCGTGACCTGACCTTCTTTTCTAGTGAGTAGTTTTTTTCCTCGCTCGCTTGTTGTCAGGTGTTTTGACTCGTTCAGTAAATATTAGTATGTTCCCGAATATTCGATAACGTTGTGGATACGAATGTTTACGCCAGATTTGGCCTTGAGTGATGTAACCTGATGACGTATTGATGCGTGATTGGTTAGTTTGTGCGAGGGCAAAGATAACGTTTATTTCGGGAACTTTCTGTAGGAATGTTTATATATATATAGACCTGTGTGAGTGGTTGGTCGGTGAGTAAGTGAGTTTCCTTTTGTGTGGCGTAGATATTTAGTTTCGCTGGTGTCTTCCTAGTAATTTATTGTTCACTATACAATTATTAAACTTTAGTATTATTTAATCTATCGTCGGATCTCGTGTTTATTTATTTTACAGCTGTAATAGTTTCGTTTTCTAAAGGGTTGTAGTTAGATCAACTAACTCCCCCCCTACTATAACGTGCTAGAACAACCTCAGCTGTTACACCGTGGTAGGCGACTGCTCGAAAAGGAGGAATGGAAGGACAGGTTTTCGACTAAATAGGAGCCGACAGCTTTTTCCCTTCCCAACCCTAGTGTTTTCCTGAGTTCTTTCCCTTCCAAGGGTAATTTTCATCGGAAAGTCCACACTATGGCGGACAAGCTTCATCTTATTTAATTAATAATAATAACCAGCTTTATAATAATGATGATAATAACAATAATAATGATGATGATAATAAAAATAATATCATTTTTACGGCAAACGTAGGTTATATTTTTAACTGTGCATGTATTATTTTGCTATATGATAATAATTGCGTCCAATTTTTATTGTATTTGCATTTTCAGATAAGGCCATTCATAATTATATTCGGCCCCAGCCAATACAAAAAGTGGCAAATAAGGATGCTGTGCGTTGCCCACAAAACTTTCTATGTCACCAATAGATTTACAATTATTCAGACTGGCCATCAATTGACATTCAAGATTTCTGGGTTAAAGTAAAGCGAGTTGAATTTCTTCACCTCTGAATCTTCCCAGTCACAAAATTATGCGAAGAGAATGGAGACCAGAAGGCAGAAGGCATGAGAGATATGAACAGAGGGAAGCATGAAGAAAGAAGAGTTATCTTCAAGATAGAGAGCATGGGGGAGAGAGGTAGAGAGAAAGTGTGTGTGTGTGTGTGTGTGTGAGAGAGAGAGAGAGAGAGAGAGAGACAGCGACAGAGAGAGAGAAAGAAAAAAAGAGAGTTTGGCTTTGAGTTTAGACAAATAATGTCCACACGATAATGGCCACCGTGTTTCAGAAAACAAAGCATGACGATAGAAATGATGTAACAGAACAGTAGGATCGAAGGAGATCCTACCAGAAAGGCTCACCAACCACCAGGAGAGAGAGAGAGAGAGAGAGAGAGAGACAGAGAGAGAGAGAGGGGGGAAGGGCAGTCTAGATGGAACGTTCAATTAGGCATTGTTGGCATACGCCTCCATAAAAATACGATAATACAAAAGCATGAAACAAATATGACGAATAATGGTAGAAAAATCTGTTTACTGATATTCAAGCAAACACATCGGAAAGAGTGTTCAGTTGTATTGCTCTCTGTTAACAGGGTAATCAGAGAAAATGTTTT
The DNA here is from genome assembly GCA_963931925.1 of Onchidella celtica. NCBI lineage: Eukaryota > Metazoa > Mollusca > Gastropoda > Systellommatophora > Onchidiidae > Onchidella > Onchidella celtica. The sequence goes on along the minus strand of OZ007579.1, from coordinate 6,791,291 downwards.
GGTGGTTCCACTAGGTTTGATTTTTTTTCTGTTTATTTTTACTTTGACACGGATAGAAAAAAAATGTTTTAGTTACTTTTCGTTGCCTGTCAGGAAAAATAATCTTCTTCTCTAAGGACGAGATCACACAAATTTTGACAACTGTTCCTACCCAAGGACTTCACTCAAATAAATTAATAATGCCAAGAAATCCTTTGATGAACCAAACTCAATACGATCTCTAAAAGATAATTATGCAGTGTATAAATGTTGCTCATTATGACAATAATTTCCATGCGGCATGAGAAAATATTTGATTCCACAGATATTTCGAAATATTTATCAAACTTGCTTTGCAACACACAAAGTCAAGAAAATGAGCACAAATTTATACATTTTTTGCGGTTTTTGTTTGGTGTGCCAGTCAAACGTCATATCTGGTCTCGTTCTCTTTTTTTTTTTGCTGTTTGTCTTTTGTCCAGGTTTCTAATGAGTCTATCTCGAAACAAAATTAATTTCCACGTTTTCCGCAGCTCTTCACTTTTCAGTGCATGCCAAGACCGAGTCGAACATGTGAGAACTGAGATTGTATAGTCTTGAGTACAAGTTAAGCTAGTAAATATTTAATAAAGTATCACGTTCGAGGGCTCAACACACTTCATGATACAGAACTTGTTGTTATATTGTCCTGTAATGTTTTATGGAACAGAAAAACGAAAGGACGCTGAAATAAATGAAGGGAAACGACCATGGCTATGTAAGAGATGCATTTTAAGCATAATGATATATAAACATATTCATCGATTTATAAAGATATAATTTTGTGTCAGTTATTTTGTCTTATGTTAGACTGACGTTGGTTTTTGTTTATCCCCATTAGATGATAATGTTAATGTATGGAAGAGAAAAATATTCTCTGTCAAGAAAGTGACCTACAGAGTAAGTTGGAAGTGACCTTCTATAATATGGCTCACCTGTGTTTACTGTTTGGCTATATAATCATGGCTAAAATAAATCTGAAGACAATTAAAGCCTTGCTGTAGTCAATCTGTAAATTCCCATGCCGTTCCTTGTCTGAGTGATAGTAATATTACTATTGTTCGAAGCTCTTTCAGAAGAAAAAAAATCTATTGTAGCCCAGGAGAGCAGTCCAGTGTAGTGAGGCCTCAGGTGAGCAGTGTGACTCAGTCCAGCTGTTTCACGGTCATGCTGAGTCATCTTGCTCTCTGGATTCTCCAGTTCCTTCAGCTAGTGGAACTCGGTGAGGAAGTATGTCAGGTTGGCCAGTCCCAGGCAAATGAATAGGGAGGAACCCTGGCCAGTTGCTGTGTTACCATCTCCACTACCTCCTCCGTTACCATTACCTGGGCAAGGATGAGAAAGAAAGTATGAAATATAATTTCTCCTCCATTCTGGATTGATGGATGGATGGATGGATGGATTAACGAGACGACAGAGCACAGATAGAATGAATGTGACATTTTTAAAGACGTTCATTTCTCATCATTTTCTTTTTGATCAGGCTTTCTGAAATGCGCCGAAAAGGATAATATTATAACATCACTTGTCTTTATACACACTATGTTGAAACTGCACATTTATTCGACTCTCTTGGTTAAAGGGGGTTTACATGACTTTCTTAACGTACCTATTGTATTGGCAATAGTAGTAGTTGAGTGAGAACGAGAAGGGAGCGTTGGACAGGATTGTCGTTTGGGGGGGGGGGGGGCATGTGGAGGAAAGATATAGAACATTCTTTGAAGTTTTAATGACAATATGAACTACAATTGTACACAGAAAATGGAGAGGACAAAATGTTCTTTTAATCAGAGAAACGAAACCATTTGTATTCAAACGAAACCATTAAAATTTGTATTCAAATCATCAAGCATGAGTTAATTTCTATTGAAATATTCAATTACATAGAGTTGTAAAAAAAATACTTCTTTGTTACAATCAGACTGCTAAACCACTGGCTGGGTCTTTCTGAAATTGGCATAAAGAAGTGAAATATGGTTTCGCACCAAACACGCTATTTAAGGGCATACCGAGGAATAAACTGCAAACTGGACAAATAACTGAAGTCTTAGCTTACTACAGTTTGTAGGCGACATGTTAGGAACGATGAACATAATGGCCTGTGCGCTTATTGAACAAAATTCGCAGTGCTGACTGTATCTTGATTTGTAATTGCGGAAATATTCTCTTTTCATTCCAACTCTGTTTTTTTAATTCCATTTTTGACACTATCATTTACTCCTCGTTCACATTTCATACTAGACAATTAAATTTTCTCAATCTTGGTTTCCATAGTCCTTTGTTTACTTATTTTTGTCATTTTCATTTCTTTCTGTCTATCTACTTGTATTTATTTTCCATGATTCTTTCCACGTTAACAAAAAAAAAAGTTTCTTTTCTGTCATTGCATCTGTTAATTTTTTTCCTTGGGCACAACTTCTTGGAGTGGGGTGGGGAGGCGGGGTTGGGCTTGATCCAGAATATGAAAAGCTCGTCTGAACCAGCAACACACCCCCAAACACCGGACATCTCCAACACATCCCAGGGATTTTTGGTGACTTTCAGAGACATATCAGGCAGGGTCCAGAGAATTCAGCACCCATGGCAGTGTTCAATAGAACCAGAAATCGATTAGCTGATGACATGTGTTTGGGGTGGGGGGGGGTGTTGCTGCCCCGCTTCTGAATTTGGTAGAGGGAGTACGACAAAAAATCACGCGAACCGACGAATAGTCCACACAAAGTAATACATCGAAGGCTTATCATAGACATTCAAAATTGGAATGGTGTGTCACAAATCCCAGACTGGGAGATGTAATAATTATAACAAGACAATAATCACGAACGAACAAGTATAACATTTAACAGAACAACCCATCAGACTCACACATTTATTAAACATAAGATACAGATAGAATTGCAATGACATACATTATATTACTTAAGTAAACTGCCGTCCACGGCCTTCTCCCGTAAGCACACTTCCTCGGGTCCACAACCCGGTAATTACTTCTAAAGACACTTCGGCCTCAGCGTCTCCACCCAGGTCTTAATGACACACTAATATTCTTTCACACCACAGTCTCTCAATAGCGCCTCCCTATGGCAATAACACCTTAGCCTCCTATAGCACGTTAATGATTCAATTCACATGACTATCTCATTCGCACAGTAATACCTCCATGTCACAGTAGTACATCTTAATAGCACATTACAATCATATATACATCCCTGTCTGTGGCCAGACTGCCACGACTCATGTGCTGCGACTGGTCTACACGACAGCGTCACTCCTGGCCTATGTGTGGCCTCCGGCCCTATGCTGGCCTATCCCCTGTGCTCACCAACGCGGCTCTTCGGCCCGTCCCCGGCACCTACAAGAATAACATTACATTGGTATAATACCATACCATTTCTAATCACTTCACCCTCATTACAACTCATGAAGCTTACACACAATAGTTCACATTTCACTCACCAAACATCTTATGGTAACACACCTCCACCGTAGTACACAATACTCACTCTCGCTACAAATCCATGAACTCAACTTTCATCTATCGCTCATGGCGCACATTGCTATATACAGTATCAAGGACTTCCACATTCCTCACATATACTTATTTACATCATGGTCATAGACGAATATAATACATCAATCATAACTATTATCAATCATCGTTTCACCTACCAGTCATCACTGGAAAAACACTACTCCCAAGTCTTCCGACTGCTCTCCTTATGTTCGCCCTCTGGGGCTTTCTCCTGCGTCCGCTCTTTAGGACGTTCTAACTTGCAGTGATAGTAATACAGCGCTCTCGCCTCATTCAGCCCCCCCCCCCCCACTCACAACATGCACGCTTTCCCTTACCCCGTGTCCCGTGGGTTAACTTTATTCTAACCCTCTTCTCGTAACTACTGATCCTCGCTCACTCGCGCGTGACATGGTGGTGGTATGTGTGTGTGTGGGGGGAGGGTGGGGTTGAAGCCAAGCCTATGTACAAGCAAAGTTAAACATACTGACTCAATGGAGTGTGTAAGAACAATATCACATAAATTAGGACAACTGTTCCTGCCCAAGGACGTCCCTCAAATAAATTAATAATACCAAGAAATCGTTCGATGAACCTAACTTAATAAGATTTCTAACAGATCTGCGGTGCATAAATATTGCTGTATATGGCGACAGTTACGACATGTACAACAATATTTCCCATGTGGCATGAGAAAAGATTTGATTTCACAGATATTTCGAAATATTTATCAAACTTACTTTGCAACACACAAAAAGTCTTCCATTTTGAGTCACTTATAAATTCTATTTAGAAATATAGGTCTGGATTATATTTCATTTGATCACTCCTTCAGACACCGTTTCTTCATCCTACCCTTTTCTTTCATGTCTGCCATTTCTTCGGTTCTAATCTATTCTCTCCTTCCTGTCTTTCCATATCGCCAGTTCTAGCTTTGGTTTTCTTTTGTTAGCCTTTTTTTTTTTTTTTTATACCCCGCACTTATAGATTCGTAACTCTTGACAGACTAAAGCTTTGCATTGCACATGCTGTATCAACTGAAAGAGCAGACTAAACTTTCCACTACGCTAACGCTAGTACTGGCAAGGAAAAAAACGTTCAGTTACATCACTTTCACAAGGGCAACCTGCGTTGTCCTCCCCTTGGCGAAGATAAAGCACAGGAGTGGGTAGAATGTGATCACCCCAACACGACGTGGTAGGACGGAGGTCAATCAACAGTGAGCTGAGCTGCTGACACGTAAAGGTTAATCGTGGTTATTTTCATTTATTTTTTGTTTTCTTCCTCATTTCCCCGTACTCGTCTTATCGCATTGGGATTGAACGGCTTCCCGTGCTTGTCCCATAATGTTGCCTATGATCTCTGTATTATCTCCATTGTCACGGTGCTCAGCGACAGACTCTAAACAGTCTAGAGAGTCTTGGGCATTTCTGTCATATGAATACATGGGGGGGGGGGGGGGGGGGAACACGTGATTGTGATGATTTTTAATTATTTTTTTTTCCACTTCAAATGTTCGTGTTGTTGTTTTTCTTTTCCTTCACATTATTTCTTCATTTCTGTGTCATCTCCACGATAGTCTGGATAGATTGATTTTGAAGAAAGGCAGGCAGATTTGTATGAATAAAAACAGACAGACGGACAGATAGATAGATAGATAGATAGATAGATAGATAGATAGATAGATAGATAGATAGATAGATAGATATGAGTGCATGGTTGGGATGGCTGGATGGACCGAGAGAAAGAGAGGGGGGAGAGTCTGGGTTTGGGTTTGATTTTCACGCCAAGTCGGCGCGATAGCGGCCGCTTTGAGCTCTTCACGGTCTATTTGGGTACACTTTCATTATTTATGTTTCATATTCAGAGCTGTTAAGTAAATACATTCATATAATTTCAACACATTGGTAAAATTCTAATAAAGTTGTTTTATATAGATCTGCAATAAGTTTTGTAAACGAGTATAAAAGTTATTAAACCATATTGTAGATCTTCGCCTCTCAGAAAGGATAGGATGCGATGCGGTACACGCCAGAAAATAATTCTTTCATGGATCTGCAGGCATAGTGCTTTCTTGAAATCTTGCATAAAGTGTACACATTCAGTTAAAATATGAGTTATTTGATAGTTTGCAGTTGCATGCCACACATTCGGGGGGATCTTACACCCTGAGTAAAAAAGGGTGTGTGGGGTGGGTATGACCCGGACTGAGTCTGTTAGGGACAATTTCATCTCTCCGATTTCTTGAGAGGCGTGAGTCCACTGTCCAAGTTGATCTCTGATGAAGTGTAGTTTATTTGATGTTTGTTCATCCCTCGTTCCTGCCATCTCGATTTAATAAACTTATTAATGGTGGGTTTAAAGTCAGTGTGTGGTATTTTTAGGTGTTGTGGTGAGAGAGCGAGAGAGAGAGAGAGAGAGAGAGAAAGAGAGAGAGAGAGAGAGCGAGGGGGGGGGGGGGTCTCAAACTGTCTGACCTGCAGTTTACACTTCCAGATGAGCGACATCTATTAAAGTCATCAAAGGTACAGCCATCGCCCAGACAGGCCTTTACAGTACCTGTGGATTATACACAACTGGTATTATAGTTCAGAAAGAACAATGAAAAATATTTGACAGAAAACGTATAATTCCAAATGGAAAAGACAAATTTAGGTCCGATGCCAACTAGTTGGTTGGTGATGTCACCACCTTGGGCACCAATCAACTAGTTGGGTGTATTAAAACCCAATGTATTGACTTCACCATCAAACTATTGGGCCTATCAAAATTGGCTAGTGCGTGCCGGACCATACTTGCATGTTACTGCTGAAAGGGATGATGAAGATGATATGAGGATAATGATAATTATATCTGTGATAGTGATGGGGGCGGTCGTGCTGTTGATGATGGTGGTGACAGTTATGATGTTGACATTGATAATGAGAGAATTGTTAATATAAAGCAAGATACGGGATAAAAATAAAAATCAACTAACCTGCTAGAAGGATGACAAACATCACAATCGATATGTGGCCCATTTTCATCAAATAAGTCTCTGTTCTGTTATAAATCCGAGTTCCCTGTAAAAAAATCTATAATTAGAGCATTATTTCCGTTGATAGTCCCAGTTAAGGGGCTCATATGTATTACATTTTAATGTTAGAAATATTGTGTACATTTTTATAGAGCTTTAGGGAGATTAGTGCGTGATGAAACTGTTGGTGGCACAAAGACAGTTAGTAGTAATGGACGACAGCTGTATACTTTGTGAACGTGAGGTTGAATAAACTATAACGAAGGTAATGATATTGACGTTTTACCTATGTAAAGCCTAAATTCCAAAGACCCGAACAGTTACGAATCTCGCAGGCGAAGAAATCATGTGACACTCTCTAGCAAAGAATTTACAGCCTACAATCCGGGAACACGATATCTACCCGCAACTTTTCATTCTAGATGGTTTAATCAAAGTAAGCACTACGGATCAAAATCCAATGACTGTGGATCAAACTTCAGTGACTGTTGTGTACCCAAGATGAAACTTGGAGTTTAGGTCAGCGATATTTTGAAGCTGAAACAATAGTAGGCAGCTTCCAAAACCTGATCAAGAAGCTTGGTCTTGATACAGACCTCTGCAAGAAGCAGCTCAGCTAAACCCCGGTCACAAAGTGAATATTTGGATTGTACAAATTCCACGAGTGCTTCAACATTGATTCGAATAACAAAGGAGGAAACTGATGCGATATTTTAAAAATTCGGACCGAAATTTGTAAGCAGATCGTGTGAACTTGGCATCACTGGATTTACACAGTAACAAACCCATTGAAGCCAAACACTTCCCTTCGGAACGACAATTGCATGCAAAATTCGAATTAGTTTTTCGGATCAATGGAATTCATAAGTCGCATTAGTGAACACCAGAAAATCGCTTGAGAGATCGGATAGGGTTTGTGTTAGATCAGGCGTGTTTGTTAGATAATAGGCCGCGTGTATGTAGCATAAAAGTCGGAGAAGTAAAATTAAGCCATTTACTGTGCAAAAGAACGATATGCGTCATGCACATTAATTTATTTTAGAACTCGAAACGACATGGGAGCTAATCCATTAAATATAATCTCAATGGTCAAACACAGCCTTTTCCCCTTAACGTCAATATGATTGTGGATGACCACCTGTGATTGACCTATTACAGTGAACAAAACTTCAACGCTGATCGCATGCAAACGATTCTCTGAATGTTAAAAGGACACCACGGATAACATAGATTTCAGGAAGGAAAATGAATGGATTCTTTCTTCAGACTAATGAGTCTCAGTATAGAACAATCACCATGACAGTCCTTTTCTTATTTGATGGGAGGTGTCCTGAACTTCTGTAATAAATAGAAAAAAAAAAGAAGAACTGCAGAAGGGAATTCGAATTAACACTGATTTTCAAATCTTAACCTTGGCCCCGGAGAAATGTAGGCCTATATTTTACATTTCTTTCTTCATTATTAATGATTTACGGTGGTCCATCAGTATTAGAATTCCCACCAGTTTGTTATGAAAACAATTCGAGCAGTGAGTCCAACGTCAAAACAATGTAGACAACATAACATAAAGGCACTCGCCTCCTCGTCCTCCTCCTCCCCCTCCCCCCAACAGCCGACCCCCCGCCCTAATTCCATGGCGACCAAAGTCAAATTTAATGGATGGGATATATTAGACAGGACGACATCGAAGAACTTAAATATATACAGAGCCACAAAAGTATTGCAACAAACTTTTAAACTGCTGTAACTTTTGAATCTCTGGAGGCAATTGAATGAAATAAAAAAAAATTGTCATTTTTAATTCAATTTCTATTGATTCCATAAATGAACTAGATTTGAATGAGCATTTCAGACAAGATACAAGTGGCCAGAATACTTATCTGACAAGCTGAAACCTCATATGAGTACAGTGCCAATGTGAGGCCTATCTTTGTCATGCTGAAAGATTTTAATGGCTGGGCTTGGGTTCAAAAAAGGGTACAAGCACAGGTCCCGTCAGCTTCGCCTTGAAGAATATAAGGTCCTCCCATGGCCTGCTTTGAGGCCATATCTCAATTCCATTGAACATGCCTGGGGCATTATATGGAGGTGCATCTCCGAACTCAGTATCAATAATGTTTATGGACTGACTGCTGCAGCGTTTCATGCATGGAATGAAATACCTCAAGAAAAGATTAAAACAATATCAATTCCATGCACCACCGCCGATGCCAAGTTGTAGTTGACTCTCAAGGAGGTCATGCACTATATTGAAATGTGAAGTTTTAATGACAACTTGCTCTTTTGCAAGGGACTCGTATTTTTAAGGCAAGTATGGAACATGCCTTTTCAGAAGGCTATGACTGTTTATTTGAGCATATTTTAACTTCAATTCATTAAAATAAAAAAAAATTTTAAACAACCAACAAACAAACCATTTTTTTGTTTTCTATGCAAGTTGATCTGGAAGTGATTTTTCCTCCGTATAAATATTACGTTTTACAGTTTTGAGGTTCAAGTTCTGAACCTTGACGTTTTGTTGTCCAAGGCAATACATCATGTCATTAGAAAAATGAAAGATTTTTATTTCATGGGGAAAGTCTTTGTTCAAATTTTATTTCGTTTTTTTAAATTTATCTTAAATAACCTAACCCACACCAAATTTACAGCCGTTTAGCAAGACTTGCGCGACTCAGTTTAATCCGATTTGAAATGACAAAAAATAGACTGTGGAATACGAGAATGTTAAACAACTTCTAATTCAATAAAATGAAAGAGCCATTGGGAATGGCTGCCTGTAGGAGTCAACTAAACTATTAATCTTACATAATGTTAGCGTAACTGGTTTGAGTTCACCACTCAAAGCATTTCACATCGACTCCAAACATGATGGACACGCTTGGGTGCAACTAATTCATAACCCTCAAGTGAAGATGAAAGCGAGTAATTATTCTGGTTTCTTATGGCAAACATTCGTGTCTAAGCTAAAATTTTTAGCCGTTTACGAGACCATGGGGTAGCTCACCCCCTCCCCCCCTTCTCTCTCTCTCTCTCTCTCTCTCTCTCTCTCTCTCTCTTTCTCTCTCTCTCTCTTACCCTCACTGACTGTGAACCAGCTCTTAATAAATTAAAAATAAATCGAGATGGCAGGAAAGATGGGATAAACAAATAAACAAACTTTGTCCAATATCAACTTGGAGAGTCAGTTCATGCCTCTCAACGAAAGTAGAGACATGAAATTGTGCGTAACAGACACTCCGTCTAGGTCAAACCCAATTCACATTTCTTTTTACTCAGGAGGGTTGGGGGTAGGACCCTCAATGTGTTGCATGTTACTGTTAACTATCAGTAAACCATATTACTTTAATTGGATATGTAAACTCCTTGCATATCTAAAATATGCATTTTACCCGAAGATCCATGGAAGAATGATTTTTGGATATGGATCCACGGCATGTCTAGTCCAATTTTGAAAGAAGTTAAGATCTACAAATTGATTTGAAGACGTGTATATACATTTATAAATTTTATTCTCTCTGGATCGATGCAAAACACGTTTTTGGGGACTTTACCGATGTAACGTTTAAATTTGAATTGATGAATCTCTGAAAGTCAAACCTTCATAAAATAGTAAAAACAACAACAACTGTGAAAGGCACATATAGAGGCCTTTATCTTGCCGACGCAACATAAAAATCAAACAACTTCGAAACACTTTATAGTTCGTTTCTCGAACAACGTTTTTCGGGAACCATTAAAAATTGGCAGTGGCTACGTTTACGGCAGAATACGCCCATACCGCAATAGAAAAAAACAAAGAAAGGAAGAGCTGCTGTATGAACGGGATATCATAAAAACCACAGAAAAACTGTGGGGTCGCAGCAGGGCTATAAGCAAAGTCAAAATTGGGCAAAAAGAAAAGGTTGTATGTTGCAAAATCCCGCGTGAGAAATAAAACCCAAACAGTACAAAGCAAACTAAAGAGAAGACAGAAAATACACAAATTTTCGGCTTTCGCCTTTGTCAAGTGAAAAAAACGAACAATAAAAGACTTCAACAGGAACGAAGTGAAACAGTTTACTTAGCTGCGAGTTCTTGCTTCGTTAGCAGGACCAAAGCATGTCCGTCCGCCAAAAGCATGGAAGCACGTTCCTGTTGAAGTCTTTTATTGTTCGTTTTTTTCACTTGACAAAGGCGAAAGCCGAAAATTTGTGTATTTTCTGTCTTCTCTTTAGTTTGCTTTGTATTGTTTGGGTTTTATTTCTCACGCGGGGCTTTGCAACATACAACCTTTTCTTTTTGCCCAATTTTGACTTTGTATGAACGGGGGCCGAACAAAGAAAAATGGTGAGTTGTGTTCACCGGCTGCCGTAAACGTAGCCACTGTGTTAAAAATTAGTGTCTTGACGTAACTTTCTAAAATTTTGCATGTCACACGACACTGAGTTACCTTCATACAAAACTGAATGTTAATCTTTCCCGATTCATCCCCTCGCCACCGATTGGTTGTTTACCGTTCTTATTTTGGAATTGAAAGCTTTGGAGATTTACAATGTAGAGTGTTCATGTTTATTTTGATTGCACAGCGATGCTCTTTGAGAATTCAGAGGACGTTCCATGTCATACCCATGGACAATTGTGTGATTTTACTTATCTTTAAAGCTCTATTAATAAAGATTTTTTGGCTTCTCCACTATTTCATTTTTATGGAGAATCAGTACAACATTCTATTGTTAAGTTTGCTTCTTTGCACGTTGTAAAAAAAAAATTTAGTTAGCTCGAAAAATTAAACCAGCACTTCCACAGTACTAGGCTATACAAAACACAAAAAGTATTCAACGTATGTGTAATTCGGTGAGTAGAATAGTATTAGCTGAATACTTACGAATCGGGTCCCCATTCCAGATGAACATAACACATTGGAGTGTTTCGCGGTTATTGTCTCAATTCTAAACGTCGCATTACGCGGACACACCAATTTTGTACAAAATTCAGTCTTTAATCATGCATTTATTTTTTTTTTGCCGCAAAATAAGAGACGTCGAGTAAAATTGAAGTTTCGTTCTTCGCCTATTAGTAGGGGGACCAAGCCGTCAAATGGCCGGGAACCTTGCACAAAAATATATACTCCTGATTTTGCTATAAATGTTAGGAGAACCACTCTAGGCTACTGAAAATGCCGGATATAATGAGATAAAGGGTGGCAACGCTAAGAAATTCCTCAAAAACACCCCCTACGTGACGTTACAGATTTGCGCTCTTTTCAGTCAAAATGACAGTAATAAAGTTGCACCAAGCCAAATATTAAAGAGATACCCATGCTTAATATACATCAAATTAAAAATAATTCAATTTCCTACCACATGAACGTCACTCGTACTGATTTGTGTTTATTACAAGAAATCTATTGGACAAAATCAAAACTATACCCCTTATATCGCTGAACATTGCGAGTCCAATATTTTAAAAAATCTCATAAAATATACCGGGTGGCCAAGGTCGAACTTTACTGCCTATTATCACAGACAAGTACCCATCGAAGTTTTTGAAAAACATAATGTAACAATTTGAAGATCAAATTATTAATAATAGCAGTTACAGTAATACGTCTATTTGGTGGATCCGCTCTGAACTGCTTCACATATTTAGAAATGTTAGTAATAGTACGTTACGTCTGTTGTTGATGCTGAGATATGTATACAATATTGCTAGCAAGAGTTAGTTGTTTCATTACTGCAGTTCAAGCCAGGTTCATTCAATTTGAATTACATCGGAATGTGCTGTGGAAACAATATGTTAGGGCTTGAGAAACAAGTCAAATAACAAACCCCTCTGTGCTGTCCAGTGCTATCTGCAGACAACCTCCAACAAACCATCAGTCTTAGCGTGACCTAAGTATACCCTGTTTCGTAACTGGGTGTATATTGAAAGTGTCCTGCTAGTTCTGAATGGAAATTAAATTCCGGTTCTAGATCCGATCGATGCCACCAGTCCTGTGAGAATTTGAACGTTATTCAATAAATGACGAACTCCAAGATAGCCGCCGCTGAAAAGGTCAGGTGTCCTTCACATTACAATTGAGAACAACTTCCACAGTGGTTTTTTTTTTTACAGTTGGAAATAATCGAATTTGTAAAAACAAACAGAAACATATCAAAATAGACATACACACATGGTGCCAATTGTTTAATCTTAATTCGAACAAAACCATTGTTGAATGGGTGAGGGGTGATGCAGATGCATTTAATCTCCAAAGACACCTACAAACTGATCACCACCGTATCAATAGATGTGTAATTCAGGTCATTAATGATATTCTTTCATGTCATCACTGTTTCACAAAAACCCCATTACTTCAACCATAGTACCTTCAATGGGAGAATTCTCATTTTTAGGTGAGTCACATCCAGTTCACCGATGAGGTAGGAAACTGGTTTTTAGTGGTCTTCAGGTGGATTCGTCTCAGCTGCCACACCCCTAACAGGATTGCTATAGAGATTGTCTCCTTTCGTTTGCACAACTGAATACAGGACAGTACATTAGCTTGTGCTGCAGCTCGTTTTGCAACTGCAGCTAAACAGGTTAAGAGCCTTTTTGGTGCTCTCAGCTGCATCTCCTCAGACCATGTAGTCATAGTGCAGAGGGTCGAAGTTTTGAAATGAGCCACCGGCAACTTTCCACGGTATGACCTGATGCTGAACGTCCAAACATTGTGTCTGACTCTGTTCATAGATGGTGAAAAGCTGAAGAGCTTTATTGTGACATACCTATCGGCTGCAATTTTCGTGCTGAAAAGATGCATTTTCCTCATGAATGTCCCCGGCGCCCGATGATGCAGCGAAGCTATGAAGTGAAGCAGAATTCTATGATTTCTTCCTCTGTTTAATACGTGTTCCCAACTCTTGGAAGACAGAGGACATTACATTTTTAACTTGGTAAGAACTGTAGTGTTTCCAGTGACAGCAAACGAGAAAACAGTGTCCCGCCCAGTGAGGACATGGATTGCAAAGATGTTCAGCATGATGGCTTCGGGGATGCTGACAAACAATATTAACGGACATGACATTACTGGTTGGCAATAATACTTTCATGAAAGACACTATATTGACCAGACTTCTATGCATTTCTAAGTGCGGGGTGTTAGCGAGATATGGCAGTATGTCTGTGTCGCCTGAGTTGACTTTAAGGTTATGATGCCCATCACTGATTTCCTGAATCATGTGATATACCACAATAACACCTGCCTTCTCGTGATTGATAGATGTGTGCTGAATTCCACCTCCCAATTGTACTGGTTGTGGGTCTGGGCCTATGACAATTAGGTGTGTATTAACTGAATGCTACAGAGACCTCACCTGGCTGATAGTCATCCGTATGGTTTGTTCTTCGTTCGTAACGACGGTGAGAACAAGGGTCTGCTGGGGATGCGACGGCTCTTCGTAGTGTTAATAAAAAAGACAATTGAGTCCTCTCTGGATTGGGGGGGGTGGGGGGGGGTATGCAGCAGGACTTTCTACTTAGTTTGAAACACTGGTCGAAAACCACATACAGAATACGAGCATTCTCATCACGAAGGATAAGTCCTTTCACCGCTGAAGTCAACAATTCCACAAAATTTATGCTAATCTGCAGCAGAGTCCGAGCCATACTCTGTGAAATAGTGACACAACTTCCACCTGTCTAAATGACTTTATTTTATCCTATAAATATATATACGCTACAATGCAGTTTGGCAGCACTGTCTTGTTCGCTTTTCCAAGTAACTATTGTTCTTGTTTGTATGCTACTGTTTAAGAGAAAACGTCATTACTTACTTTCACAAATAGACCAACACACAGACTTGCAAAATGGAATGCGATGACATCAAACGGATGTAAAGTGTCACACACCGAATGTGGCTTGCCTGCACAGGAGATGGAAGTTGGACGACCTGTTACATAAACTTTTTTTTTTACGGAGTAATTAAAAAAGCGTACGGGGAGGGGGGTGGGGGCAGGACATGCTAAACCTGTTCTGCTAGTTGGACCCATAATCTATGGATCACGCATCAGTTCATTTGCACAAAAATGTTCAGCTAGTTTTTTGCTGCATTTTCTTTGATGCCATTCACATTCGATTATCTGGCTTCCCAGCGGAGGTACCTCACCTTGCCCGGGATAAAAATACTTTTGTACCATCTCTGCCCTCTGTCTCTCTCTCTCTCTCTCTCTCTCACTCCTCTTTCCCCTATCTCGTTTCTCTCTCTCTGTCGCACACTTTCTCAGACTCCATAATACCAGATCTGCCCATACTTTGATTTCCTTACGTTAACATCTTCTTATACCTATTGTACTTATTTTAATTTGCTGTCGTAAGCAGTAAGCAGGGTAGTCAAACAGTCTAAGAAATATATCACCGCCAGTCTAAATGTAAACCACGATGAATATTTCAATCCAGTCAATAACTCCTTGCATAACACCGGTTTCGGGTTGTCTTTTATGTTAGACCGAATGAGGTACCCTGAACTGTCTGAATAACTCCCCCCCCCCCCTCCCCATCCCCATGTTTCTTTGTCAAAAATAATATCAGAAAACAACAAATTCAATCACGAAATAAGCTCTCTCCTGTTTTAATTTTTTTTTTTTTTAAGTTGATGACATTTCTCTAAAGTCTTCTGTGGGTTTTACCGAAGATATTAGATTGATAAGATGAAACAGCTGGGGGTTTTCTCATGCACGGGTTTGGCAGCGCCACTTTGTGGCGTAGGCGTGAGAGAAGTAAACAACAGCATTTTTTACAAATCCGATTCGGGAAATGCCGAGTTTTGTTCAGTGTTCACCTCTCATCATCCTAGACCTTGCTGGAAGTCTCTTACTTTGTAATTATAAAGTTGTTCGTTGTAGGAAACATCTGGGTTTTTCTTTTCTCTTTTTAAATGTGGTAGCAATGTCACAATCGTTTTATTAATGTACAATCACACCAAAGATAGATCTAGTATATTTATGGGACCGAGGCTGGATTATCTGTTCATGACGTAACTCGCTCGCCCTGTCTCACAGCAGCAAATGCAAGTAAGAAAGTAAACATTAGCGGGAACTGTGAAGGGTTTTGAAAACGTAGGACGTCACTTAAACAATAACAGAATAACCTTGAATTTTCCATCTACTCGTTCTTCCTCCTCTTCTTTTTCTTCTCCAAATTCACGCAAAATACACCATTGTCCAGAACCACATCAATCGTTGCACCAGATGCATAGCAATGCAATCGCTAGCAGTCGAGTCCCAAGTGCTGTCGGTAGGCTAAAAATAACTTGTCGCGAAAAAGGCCCTGGAAGCCGCACGCACATTACTACATCTATGCCTATGCCATCTCGTGAAAAGTCTGTTTCTCTCTCTTGTTCTTGCTTCAACCGCCCTTTTAGCCTCGCTGTATGGAAAAATTCATTATTAATTACATACTACATGATATTTTAAAAATATTTTGACAGTGAAACGGCCTCTGGAAGCGATACCGATCAATGTGGTGTCTTACTTTCTATGCAAATCCATTGTACGAAGCACTTTCTCTGGACGCCAAGAGTGGGCGGTGCCCGTGACCGGATGTAAAACGGTATTTTAAGAGGCCCGAAGAAGGGAGTGTCTTATCTTATCATTTCTAATATCTTTGGTTTTAATGAGAGATGAAAAAAATAATTTTAAAAAATACAGTGTAAATTGTCCAACGGGACTGGTTGAGTGAGAAATGGCCTCTAAAACTGTAACTACATAAATTCCAGATTTCTATTTAATTCTTGTTAAAACCGATTTTTTCCCAAGTTTCCCTTCATCATTGAAGTCAGAACTGCCAAAATTAAATGACAGTTCAAAAAACCATCAATCCAGGCCTAGACAAGATTTTACATAAAGTATACCATGTTGGAGATCTTTGTGTACGGATGCACCAGACATTTGCACCTGGTTTCTTTTGTTGTTGTTGTTGCTGCTGTTTTATTTTCTAGTTTCTCTGCTTGTGTTGTTGAGTTGTTTCCTCGTGTTTATCTGCCATCTTCATCGTCGTCTCCTAGGTCCTCAAAAGATATACTTGGGGGTCCTCAAAAGAGCTGTATGTCAGCCCACAAAATGGCTGTACATTAATTATAGATCTAGTTTTATCAGTTTCTGTAGTTGGCAGCGAGGATTTATTTTGTGTTCATTTCATCCTCAGACTGACCTAAACTGTCACAATTTTTTGCCACTCGTAAACTACACGATGGAATATTCCCCCTACCTATTCCCCTACTTTCCCCACATGTATAGCAATTAGCAAGTTATAAATTATTGTGAACCACTTATTATAGCTGGTGAACCACACTTTGACTGAATGTTTAGATTTCGCCCATGACAGAACGAGGCATTACCCCTGCGGACCCATGAAAAAAAAAATAGTATCTACTAGATCTAGGTCGCGGCCAAGACAAAGTAAAAGAAAAATTTATCCCCACCACTCCCTCCCCAACTCCGCCCCCGCCCCTAAAAAAAAAAAAAAAAAACTAAAAAAAAAAAAAAACTAAAAAAAAAAAAAAAACGGGCCACCGGCGACGACGTGTCTCCTCCAGTTGTAACTGGGCTGCAGTGACACTAAGGCAAATTTCCCAAATCGGATTACAGAAGTATTCGAAAAAAGAAGTGGGCCTGCAAGGCTTTGGTTTTTCTTTAAGAAGGTGAAATCTGCAAGTTAATTTAAAGACTTTTAACATTTACCAAATTCATTTTGTACCAAACATTTGAACAAATCTGTACTAATAAAATTATTTTGTATGGGCCTTTTTCCTCATTAGATTTATGCTCGTCAAATACACACACTCACACACACAGGCCCACACACACACACATGCACACACACACATACACAAACTGAAGTCTGGATCTACATGTAGATCATATGTAGGGTAAATACAATTTTAAAAAATGAAATTCTAAGAGGTGACATTAATGAGTAGACGTACGAGACTAGACATGACGCCAACTGGCACATCAAACAAAACAGCAAATATTGTATAAATTTCTGCTCCTATTCTAGAGTTTGTATAAGAACCCAGGAAAACGTTTCCGTTGTGTAGGGGGAAAGCGGTCAGGTAGGTTACCTTTAAGACAAAACCCTTTCTTTTCTCCCTGTCTGCTGGCACCTACCTGGGACCATAACAAGTGAAAAAGTATTCAAAAAATCCCCAAGATATTCAAAATGTGACATTTCATTGCAACAATTGTTCCGAAGGTACGATTTCTTTTTTTTTTATACTTCTGTTTCGCCATCATGAGAATCGGATAATTGCCTCACGGTTATATCACGGGACATAATATTATAATACCAGAACTCCCATGTTTATCTTACACACAGTCTTTGAGCGCACAAAACTGACCGTCCAAAAAACTTGAGTCGTTAATTTTTGGACCGCGCTCAGCCATTTAGGGATGAGGAACATCTCCGTTGCTTGCCCAGACTACTGTTGCCAAGTGATTTTTCCTCGCCGGGGATGGCGTGTCGTTTTATAAAACGAAGTGTCTAGGCACACGACATATCGTGGAAAAGGCGTGGAGAGATTTTTTCACGACACGTTTTTCATCCAATCAGAGTTGATCGTTTTCTGACTCAAAATGGCGGCTCCCACTGAGCGGGAGGTCGGAACCTGGAGGGCGTGAGGGTCTAGTCAGTTTGTGTCAATGGTCGGTAGTCAGATTGACTAATCAGGCAAAAAGGGGCTGGGGTAGCTGTAAAAACTCGTGAAACGCCACGAAAAATTTCACCAAGGCCATTTTCATGACATGTCATGGAAAACTTCACGGAGGCGATTTCCACGACGTGTCGTGAAAATAGCCACTTCCTTTATAAAATTGTTGAAAACGGCGTGCTGGCATGAGTGTCATGATTTAATTACTTATAAATTCCCTTAGTGGGTTCAGTAAGATGGCACACGCTCAGCGAAGGAAACTGCGAGACGCTATTGTTTGCGCTGGGCTAATGTAATCGGGGGTGGGGAGGGGGAGCAGCAGTAGTGAAGGAAAAGATGTCTAATACGTCATCTGTTCCCTAGTCAAAATTGGGCAAAAAGAAAAATTAAGTTGTATGTTGCGAAACCCTGCGTGAGAAATAAAACCCAAACAATACAAAGCAAACTAAAGAGAAGACAGAAAATACACAAAATTTTCGGCTTTCGCCTTTTTCAAGTGAACAAAACCCGAACAGTAAAAGACTTCAACAGGAACGAAGCTAAATAGTTTACTTACCTGCGAGTTCTTGCTTCGTTAGCAGCACCAAGGCACGTCCGTCCGCCAAATGCATGGAAGCTCGAAGTGACGCATTTGGTTTGTAACCAAGATGAAGGCGCCACATAGTGCATCAGAGCACAAGACAGGGATGGTGCGCAATGTCAGGAGTCGCAGTAAAGGAAAAGAAAAAGAAAAAGAGATTAAGAAAATATATAATTTTAAAAAAAAGAAAGACAGAAAGAAAAAAAGAAATGAACACATAAATAAATAAATAAATAAATAAATATATTTATATTATATATATTGGTATTGAGAGAATCCACGGCGTGGGCTTCGCCGTAAAAAACTCCCTTATCAATTCGATCGCAACTCCAATTGGAGTGTCAGAACGCATCATGACACTCAGACTGAACACCCGGTCTGGTTTTACCAACATTATCTGTGTCTATGCCCCAACACTTACCTCCTCTGACGAAACCAAAGACATTTTCTACGAGGCATTGCAGAGGACTCTCCACAACATCCCTCTCACCGAAGGCCTGCTAATTCTGGGTGACTTTAACGCTCGAGTGGGAGCAGATCACTCCGCATGGCCAAAGTGCATTGGGCACTTCGGCATTGGCAACATCAACGAAAACGGGCAGCGCCTTCTGGAGCTATGCTCCGTAAACTCATTATGTGTTACAAACACGTACTTTGACCTTAAGAGATGCCAAAGAACATCATGGCGCCATCCCAGGTCTGGCCATTGGCATCAATTAGATCTTATTCTCTCAAGGAGAAGAGTTTGGGCTGTATAAAAATAACTCGTTCCCTCCACAGTGCTGACTGTGACACCGACCATGCACTGGTAGTCAGCAAAATCAAAATTTCGGCCAAGAAAATATACAGATCAAAAGCCCCTTCAATCCCTAAGATCAATGTAACAGCAATCAGAGATGAATCAAATAGAAAGTCATTTGAAAAGTTATTTGCTGAAAGCATGGATAATGTCACCCAATGTGACTCGGTAGATGAAACTTGGAACACTCTCAGTTCAAAAATTCATGACTGTGCCATCAAGTCTTTTGGACAGCATAAAGTTTCAAACAACGACTGGGTAGCCCAGAACAGCGAAATTCTCCTACCTCTCATTGAGCAAAAGAAATCTGCTTTCAATGAGTATAACAAAAATTGCAATCAGAGTACAAAAACTTGTTTGAAAAATGCAAAAGCTAAACTTCAGCTGGAGGTAAGACGTTGCGCCAACAAATACTGGACAGACTTGTGTAACAGCATACAAGAGGCAAATGAAAAGGGAGATATGAAAACCGCCTTTAGTCAGATGAAAGTAGCTCTTGGGCCAATCATCACCAAAAGCGCCCCACTTAAGTCTGTAAATGGTGAACCCATCACAGATAAAAATGAACAACTGAATAGGTGGGTAGAGCATTACTCTCTGTTGTATTCAACTGAGAAAAATATTCCACCAGATTTTGAGGAACACCTCCAAAAACTGCCAATAATGGCCGAACTTGACGCTGAACCTTCCTTAGTCGAGCTTTCCAATGCAATCGACCACCTGTCTGCTGGAAAAGCCACAGGAAGTGACAACATTCCTGCAGAGGTATTAAAAGACCTAAAAGGCCCACTATTACCACACCTGTATAATCTGTTACTGCAGTGTTGGAAAGAAGGCGTGATACCACATGATATGAGAGACGCCAAAATTGTCACACTTTACAAGAACAAAGGAGACAAAGGCGACTGCAACAACTATCGAGGCATATCCCTCCTCAGCATTACTGGAAAGGCTTTTGCTCGCGTCATCCTCTGCCGCCTTCAACAACTGGCGGAAAAAGTCTTACCAGAAACACAATGTGGCTTTCGAAGCAAACGATCAACTATTGACATGATATTAGCACTTCGGCAAATCCAAGAAAAATGTAAAGAACAAAACAGGCCGCTTATAACATGCTTTGTGGACCTAACAAAGGCTTTCGACACCGTAAGCCGATCTGGCCTGTATGCAGTCCTTAAATCCATAGGCTGTCCACCAACATTGCTAAAACTTATTGCATCCTTCCACACTGACATGAGGGCATGTGTCAACTTTGAGGGCTGCACATCCAATTCATTTGCTGTAAACAGCGGTGTGAAGCAGGGATGTGTTCTTGCTCCTACCTTATTTGGTATATATTTTGCAGCCCTACTCAAGAATGCCTTTGGTCAATGTTCAGGTGGAGTACTTATTAACACCAGAGTGGACGGCTCCATTTTTAATGTTGCCAGACTAAAAGCAAAATCTCGTACAGAGCATATTATGTTACAAGAGCTCCTCTTCGCAGATGATGCTGCAATCGTGGCCCACGATGAAACCACGCTCCAGGCTCTCATCAATAGCCTTGCCAAAGCCTGTGACAAATTCATGCTAAAGATCAGTGTCTCAAAAACTGTAGTTTTGACACAAGGCTTGAGAAACCCCAACCCAATCATGCTGAATGGCTCTCCTCTGGAGCAAGTGGGAAAATTCTGCTACCTAGGCTCAACCATCAGTGGTAGCACAGACATAACAACTGAAATAAATGCCAGAATAGGAAAGGCGGCCACAGCTTTTGGCAAACTCTCAAAAAGGGTGTGGAACAATAGCAAGCTGACCATCAAAACAAAGGTACTCGTGTACCAAACTTGCGTCCTAAGCACCCTGCTGTATGGCTCAGAGACATGGACCACCTACTCCAAACATGAAAGATCCCTCAACTCCTTCCACCTGCGCTGCCTACGCAAAATTCTCAAGATCAAGTGGCAAGACAGGATCTCAAATATCGAAGTTCTGAGCCGAGCCAACATTCCATCAACTCAGGCTCTCCTAGGCAAAAAAAGACTGCGGTGGCTTGGACATCTCCACCGTATGGAAAATGATCGCATCCCCAGACAAATTCTCTACGGGGAACTTGCTACTGGCAACCGACCCAGAGGTAGGCCACATCTGCGATTCAAAGACACTTGCAAGGTCACGATGAAAGCATTCAACATCGACCCCAATGAATGGGAGAACCTTGCAAGTGATCGAAGCAGATGGAGACAAAAATTGCGCAGTGGCACGCTCGCAATAGACTTCAAGGCAAAAGAAACATACCTGACAAAACGACAGAGGCGGAATGAAAACACTCGCCAAAGTGAACCCAAAAGACTGACCTGCAATCAGTGCCATCGCACTCTCGGGTCAAACATTGGTAGAATAAGCCACGAGAGACGCTGTCAGTCAAAGTGAAAGTGAATATTCTAGCTGCTAAGACCGTCTGTAAAGACGCTAAAGGCCATATATTGGTATTGACAACAGTGGAATTATCGAAGGCAATGTTGGACATTGATGCCATGGGGAGTGATTGTGCCGAGCTGGAAAATCAAACGTTGTTCGGTCTCAAAGCGTACATCAGCGCCTGCGTGACAAGACTTGAGCCCCAGAATTTGAATGTCGTTGGATGGCTTATGGTCTGGTCGATTAAAATGGACAGAAACAGGCTTTCCATTTTGATTTTCAATGTCACGGAGGTGCTCTCGAAACCGATTGTGAAGCTAACGTCCCGTTTCACCAATGTACATATTATGACATCTAGCACAGCGGATAGCATACACCAGATTACGACTATGGCAAGTGAAGCTTTCCTTAACGCTGAACGTCGCCAAAGGGCACTCGATGGAAGACTGTAGTTTTTATGATATGTCATCTCTTCCCTAGTAACTAAGGTCAAGAAGGGGGCGCTAACTGTTGTGCAGCGCTTCATAGTAAACTGGATTGGATTAGATCTCTGCAGACTATTAACGGTAGTGCTTAGAGGAAGTACACTAAGACAGTAAACAAGTCATCGCGGACCATTTGGGAACAGCCTGGAGAAAATTCAGGGAAAACATGTACAAGGGAAGATAATAGATAATTAGAATAAAAGAATATGAGGCGTTAGTGAAAATGGACGCATAAGTTTAGACTTAAAGGGGGGATTATATCTTAATTTACGTCACACATGTGGCGGTTATATCGACAGCCAATCCAAGCCCGCGTACTGATAGCCACCAGCTGAGTGGGGAATTACAATAGTCTGCGGGGACCTAAATCGTTAGTACTCGGCGAACCTTCCAGTCGTGTCAGTGGTCAGTGTTGCCATTTTCGACTAGACAGAAAATGATGTGGAATTATGCATGGTCTTGTTGATTGAAAGCCATGGCACTATGATTGATATCCAAAGCTCTTGATGGATTCCCTGGCTGATTCTGAGCCGGGACAATGGTGAGTTATAAGAAGAATTCGATGCCAGGAATGACCTCGTAGAAAGCAGATGTAATCGATGAGAAGCGTGGCCATCTAGATCTATCCTTAAGGGAGGGGAACGACGATTTACTAGGAATGAAAGTTGCGAGGAATGTATCTCCCTGAAGATCTACTAGTTAGAGCTCTAGTTCTATATTTTGTAAACTTAAACTGTCTTTGGTGAGACTGGGAATTACCAGCTCATCACAGCTCTAGAACTAGATCTATGCCGTGTAAAGATCTATCTTAATGGTATGAGTGTCAATTGAAATTACTATCCTACGTGTAGGATTGGCCTCTAGCAATACGAATGCGACAGTGATTTCAAAGTGTAGATATTTCAATGCCCACGTCTCCTTAGTGAACTAGGCAAATAATAAATTATTATAACTTAAAGTATTGTCTGAAATACTATGACATCTACAATTTATGTGATGTGTAGAATTGCTTAAGTATAAATCATTACAAAGTTCAACCCTTGGCCAATAATGAGAATTATGGTCCTGGAGATAGCAGTTAAAGTAGTTGGTAGTTAAATCTAGATATTTAAAGGGTTATTAATTCAGTGGGGGATTTATGAGCATGAAAGGAATTGATTTAGATTTGGTTTAGATAATCTAATTAGACTTAGAGTTAAATTTATATTAGAATAGATCCAGACTTAATATTAATTACTACTGACATTGTTGTTCATGATATTGATTTCACATTTAAATATATATATATATATATATATATGTCACAGTGGGAATTAGAATCCAGGGGAATTTTGAATTCCACTAGTGGAGATTAGAATTCCAATCTGTCCTAGGGTAAATTGGAATTCTCATTTGCACTGAATAAATCCAAGTGGAGAATAGAATTCTAATCTCTCCTAGGGCAGACTGGAATCAAATTCTAGTTGAGATTAGAATCATGGTTTCAATTCACCAGTATTTTGTTTTATAAAAATTACTTTAATTGATCATGCCTTACCAATCATTACATGTGAAACACAGAAAACCAGCTTTGAACATGGGCTTCAATCTTTAAAAAATGTTAATAAACCACTAACTTTAGAAAAAACTACTACAAGCATCTAGTGCATTGAGGAAGACTTGTAGGGTCATACCTTACCAATCATTATATGCGAAACAGAGAAACAGTTCTGAACATGGGCTTCAATCTTTAAAAAAATGGTAATAAACCACTAACTTTAGAAAAAATAATCGTTTATTCTAAAGTTAATGTTTTATTAACATTTTTAAAATACACGGTTTTTCTCGATGCACCAAATGCTTGCCAGCCTGTTGCATGGCGTGAAGCTTGAATGAGAGTTACTTCACACAGGTCCCTCACTGTTAAGTCGTTTAATTCAGGGAATTCCAGGGATTTCATATCAATTAAATCCACACATGTAAACCAGTTTTTAATCATCCCGGCTGAACTGTACAGTTTAAACATTTGGCAGTCTGGGTCTCGCAACTTCTTCTCCATTACTTTGCATGGCAGAAGACGTGCGTCAGTGTTCTTTCTATCGGCCTGACGGATTTTTTACCCCAACAGTGTCACCAACAGAGTATGATACTTGGAGTTCTTGAACTTTCTTTTGGTATCGAGAAGCTTGCCTTTTTGCTGCATGTAAATAGGTTAGCCTTGCAGCAAACCTCTGTTCTCTGTGATCAGTGCCAACCATGATTCTAATCTCAACTAGAATTTGGATTCCAATATGCCCTAGAAGAGATTAGAATTCCATTCTCCACTTGGATTTCTTCAGTGCAAATGAGAATTCTAATTTACCCTAGGACAGATTAGAATTCTAATCTCCGCTAGTGGAATTCAAAATTCCCCTTGATTCCAATTCCCACTGTGACATATATATTGTAACTTATCGCAATTAAATCCCTCGTTGTGGCCCTGCAGGTCTGACCCTAAAAGTTACCATTTTGTTACTTAGTAATTAGTATGTTTGTGACTGGGGTTTAGTTCCAAACACAAAAATGCAGTCGAATGTTCTATATCCCATACAATCTAGTAAGTACTAAACCCACGTTCATGACAACGAGTTTTATTTCAAATTCGGAATCAGCGTGTCAAAATAGCTATAATTGGTTGCGAGTTCTTCGTTTTATTGCTTAATAAAAATAATATTAAAAAATATCTTTATAGCCATTTCATTTTTCAAAAGTGGCGGGGTTGTGTATTGTGTATAACAGTAGTATCCCTTGTTTCCATACGGTCCACCGTTCGGTCCATCGTAACCTGTAATCAACCTAGCGGACTTCGATTAGTCGTAAGCATAACCGAAGGCTAACCTGGTCCGGTCCATCTGAACGTGCAATAGGGCCATTAGAGACCAACTGTATCACGTTTAGAGTCCAAACAAACCCAGTTATTGGACACAGATTTTACTTTCTTAGTGCCTATTAATCTTCAATCTTCAATCCTGTTTGCCCTCTTACTATCAACAATGAAGAGGTTGAAATTGTCACAGAGGCCAAATATCTTGGCATTACTATTGATTCATTGCTTAACTGGCATGCGCATGTAACATATGTATACAAGAAAGCCAACCAGCGCATGTATTTCCTCAGAAAGCTCCGCTTTTTAAAAGTTAGCAAAAGCATTCTGAAAATATTTTACACCATGGCTATTCAGAGCGTTTTGATGTATGGAGTTGTCTGTTGGGGAGGAAACATCTTACAAAAAGATAAAAATAAGATCAATAATTTAATTAAAAAAGCCTCCAAAATTTGTATCTGTGATCTGCCATATTTTGATGAGCTGTACACTGGTGCTTGTATTAAAAAAGCTAATATTATTATAAATGACCCCCAACATCCCCTGAACAAGGAATATATAAGATCTGTAAGAAGTTTAAGGCTGTTGTCAAAGAAAACTAAAACTGAGCGCTACTTTGAATCGTTTATTCCATCATCAACTAGGATGTTACAATAATGTCGACATCTTGATCGTAATCTGTGCACAGTTGAATTATGTCCTGCGTGTCAGGTCAATGTGTTTTAGTTAGGGAAGCATATTGTGTGCACTGTTAATTTTGTTAATTTAGTTAATTTATCAGTGTGTGTGTATATATGTGTGTGTGCGCGCTATGTATCATACTTTCTGCTTCTGTAACTGTATTGTTATGTATTCAATGATCAAAACAAATTTCCATGTACAAGGACGAATAAAATTTATCTTATCTTATCTTATCTTATTAAGTACTGATTTGGTCTGACAGACGCTTATAATTTAATAGATGATCTGCATACAAATAAGAAACCAATAATCCAATGTGCTGTTAAGGAAGTTGGCGGATTTCATTCGGGATAACCTAGAAAAAGTGAAAGGGTCTGCTACAAAGACACTGGATTGGTCAATTTTGATTGATGGAGACAAGAGACAAAGAAAGATCGACAGTGGCCAAATGACTCAAGCCTGGGTGCATTGTCTAGACTGGCGACTGTTTCTTTCATTGCTAAACCCGAAAAATGAAAAAAAGAAATCGTACTTTCCATTAATTTTTCGGAACAATCTTCTCAAGCAAATTTCACATTTAGAGGATTTTCTTGGTTTCATTTTACTTGTTATGGCCCGTGGTAGGCGCCAGCGGAAAAGGAGAAGGGAAAGGTTTTCGGAATGAATGGGAGTTAACAGCTTTTTCCCTTTCCAACCCTAGCGTTTTCATGAGTTCTTTCCCTTCAAAGCTAATTTTCATCATAATGTCCACTATCTGGTGTGCAGGGTTAGTGTTAGTTAAATAATAATCATGAGGATTACATTATATTGCTATAACTAAGTTAGATGGTGAACATGCAAACAGCTAAAACTTCGCGACTATGCCATCAAAAATTATGAAATTTGGTGTACTGCATTAATTTTTGACGAAGAGTTACGTGAACACATTCATTTTGAACAAAAATCAGTCTTTACTATTATTTATGTTACATTTTTGAGCTGCAGAAACAGTGACGCATTTTCTTGGGATAGAACCGAAAAATGTGACCGGAAATTTCGTACTTCCCGGGCTCGGAGTCTTCAGTCACTACTTCGCTTTGTTCATCGCCTCCATTTCCACGTTGCAGGTTCAAAAGATAACTGTCTGCGTATTCTGCTATGGATTATGTATTCTCCATGGAATTGTGGTGTTAGCAATGAACTTCCCTTGGTCTTTATTTAACCGAAGTGTTGTGCTGAACATGAGTTATGATCTAAATCTAGATCAAGATCTACAGTTGTGGTCAAGCAACCTGTGTGGTGTGTATGCAATGTGTTAAGTTTCAATTTTATTCTGAAAGGGTGGTCACTTTGATCTATATCTAGGTGTAAATATTCCGAAAAGAGGGCGGCAGTTTGTTACAAATAGGTCAAATAAGAGTGCATTACACAGAGAAGCTGTGAGGCAGACAAAGGCATAGAAAGAACCGGAGAGAAACTGATGAAACAGTAGTTCCAATTAGGCCTAGGAGACAACAGACATTCATTTTTTGCTTTTTGAAGATAAATTACGTGGTCATGTCCATTTTGGACAGATTAAGTCTTCATCATTATTTAATTACGATTTTTTAGCCACAAACAGGAGACCCATTTTGGTTTAATACCGGTAGAATCAAACAGTGGGATCGAAAATTTTGCTCTTTGCCTACTTCGACCCTCTTCGTTCTTCGCCTCTCTTAAAACTTTCTTCACATATTGATGATCGAGAACCAACTTTGAACATCACAGCCATGCACTTTGTAGGGATCCGTGGTGGGAAAATAAGTTTTATTAGTATTTGCATCCATTCCAAGTTCCATTATTGACGTGACCTAGATCTAGATCTGAAGTTGGGTTCAAGCAGTCTGTCTGGTATGCAGCGCACGAAAAATATGATTGTTGAAACAAATATAAAATGTGTTCATGATGTTTCAAGAAGGAGCGAGAGAGAGTGGAGAGAGAGAGAGACAGAGAGAGAGAGAGAGAGAGAGAGAGAGAGAGAGGAAGGGAAGGGGAGATGGACTAGAGGAATGGGTATTGAGAAGATTGGGGGTCCCGAAGGGGGAAGAGGGCTGAATTAGGTTTATCCTTTGCCAAGGCCTCATCTAGACCTGTCATAAAATATTTTGATAACTCGAAACTTTGATCACCTAATGCTCAGGAACCGTATCACACTCAGGCTTCAAACTTTACACAACAGATTATCAGTCCGAAATTAACATGGGCTATAATTATTAGAAATTATGAAATGTTCAGGCTTCTACGTTTCATTTTTCATTGTTTGGGTAACATTTAGATGTATTTCGAGTCATGGTTCGCCATTTTAATGTTTCATTGATGCTGCGCATGCGCATTATGTTTGTTTTGAAGTTGAAACTGAAAGAGAGCGAAGGTGCAAATCTATTATTATAAAAGTGAACTTTGGAGCCTATGTTAGCCTTTACCGAAAAAGGGTAAACAAACTCCAATCCAGAGTAGATTCTGTCATTGTATTTTTTTGTCTGTGGAAAAAACTTACTTTGTGTACTAGATCTAGATCATTATAAGTAATAAAGATATTTCTCCCGGGCAGGGTCGGGTAACTCAGCTAGTGTCAAAATATTTATGTCCGTAGCATCGTTCGCAGAACGGGCTTTTTGACTAGTAATAATGATGGCAATAACAATGACGATGATGACGATGATGATGATGATATAATAATAATAATAACAATGATATTGCAAACAGGAGGTATTATTCTTACTGCACCTATACTACAATGAAACCCGGCTATATTGAAGTAGGCTATATTGAAATCCCGGCTATATTGAAGAATTTTTCAGGTCCCGGCCGAAGCTCTACTTTTTCTTTGTTAAAAAATGTTGGCTACATTGAAGTCGGCTATATTGAAATCCCGGCTATATTGAAACAAAAATCCAGCCCACGGGATGTTTTTACCCGGTTATATTAAATGTTTGCTCCAAAGATTTTTTAACTTTTTATTTTTAAGAACAATGACTGCGCGGGCGCCAAATGATATGACGTATCTCTGTCAGCGCAATCAGTTGAGGAAGGGGAGAGGCCAGATCAGCATCAAATTTCGAGTTAGGAGGTCTCTGATAACAATTACGGTTTAACAATGCCGCGGGCCTCTGACAGCCACGCCATGTAGTCAGAAAGGATTATCAACATAGCTTAATGGCATGATAGCCTCCTTGTGTGTGTGTGGGGGGGGGGTATTTTTTCCGTATTCGACATTGAACTTTTGAACAGCAGTTATGTCATGTTTTCTTGAAATGTTTAATGTGTCTCTTAGTTCGGCTCTAATGGTTATTCCGCGCTTCGCTATTATAGCTTATTCTGAACCATTTTGCACTTACCTCTCTCTCTCTCTTTCTCTCTCTCTCTCTCTCTCATCCTCTCTTAAACATTGTCCCTTATGTAACGATATGGAGTCGTATGAAGGTTTCTTTCTTTCTTTTTTTTTTTTGGTGCACTCCCAGTCATGTTTTGTGCTAAGCTTATAAAACATATGAGAGTCTAAACCTTTGTGGCAAACATTGTTCTTCTGTTAGCATCGCAGCACTTTGCCATCCTTCAGTCAATAACAGACTGGATTATTTCATATGTCTTCTTTTTCATTAAAGTTTTAATCATATGCTTAATTTGGCGTCGGTCTGATAGTGTGAATGGCTCTGTGTGTGTGTGTCCGTGTGTGTGTGTCGGTGTGTGTGTGAGCAAAAAAAAGCAAGGAGGCTCGAAGAACAGGTGAAAGATTAATGGGAATATATCTCACATTAAACGCAATGTGTCGACACGGAAATAAGAACCTATAGGGGAAAAAAAGTTCGGTTATATTGAATTTCTGAAGGAACAAGGAGGGAAATTCAATATAACCGAGAATTGGCTATATTGAAGTTCCGGCTATATTGAAGGTCTTCCCGGGTCCCGTGCCAGTTCAATATAGCCGGTGTTATAACCCAGTTGTTATGGATTCCCTGGAATCATAATGTTGTGTTGATGGGGTGTTGGTTCGACTGCATTTTTTTATAACCGAGAGTTTTATGATTTATTATTTATTCAATCTAAGACCTAACTTTCATACCATTCCAAATACTAAAAGACAATGTGATTAAAGTTCAATTCATCAGACCTGCAGGGTCACATTTATTTATAATAAAGACACTAACAATCTCGACTAGATCTAATTAATTAATAAGGATAAACATCTGTAGCATCACATCCATAATCAATAATACTTCCTTCTAAGTCTAGCTCTATACTTCCTCTAATAACATTTAACTCTGGACTCACTAATTGTCTGCTTAAACTATTAGGTATAGATCTATATATCTAAAAACTAGATTACTTATTAGATGACAATTACAGTCTCTGAATACATAATGTCATATGGGATATTCTGCCTACAATTCTAGTAGAACGAGCCCGTCAACGACAAGTGACGTCGGCCCAGTTAAGTACAGAAATCCAGATATATTTAGCTCTAGGATGGGCTGGCATTTCCCAGCCTCACCCAGATAATTCAATCACAGTTAGTCATATATTTCATACATTAATTCTAGATGCAGCTCTAGATGGCAGTTTAATTTTGCATTCACTCCTGGTGGGTTCCTTCAAGACTCTCCTAACGGATAAATGTCGTACGTTTCATTCACTGTGGGTGTCATCAAGAGATTCTATCTTCGATTACTTACGATTGGTCTGGCACTAAGGCCAGAAACAATATATCAAAGCGGTGTCATGTATTACGGAGCTGGTATGGGTGATAGTGCCCTCCAGTGTTAGGGTTCTGGTACTAAAGTCCCCTCTCGCTGTTATGAAGAGGGTCTTCTCAATGATGGTATTATGACTTCATTTAAATCGAGAGGTATTTAATATTTCATCTTCCGTACCATGCCACACACTAAGAACAATCTGAATAAGTTTCATAAACAGACCTGCAGGGCCACAAATTTAATTACATTAAATTTCCTAACAATTTTGTCTAGATCTATTACATACTAAGGACAACATCAGCAGCATCAAATGAAAATTCAATAATATGTCACTAGAAGTCTTCTCTAGATTCCTATAATGTTATGATCATTCTGACTCACTAACAATTTAAGTACTAGTTATATATCTCTCAGATATAGTCTGCCTACTATCTATCAAGCAATATACTAATATGGTCTCTAGCGACGATGTCATCTCAGCTATTTGTGCCTACCGCTTATAATGGATCAAGCTCGTCAATATAAACTGTCGTAGTTAAGTCTAGAGATCTACTCTAGGATGGGCTGGCAATTCCCAGCCTCATCCAGACAAATCAATCCCAATTCACAGATGTGTATGCCATACATTCATACTAGTTGCAAGTTAATATAAATCTTTGTCTTGCATTCTTGGGTAGCACTCCTAGTATATCCGGCAATTCTGTCCTACTGGATAAGTTATATTCAGCACCTCGTTCATTGTTGAGTCATCAATGGACAAACACTTACGCTTGGTCCCTGGTATTAGAAAAACCAGGGAACAGTAGACAATAGCAGTGGGCATATCTCATTCAAGCATATGGCTTCATCTCAAATGTCTATAGTGGACTAGACATGAATCGAACACAATTATGATTCTTCAGGCAGAATCGTGCCGACGCCTGCACAGATTGGAATTTTCTGTATGGAGTAATGGACAGCGGATGAGTTCTTTTGTTTCTCGGGGGCCTCAGCATAGTGCTGTTGGCCCCCTGTTCTTGATTTTCTCTCTCTTTGGTCTTTCTTGTTGTTGTTCTTTTTTTTTCTTTCTTTCTGTTGTTGTCTTCATTCTTCGTGGTATTTTATATTTATTAATTTTTGGGATGCGCCAAGGCAAGGGCAAGGACAAGACAGGAAAAAGGGGAAGACAGAGAAGCAGTTCTAGGACACTGTCCCTTTCAGGAGTTTGATCCCTTTATAGCCAATATAACATGTCACTAATTGACTGTTTTCTTCTGGAGCCCCAGTTAAAACAAGTAATAAGATATTAGGACCTAGCAGGGCTCTAGAGTTTTTGAATTTTGGTCTTTAGTTCTTGGTGCCGCCAGGGAGCCTGGCGGCACCAGGACTAGTCCCGCAGCAGAGCATAATTTCAGGGATCTTATTAAAAACTCTGCGTTGGGTGGTCCCGGGTGCAATAGGCATTCGAGGCCATTGTTTCTGCCTGTATGGCTGGGTCGGCAGAAAGAGTCTGTCGGCCCTGGCAGATAAAAGGATAACTGTTCTAAAATAAATTTATATCACAAAACAATGTGTTTGTATATTAATATATTTATTTATTTAAGATTTTTAAATTAAAATATTGTAGTTACGTATATATTTATTTGTTTTATATTTATAGCTGGCGAGCCCTCTGTCAGTCCGTGCGCGGTTGAAACGGCGTCACCCAGCCTCCGGCCCCCACCGGTGGCCGACCTCAGCACGCTATTCCGCGATGGGATTTTGAGTGGTGCCATTGCTACCATGATCTGCCAGGTCAGGAGTGCCAGCTTTGCTACAGTCAACATATAGATTTATTTTGTTGACAAGGGCCCTTTTTTCTTTTTTAAAACTATTGTCTACAAGAGACAAGACACCGGCCAATGTAAATGGTTTTTTCGTTTCATTAAATAACCTTTTGAGTTTGTTCCTTTCTATTACATTTTTCTTACAATTAAAAAGAATGTGCTCCGTCGTCATGGGCACGTCGCAGAGATTACAATTAAAGTTGCCCCTAAGTCTATAAGTTTCTATTCTTAGGGTATTTAGGCCTAGCTCGCTGGGAGTGCTAAAATCCATAACAAATGTTTCCCAGTTCTGATATATCTGCTTTATTATGTTTACTTTTTGATTTAGGTATCCTTCAAATTCAGTTTTCCAAATTTCATTTATATGTTTTTTAATTAGACTATAGATGTCACTTTTATCTAGTTTAATGTTTAAAATTTCTGTTTTTGTTGTGGCACTCTTAGCCAGGAGGTCGGCCCGTTCATTCCCGGTGACCCCCACGTGGCCCGGTATCCATAGCAGGACCACGTCTGTACCGCATCTGAAAATCCTATCTACAAGTGTGATAATGCTGTGTATCATGTTGTGTTTGCTGTTAGACTGGCTTTCTGTCTGTATTGTCTTTATGGCTGATAATGAGTCTGTAAGAATGGTCACCCGTCGGTCCGTGATCCGGCGGGCGTCCAATTCTATAAGTGTTTGTTGTATTGCGTGTAGCTCTGCGGTGAGTATACTCGTGTTGTCTGTGATTCTGATTGACCTATCTAAGTCTGCGTCTGTGCTGTAGATGCCCAATCCCACACGCCCGTCCTCTGTCTTCGACCCATCCGTGTAAATTTTCTCTGTGTGTTTGTAGTATCTTTCTATGTGTTCGTACACCCTGGCTTTCATAATGGTAGGTGTATCTAGTTTTTTACTGATTTCATCTGGGAGTGATGGACATAGGTATGGCTACACTTTTATACTGTGCAGCCACCTGCAAACTACCGTCCAAATCCCTAGATTTGATTGGTGCATCCATGCGAGCTCATCTCGCAGTATTAATATATTCTACGTGGGAGTTGGTCACGGCCTTGTACTAAAAACAGACAAGGTCAATTTAAAATGTCAAAACAATTACTGAAATCTTTAAACCCTCGTGCTTTCTACATTTTATGTACGAATTTCTGAACGCGACTAAGCGTCTTAAACTATCTATCCTTATTCACCCCTTCTCTTCCCTTCTAAGTGTTCATCAAAATCACGGGGTCGAGAATTGCACTGTCACTCCTAACTTATACATTTATTCTATCTCGCCCCACTTTCTTTCCATCTCTAAGAAAAAGTGTTTCAAAAACAAACTGTTCACGAGAACAGTTCAAGGACAAAATTACGCTGGTTATAATCAACGAGACCGTGAAAAATCAACTCCTTGCAAGTCGTGACCCAGCACGGCATTTATAGCACTTAAACCCTGACATCCCCCACCCCAGTGGAAATTTTAAGAAAAATTTACACGATAGGATCGAAGAAACCACAAAGTTATTGTGGTGGGGGCTCAAGTACTACTGTAGAAAAGTCAGCCTTAAGCTTGATAACAAAAAATTTAACTAAGAACGTGCATATTGGATGGACAAAAAGCATACAATTATTGATGCCACGTTCTGTAGAATCTAGTCTATCGAAACATTCTCACTCCACACGATCAAACTTCTCACGAACATTTATAATAACAATGACTATGTCACTGTATACTGCTGAATTAAAGTATAACTATAATCAAACAATCAGGCCTTACTGAAGGAATAGGCTCATAATTATGTAGTCAACACACATAATTGCTGCTTATATACACATTCACAAACAATATATTGTTAATTAAAATACTGTGGTATCCAATGGCAGCAGTAGCTCTGGTAGCTTGGTTTGCCATGTCTCCATCTCATTGACCCGCTGACAAGGGCGTCAGGTTTGTCAGAAGTTCAGGTCACAGTCCGGAATGACGCTGGTGGAAAGAGGATATTCACAAAAAAGGATTGTAACAATTGTTCATAAAGTAGTGAACAAGATAATGTGAATCCATCCACCGTCCAGAATTGAGGGGGAAAAGCACTATCCAACCCCAATACAAGACACAAGACTCTTTAATAGGAAACTAACTTAAACGTGACAAAACATCAGCTTGGGAATTGTCACCGCCAGGGATAGCCCGGATAACAAACCGGTATTCCTGGAGTGCAAGACTCCACCTCGTTAATCGAGCATTTTTAGCCCTGTTAGACTTCAAGAATAACAACGGACGATGGTCCGTTTCAATTATAAACTCGGACATGAGTAGATATCGCGAAAATGCGTTTACAGCAAAATGATAGCGAGGCACTCTCGCTCGATAATTGCATAGCGGCATTCCCTATCTAGCAACTTGCGGCTGGCGTATAGACACGGCCGCAAGGTATCGTCTCGTTCCTGCAACAACACAGCTCCTAATCCCTTGTCCGACGCATCAGTGCGGACAATAAATATTTGGTTTATATCTGGCAGTATGAGAAGGGGGGAAGTCGAAAACAATCGTTGAACGGTACGAAGTGTATCAGCACATTCGGTTGTCCATTTCACTTTATTAGGAAAATTCCTTCTTGTGAGGTCCGACAACGGAGCTGTAAGCGAAGAAAAATTTGGAATGAACTTTCTATAATAATTAAGAAAGCCCAATAAACTCCGAACTTCTTTCTTAGTTCGAGGGGCTTGGAGCTTTAAAATGGTAGTTATCTTCTTGTCATTAGGGGTTTGAACGCCATGGGCAATTGTATGGCCCAAAAAATTAATTTCATTGTATCCTAAAAACACTTTACTGGGTTTCGCCGTAAGGCCAGCTCGACGAAGAGCAATAAAAACTTGACGTAGGGCTGCGAGGTGGCCCGACCAATCGGTTTCATAAATACAAATGTCGTCAAAATACGACAACACGGAATTTATATTCTGGAGCAATATTGTCATCATACGCGCGAAAGTGGCAGGGGCTGTAACTAATCCAAAAGGCATATAGCGCCACTGCATAAGACCCAACGGGGTCTGAAAAGCGGTATATTGCTTGCTATTCTCATCAAGCGGAATTTGCCAATAGCCTTTGGAAAGGTCAATTTTAGAAAAAATCGTTGCCCTCGCTAACTGCGCAAAAAGATTCTCCTGGTTGGGAATCGGTTCAGCGTCATATATCGTAACCTCATTAAGTTTACGATAGTCAATACAAAAACGCACTGTATCATCTTTTTTTTTCACTAAGACGATGGGTGAGTTATATGGGCTCGTCGATCGCTCTATCACTCATAGGTGAAACATGTTACGTACCTCGGTTATTATAGTATCCTGTGCGTGCAGCGGACGCGGGTATGGTTTAACGAAGACGGGTATATCCGTCTTTAATCTTATAACATGCTGTACCAATGAAGTATTACCTGGTAGATCAGTAAAGACCGTAGTAAACTCGTTAAGCAAATCTCTTATATCTTGTCTTTGCGATTCAGACAGATCTGGATTTATATGTACATCCGAAATATTTTCAGAAGATTGCAGTGCGGGGATTGAATGATCTATCTTAATAGGATCATCATCGTCAACTGAAACTAAGGCCGCATTGGCCTGAGCAACTACATTTCGGCGATTATTCTGACGATTATCGTCGTCGGACAGGTACTGCTTTAACATATTTATATGGAACACTTTGTCCTGTCCCCGAATCTTTATAAGATAATTTACTCGAGAAAGTCTCTTTAGGACTTTAAAAGGTCCCTTCCATGTAAGAAGGAGTTTATTTTTCGTCTCCGGAAGGAGAACAAGAGTTTGGTCTCCGACGGCCAAGGTTCGCAATCGGCTACCCTGATCACGATATGCTTTATAAATACTGGCATGCGCACTCGAAGATTTTTGTGCGAGCTGACATGCATTAAGAATTCGATGTCGCAAGTCTACAACGTATTGATATGCAGACCGCGTATCGTTGTCGTCGGTGTCTGATCCGGCGAATAAATCACGGAGTATGGCCATTGGACCACGCGGCTTGCGACCATACAATAATTCGAAGGGGGAAAAACCCGTCGATGCATTCGGTAGTTCTCGGTATGCAAAGAGAATAGCGGGGAGTTGTCGATCCCAATCACTCGGCTTGTCGGCCGAAACTCGCGCAAGCATAGCTTTCATGGTAGCATTCCATCGTTCACAGCAGCCATTAGACTGTGGGTGGTATGGAGATGTCAATCTTTGTTTAATCCCTACCAATTCCAAGACTTCTTAAAAAGTTCAGAGGTAAACTGTGGACCTCTGTCCGATAAAATTTCAACCGGAAATCCAAGACGCGAAAAAACAGTAATAAGGGCTTCAGCCACATGATCGGCTGAGATGTCTTTTAGTGGAATGGCCTCTGGCCAACGGGTTGCGTAGTCAATGACAGAAAGTATGAAGCGATGTCCTCTGTCTGACTTGTGTAGAGGGCCAACTATATCTACGGCAACGCGCTCAACTGGTCTGGAGACCATTGGCATCTCCTGCAGAGGAGCCCGCGATGCTCTCCCTTTAGGAGTACGTCTCTGACATTCGTCACATGTTGATACGAACCGGTTTACATCTGCGTAAATACTGGGCCAAAAAAATTGCGATAGTATTCGAGACTTAGTTCTGGCCTTTCCTTGGTGACCCGCCAAGGAAGTGTCATGCGCGAGACGAATAATGTCGCGACGAAAAGATCTTCGTACTACAAGTTGCATAACGGTCTCTCGCTTATTCCGAAAATTACGATATAATAAGTCATCTTTAATAAGAAACTTAGAGGTATCCGGCGCTGTAGGATCAACTTTAGTAAACAAATGTTTCAATGTGGGGCCTGAGTGTTGTTCATCATGGAATGCACTAGAAATTATGTTCAATTCAATAGTAGGGTTGCTCAATGCACTGTCTGCTCGTCGAGTCGATTGTAGGCGTGTTGTCGCACAAGCAACACTCTCATCCTCAGTCCAAATTTCCAAGTTACCGATAGGAAACTTTATTACTTGAGGTACATTCCCTATGATTAAATCAGCCACCGGATTAGGCAGTACACATGCGGTAACAATACCTGTGAGAAAAGGTGTATCAATATAAACTTCTGCAAGACGGAATCGCTCTACAGATCCGCCAAAAGTAATACAAGTTACATCCTTATCCAAAAATTGTGTTGGACGGACTAGTGACTGCCGAACGCCGATAGTCGTGCATCCGGAGTCACGGAGAACGGAAGCGCGAATCGCGTTAACGCGGCCCTGGTAAAATGTTAATTCCCCCAGTTCATGTAGGGCCGACATGACTGGAATAGCCTTTGATTGCGATGAAGATTTATTAGTATAACCAACATCTGTATAGGGTGTAGATTGTACAGAGCAGACCTTTGCCGCTCCCATTTTAACGGTACACAATCTTTGTATGTGGCCAAACTGATTACACCTGAAGCACATAATACGGTGTGAATCGTGTCCACGATAAGGCCGACCTTGCGGTCTATCATAATCATTATTATTACTAAAATACACTCGCCGGGGCGGTCTCTGAAGCCGGTTATGTTGATGGCTTGGATAGTTGCCACTATAATACGGGCGAGGCTCGTAAAAAGAATGTCTCTGGTATCCTCGACGCGCGGGATAAATCACTCCGATGCGGAAAATCCCGCGGTGTAAGAAATGACGAAGTGGGGGTCACAAAGGACTCCAGCTCTAATTTCGTTAACGTTATCTCACGCTTCCTCTGTTCTCGCTGCACAGCCTCTTTTTCTCTTTCTCTTTCTCTTTGTTCCTTTTCTCTATCTCTCTCTTCTTTTTCTCTTTCTCTTTCTCTTTCTCTTTGTTTCTTTTCTCTCTCTCTCTCTTCTTTTTCTCTTTCTCTTTCTCTTTGTTTCTTTTCTCTATCTCTTTCTTCTTTTTCTCTTTCTCTTTCTCTTTGTTCCTTTTCTCTCTCTCTTTCTTCTTTTTCTCTTTCTCTTTCTCTGACTCCTACACACAGGGAAGGCTATGCACGGAGTGAAGTCCCCCGGTCAGCTGCTGTCTCGGCTGCCTATATTATCAATACGCCTTAACGGTTAAGTGACGTAGACAAATAAATAGTTCTCACCCCCACGTTGAAAACGGGGTGTTAATCTTCATCGATAGCACATTATCTTTACATTTTAATATCAGTAGTATATATCTGATTATCTATAGCCGAGGCGTTCTCACTACAGGCCGGTCAGCCGAATGTAGGTCAGACATGTAGTGGTCCGACCACTGGCTAGCCTCACCAGGCCTCACTCAGAAACAAAGGGCAGTTACTCCCCCTGATTTTTCAGTGACAATATCGATACTCCAAATCGATACGACATGACAAATATAAAATAGAGAGTAAAGTGAGACTCGATACCATAAATGAAATAAGTACGGCATCGACCCGGTCTGTATTTCCCGAAATTCAAAGACAGTTTACATTACACATTCGCTACTCATGCTTCAACTTGTGAACTCGTGGATTATAAAGATTTTAAGATATCTAGACAGATCAGAATATACATAGAAGTGACTCCTTCATTTATCCGTCTCTTGATTTCATTTCATCAAGTCAAGAAGAGAACGAAGGATTCTGTAAACTGTATTTTTTTGTTTTAGTTCATCACATCAACTGGGATTCTGTAACATCAGTGCATTGTAAATTGTGGTGTTTCGTGCTGTACGGTGGCTGTGAGTGAGCTGCATTATTGATTGTAGGAAACCGCCTTGACTGTAGATCTAGTCTAGATCTAGATCTAGATTCTACTTTTTACATGAACTGGACTAGGGGTCTACAAATATTCACTCAAAATGGGACGAAAGTGTTCTGTGTTTGGCTGCAAAACAGGCTATAAAACTGATGATTCCAAAGAGAAAATACCAATCTATGGATTTCCAAAGGACAAAACTAAGTGTCACGAGTGGGTTGCAAGCTTACCGAACAAACTGAATGTAGAAGATGTTATTGGAAACATGGGGATTTGCGCCCTGCATTGGCCAAAAGATGTTCCTACAACTAAGATCCCCTCCTCTCGGCATTATGTTCCAGCTGTGCCCCCATCTGTGTTTCCTAATGTTCCCTCATCTTGTGTTCCCACTTCTACCTCCACTACTCCACGCCGCAGAAAAATGTCTACACAAGAGGCCTGCGCAGTGGATATCGATGAAATGAGTGAGTTTCTCGAACTTGACTCACTAAAATCTGAGAGCTTCCATGACCTGTTAAGTCGCAAACTAAAAGACCTGGGTTTTTTGGCAACGAGTACTAAACAACCGAACAATTACATTTTCCTTAGCCATGAGAGAACCGGTCCAATACCAGAGTTTTCTGTTCATTTCAAATTATAACTATTATAAGCAAAGATGAGAGTGAGACGTTAATTTTAGACTATGAAGCATACTGCAGTGTGAAGAGGATTTTTCACCAGTTTATAAAGAAAATTAAGTCATGGAGTCAACTTGATGAAGTTCTTCGCTTTGTGATGGCTTATTTATGCATCGGATCAGTATGATGACAAGAAGACTGCACTCATCAAAAGATCTGTAACACTAAAAAATACCAAAAGAACAGTCGCATCTACACGCACCAGGATCTCCTTCTTGCATTCACTTGGTTATTCTTTTGAAGCGGTTCTGCCTCCAGTTGCAAAGCGACAACATCCAAAGAGGAAGATTGCTAAACTGACGTCAAAATCACAATAAATCCCTGGAGTAATTATTATAATGCCTGCATCCACATTACAGACTACATGTATTCGTGAGTACAAAATAACATTTAGTTCATTGTTATTGTTGTCAGTGCTATTGATGTTGTACAGTTTGTCTTTTTTCTTTCTCCCATTCATGTTCATTTTTGTTTGGTATAGGGTGAAGGTGGTGGTAAAGGCAATGACTGAATGAGGATAGGGAGTTATTTAAGTGTGTGTCTGAAAGATTGCTATTAACTTCCCCTGGTATACACTGCATTATAATGACGGCTTTTATCTGGTGCCATTCTATGCAGGCTATCAGAATTAAACCACGAATACTGTTCAAATGAGGTTCTGTTTCTTAAACAACACAGAAATTTTCATTCACTCAAATTCCACATCACACTAGATCTAGAATTAAAAAATGAATCTACATCAGTACATGCACAGTTGTGTTATTGAACCATGCTTCATCGCTTGGTCAATTTGTCAGTTTTATGAATCATATGATTTTATGTAATTTTTTTTAAACTGAACCAAGCATCGTTGGTCCTGCACGTAGTATTTGTTAATGAAGGTATTTTGTGTGTTTAATTTTTTCACTTATCATAATTTTAAAAACATTTTTGTGTGTTCTAAGTAATGCCGAAAACGCGATAGTTTGTTAGAACACATTTCTCATTAC
Source organism: Onchidella celtica (assembly GCA_963931925.1). Classification (NCBI taxonomy): domain Eukaryota; kingdom Metazoa; phylum Mollusca; class Gastropoda; order Systellommatophora; family Onchidiidae; genus Onchidella; species Onchidella celtica. The sequence continues at coordinate 6,750,404 of OZ007579.1, read as the reverse complement.
TAGTATCTGAGCTAGCCCATGTGGACCTCTGTTCTAGTAATACATGTAGTACTAAACGTATTATTTAATTAATGCTAGTCAGTCTCTCTGCGGCGAGACGGCCCACTACATGTCTGACCTACATTCGGCTGACCGGCCTGTAGTGAGAACGCCTCGTCTATAGCCCATTCACCATAACATCAGTGATATTCTATTTACTAGCATACTACTGTTTATCTACGCATTCCTGTTGTTCAATAGTTCCCTCTTGCTTAAAATGACGTCATCAAAAAAATACCGTCCTTATCTACAACTGACGTACTTCACATGTTATATTTATTCACCTCCTCTCTATAATTAATTCGGTTATTTCCCCTTGACCACTAACCTCACACCAATTACATTTGATTATGACAGCCAGGTTTCACTGTATTTTGTTATATGATAATAATCTCGTCCAAATTTCATTGTATTTGCATTTTAAGACAAGGTGATCCATATAGTAAGCCCGAGTAAATACAGAAAGTGGCAAAAATGTGGATGTTGTGTGTTGCCCACAAACCTTTCTGTGTCACCAATGGATTTAAAACCATTCCACGTGGCCATCAATTGACATTAGAGACATTTAGGTGAAACTTAAACGAGTTGAATTTCTTCACCTCGGAAACGTTTCAATCACAAAACTGTTCGAATAGAATATAGACAATGCAAAAGGCATGAGAGGTATGAAGTAGAGGGCAGAATATACATGTAGATGAGAGAATCACATTCACGGGAGAGTGAGGGAGGGAGGGAGAGAGTGAGAGAACGGCAAAGAGAGAGTGAGTTTGGCTTTGAGTTTGAAGAAACCATGTTGGCACGACAAAGGCCACAGCTTTCCAGGCAAAAGCATGTCGATAGACAGAATATAGACAGAATATAAAAGAACAGTAAAACCAAAGTAAACCATATCAGAAGGGCCCACCAACCAACAGAAGGGACAGAGAGAGAGAGAGAGAAATAGAGAGAGAGAGAGAGAGAGAGAGAGAGAGAGAGAGAAATATTTATGTAATGTTTATGGAACATAAACTACAGGACACTGAAATAGGTAAAGAGAAGTAAGCAAGGTTTTTTTTTTATTTTCGCGGTCATGCTGGATTATCTTGCTCTCTGGATTCTCCGGTTCCTTCAGCTAACGAAACTTGTTAAGGAAATATGCCAGGTTGGCCAGCCAAAGGCAAATTAACAGGGAGGAAATCTGGCCAGTTGCTGCGTTACCGTCTCTGTTACTTCCTCCATTATCTCCTTCGTTACCGTCTCTGTTACTTCCTCCATTATCTCCTTCGTTACCATTGTCACAAATCCCAGACTGGGAGATGTAATAGTTTATGACAGGACGACAATCACGAACAAACAAGTTTAACACTTAACAAAACAACCCATCAGACTCACACATTTATTAAACATAATTATACATATAATAGCGCAATTACATACATTATATTATTGAAATGAACTGCCGTACAACGGCCTTATTCTCACACACACTCTCCCTCGGATCCACAATCCGGTAGTTACTCCTAAAGGCACTTCGGCCTCAGCCTCTCCCCTCAGGGTCTTAATAGTACATTAATGATTCACTGGCACCGCAGTCTCTCAACATCACCTTCCTATTGCCATACAACTTATCAGTTCACGTGCCCATCATCATGGCAATAATATAGTATCTCATTCACTCTCATATCTACGTCCCTGTCCGTGGCCTGACTGCCACGACTTTATGTGCTTCTACTGTCCTGCACTGACAGCCTCACTTCTGGCCTATGTGTGGCCTCCGGCCCTATGCTGGCCTATCACTTGTGCTCATCGAGGTGGCTCTTCGGCCCGTCCCCGACACCTACAAGAATAACATTACATTGGTATAATACCCTACCATTTCTATTCACTCCACCTCTCCTTACAATCCATGAAGCGTACACACACTAGTTCACCTTTCACTCACCACACATCTTACGGTAACACCCCTCCATCGGAGTACGCACTACTCACTCGCGCTACAAATCCATGAACTCACTTTCATCTATCGCTCGTGGCGCACATTGCTATATCCAATATCAAGGACTTCCACATTCCTCACATATACTTATTCACATCATGGTAATAGACGAATATAATATAATACATCAATCATAATAATCAATCAACATTCTACATACCAGTCATTACTGGAAAGACTCTCTCACTAGTCTTCTCGACTGCTTCCCTTATGTCCGCCCGATGGGCTCTTATTCACAGGTCCGCTCCGTCGGGCCTTCTAACTTGCAGTGATAGTTATACAGCGCTTTCGCCTCCTTCAGACCCCCCCCCCCCACTACTCACAACAGCACGCTTAACTTGCTGTCTACTGTGAGCTCTTCTTACTCTACACCCGCTCTGTAGCAATCCCCTTAATTGCACTCACTCCACTCGTGACATCATCCCCCACCCCAAAAAAATTAATGCAATTAATTTCAAATCGCATCAAGATGACTGTCAACGAGTGAGCGTGAGCAATACCTACACTAAAAAAAATGACCTAGCAGTTCCCCTAGTATATAAAATACCGAAATCAGGGGAAAATATGGGGATCAATATGGCCTGAAATATGCATATATGTGTCACATCATGAATAGCTAACTAACCACCATACTTAATACCGAATCAAAAACCATTCAACCTATCAACCATTCTTCATATCATATTTATAATGTCAATATTTTAAAGTCGACTCATTCACACAGATCCTGTCAGTGTTCTGTCCTCCGATGTATAAGCTGCTGAACTCTTGCCCTAGGCTCGACTAAGGTAGTCGGCGATATGATTGCTGGTTCCTGGAATTGGTTGAATAACGAAGGTATACGGCTGCAAAGCCAATGCCCATCTAGACAAGCGTGGGCTGGACGAACGATTCTTCGACAAAAATGTCAGTGGCTTGTGGTCTGTCTGGATACAAAATTCTCGTCCCATGAGATAACGTCCTAGTTTCTGGACGGACCAGACAATGGCAAGACACTCACGCTCTATCACAGAATACTTTCTTTCTCTCTGCAATAACTTCCTACTGACATAACATACAGGATGGAGACATTCGTCCTTCTCCTGTAGAAGACAAGCGCCGACACCAGAGTCCGACGCATCCGTTCTGAGGATAAAATTAGATCGAAAATCGGGTAATATCAGAATGGGTGACGATGATAACGCTGTCACCAAATTATCAAATGCTGTCTGACATTCAGACGTCCACTGGACCTTATCGGGTTGTCCCTTCTTAGTAAGGTCAGTAAGAGAAGATGACAAGGAGGAAAAATTTGGAATGAACTTTCTGTAATAATTTAAAATTCCCACTAAGCTTCTGACTTGTTTCTTTGTTTTTGGGATTTGCAACCCTACTAACTTGTCAATTTTTGTTTCTTCAGGTCTCTGAACACCTCTACCCACGATATGTCCTAAGAATATTATCTCTGGACATGCCAAATCCATCTTTGCGGGTTTAGCAGTTAGCCCAAACTGGCGTAATCGTTGAAAAATTACTGTTAGTGTCTGAATATGATATGACCATGTCGACGTATGACATGCTATATCGTCAAAGAATGACACGACATTAGGTATGTCCTCCAACACTAGTCTCATTAATCGTGCAAACGTCGCTGGCGCGTTTACCAACCCAAATGGCATGACCTTAAATTGGAATAATCCAATGGGCGTTTGGAACGCCGTGTATTGTTTAGACTCCTCAGTAAGCGGGATTTCCCAATAACCTTTCGTTAAATCTATCTTGGAAAACCACGTGGACCCGGCCAATGAAGCTATTAATTCCTCCTGAAACGGAATAGGCTCCCTATCGCCTACCGTAATAGTGTTCAATCTTCGAAAATCAATACAGAACCGCACCGATCCATCAAGTTTTTTCACGAGGACGATGGGTGATGAATACGGCGATGTTGATGGTTCTATTACATCTAACTTCAACATTGACTCAACTTCCTTTATGACTCTATCTCTCGAAGAAAAAGGCAACGGATACGGTCTAAGAAATACTGGCTTATCCGAAGTCAACTTTATTTGGTGCTGGATCACCGTAGTGCGACCCGGCAAATCCGTAACAACATCCGGAAATGACGCTAACAGAGTCTCAAGTTCCCTACTCCTTGAACTCGTAAGGTCAGGGTTAATTTTTACGTCCCTGTAACCTTGTGTCGGAGTTAACTCCGGCAATTGAATTTGTAACTCTTCCTGCGCCTCGGTGTCGCTTACGTCACCGTCCAACTGGTCTACGACCCCCGTACAAGCAGTAGAGAAGACAGTCTCCTCTGGTCTTGTCTGTGCACACAGATACTGTGGTCTCTCATAAAATCTCTGTAGCATATTAACATGGAAAACCTTACTCGCTCCATCAATGTGGATAGCGTAATCTACCTTTGAAACAACTCGCTCAATAACATAGGGGCCTTTCCATGTCATCAATAACTTATTATGGTCCGTAGGTAACAACAATAGGACCTTGTCTCCTGGCTTAAAAATTCTCAGTTTGGAACCTCTATCTTTATAGTCTTTTGCTCTTTTCGAAGCGATACCAGAAGCTTCTTCTGCTATAGTGCGCGCTGAAGATAGTCTTTCTCTTAAATCAACAAGGTACTGAAACCTTTTTAAACGGTTCCGAAACCGTGGGGATCTTTTGAAGAGGAGCCTGGGGTGTACGACCCTTATGCGTCGTCTTTTGGCACGCACTGCACGTCTTACAATATAACCGTACATCTCTGTATACTGACGGCCAATAAAAATCTTTCAGAACTCTCTCCTTGGTTCTAGTACTTCCCATATGACCCGCTAATGGAACATCATGGGCCAGACGCAATACTGTAGCAATTAACGACCGTGGCACGACGACCTGCTTTTGAACGGAAGCCACTGTGACGTACATACGGAACAGAATGCCCGCCTGAACAATAAAGGAGGACGACCCGTTCTTATATCTCCTCGTTTTCTCGGTTCGCGCTTCCCCAAAACATGGGTTTAATGATGGGTCCTCCCTTTGTAATCTCGCCAAGCGCTCTGGCGTGATATCTAGGTTGACCGCTGGGGTAGCCAAAGGTCTAATCTTATCTTTATCAGCTACCCGTCGACGTGTTTCGACCGCGGCGCAAAAGTCAATACCTTTTGATTGCGACCATGCTTGCACGTTCTCATCTGAAGGGGAAACTACCCGTGATACATTCCCAATGATGAGCTGGGCGCCTGGAAAACAACCAACGACTGCTTCGACTTCCCCGCTAAGGAAAGGTGTATCTATCATTATTCTTGCCATGGGTAATTTCTCAATGGCCCCCGAAAATTGGATGCACGGGACAGTCTCACCTGTAAGCTGTGAATCCCGAATGCAATCCCTATGCACTCCCACAACGGTAGATCCTGTATCTCGTAAAACCGAGACCGGTTCGTCCCCAACAAACCCCGGATAAACCCTAAGACCACCTCCTGTATGACATGAATTTATAACGGGGATCTTTCTCCCACAAGGTAAAACACCGGAAGATAATAACTTCTCACAACTGGGACACTTAGAATACTGTCCGCCTCCGTTGTCCGATGTAACACACGCAGCCGCATGATGAAATTTATTTGGGGAACATGGACTGGAGCTACTGTCCACGTTCGCCGCTATCCTACCTGCAGGGCAGTTCACGCTGATGTGATCTGCTCTACCGCAGTTCCAACACTTCGCGGCCCTACACTCGCGTGAAAAGTGACCCACGCGTCCGCAAGTCCAACACTCCGCTCCCTGTGCTGTACTAGGCCTGGGTCCCCGTGACCCATCGCGACCGGAACTAGAGTCCCTATGCCGTCGGTCATCGGCAAAGGTCACAATTCGCCCCCGGCCATTACCGCGACCTAGCCCTCCTGCTCGGTCAAACTTACCGGATCCATATGCCGGTGATTGGTGATAGCCCCTACGCTGCCCCTGGGCTTGCCCGCTATAGGCACCACGCTGACGGGACCTGTCCCTAAGTCCTGCCGGCGACCCCTCCACAACGGCGACGTACCCAGCATCTTGGACGTACGCCCTGGCGACTGGTTTGGACGGATGTGCCGTACGGTATGCTTCCGCCAACTTAGACGCCTCCTGCACCGTCGCGGGTTCGTTCTCTTTCAGGAAAGCCACCAGATCTTTGTGGCACGCCGCGTACAGCTGGTCACGGATCATTAGGTCTTTCAGTTTAGCGAAATCCGTGCCCACATGCGCCAAGTCTACCCAGTTCGCGAAATACTCCGTTAGTCTCGCGACGAAGGCAGCAAAGTCCTCCCTGGTATCTGCACGTGCCCGCCTAAACTGCTCCCGGAAATATTCCTCGGTACGCGCAAATCGGCGAAGCAGCAAAGCCTTCAGCTTATCGTAATCTTGCACGTCTTCGCGCTGTAGCTCTTTAAAGTATGTTAACGCTCGCCCCTGCAATAGCGACGCCAGGTACGTGGCCCATAATTCCTTATTTTCCCCCCATTGCAATTGTGCGTTCAGTTCGAACCTGTAAAGGAAGGCGTCTATGTCGTCCTTCCGGTCGTCGAACGTAGGGAGCTTAATCCTAACGCCACCTTTATTGTGTACCTGCCGCTCAACTGTTTCTGTTGGCGCATTCTTTTTGAGTTCTAATTCCGCGATTCTTACTCGCGCGTCTGTCTCCCGCTCTTGAGCTTCTATCTCCTTTAACCTTATCTCCTGCTCCCTTTCCTTAGCCTGTCTCTCCTGTTGCTGAGCTTCTAACTCCTTTAACTTAAACTCCCTTTCCTGTTCCTTATCCTTAGCCTCTCTTTCTTGTTGCTGCGCCCTAGCCTCTCTTTCCTCTTGCTTATCCTTAGCCTCTCTCTCCTGCTCCTGAGCCTTAGCCTCTTTTTCTCGCTCTCTATCCTTAGCACGCTCATCACGCATTTCTGCCTGCTGTTCTTTAATCCAGCCGCGTAGCTCCTTTCCCTCCAGGCCAAGTTCCTTACCCAACTTCATTAGTTGTTGGAGTTCCGCCATTTCACAGATTTATGGTTATGGTATATATTTAAAAAACACGGCTAACCTGTCGGTATGATAACTAACGACCAGAGACCTGAGATCACACCAGATATAACAATACCCAATTCAGAGTACAATTCAGAAATTTACCTTTACAGTAACACTAATTCTATATCTATAAAATGTATGCACTATTAATTATAAAAGAAAATAGAAACGACAAGAATGAAGAAATACAGTAGAAGGACCACAAGTACGTCAAGGACAACGAACCAGACTAGGACAAAGCTTCTACAAAAAAAAACTATAATGGAAAAAAAGAATGCAACCTAACTACGCCGATTACACAACACGGTACGAACAAGAACAGAGTCTGAAAAAAAGGAACGTATCTACAGATAGGGAGGAGAAGGACAAGAGAAACGTCTTCCTAAAACACGAGGAAGATAGAACGCTACAATCTAAACAAAAATACAGGTCCCTACAGAACTGTTCACTGTGATGAACGAAGTTCCAAATTTAGCCCACCTCCCGAAGAGGATAAACTACGCTCACCACAGCAAACCCGCGCCACCGCCCGTATAATCAATTACAACGAAAACAGAAAAACAGCGGAAAAAGACAGAAGAAAAGACAGCCCTCAATCCAGGGTACAAAATTTCGGAATTTCACTTAACTTTCACCCTTGATCTAAATTTCTCCCGTTTTCTCGGAGCTCTGGCTGCTTGACCTCTACAGGCTGGCACACACACTCTCTGCAGAAATTTTAAATACACATTAATACCTATTCATAGCAATACATGCATCAATACATTTTTTTTTTTTTTTTTTTGGCTCAGATTGAAATGCGATCTGTACTGTATTCATTTTGTGCATGACTCAGTGATTGCCAATAATTAAATACTTATATCTGAAAGTGAAATATAGCTATATACTTGAGCATACATATACAAATGATCTTCATAGTTAGATATGGAGTAGTGGAATCCGAAAAGTATAATCTCAAAGATAATAAATAAGTATGTATAAGTGTGGCATAAGATAAACAAGTTGATAAATAAGTGCTTAACAATATAGCTGTCCATAGGGGATGTCCTGGGGGTCGGACTCCTCCGAAGTCTTTTATATCCCAGAACTCTCAACTATTGAACTCTGAGTTGTCAGCTGTTCTCGAACCTTTCAGGTCTTCTCATTATCAGCTGACTTGTTTTACAGTTCAGTATTGAAGCACGAAATAATTTAAAAATTAAAAAATAAATAAAAATTAATGAGAATTAAAAAAAAAAAAAATAAAAAAAAATAAAAATAAAAAAAAAATAATTATCTTCATAGTTAGATATGGAGTAGTGGAATCCGAAAAGTATAATCTGAAAGATAATAGATAAGTATGTATAAGTGTGACATAAGATAAACAAGTTGATAAATAAGTGCTTAACAATATAGCTGTCCATAGGGGATGTCCTGGGGGTCGGACTCCTCCGAAGTCTTTTATATCCCAGAACTCTCAACTATTGAACTCTGAGTTGTCAGCTGTTCTCGAACCTTTCAGGTCTTCTCATTATCAGCTGACTTGTTTTACAGTTCAATATTGAAGCACGAAATAATTTAAAAAATTAAAAAATAAATAAAAATTAATGAGAATTTAAAAAAAAAATAAAAAAATATATATATATAAACCAAGGCTATTGACAATAAACTAAATAAATAAATAGATAATTAGACAGATAAATAACTAGACAGATAACTACATGGTAAGAGAGAGAAAACATTATATAGAGGAGGAGGCCACAAGCGATGTCAGAATGTAATTACTGGTCGCTGTTAATATTTTCTTACCAAATAATGATAATACACTATCAGCAGTAACATAATAATAGTAGACTATGATCTGAGTGTACATTAGCTTTACTTCATGCACTTTGAAATACATGTACCAGTTTTTGCATTTTCATCTTTTCGTCATTGCCTTTTTTTTTTTTTTTTTTCCTCACTCATTCTTTCATGCGTTCCAGTCATCTTTCATGCTTTGTTTATTTATCCATTGTCGACATAAGGTACTTTTCTCTTATTTGCATTTCTGACTCAAATGCAAATTTCAGATTAATTGATTTCCCATATTTTATTTTACTGATGCACATTTTGGCAACCAGTAGTATAGAGTTTATATCATTAACGGTATTTTTGTTTACCAAGTGGTCGAAATCTTCACGTATAATTCCAAATAGCGCAGTTCTCTCATTTATTTCAATTTTTTCCCCAGTTTTACCTAAGATGTATTGAGCCACACAGGGCCAATAATCTTTCAGTTTTTCACAGTGAAAAAAGAAATGCTCAATGAAATCTGGTGTTTTGCAGTGTTCGCATTTATTACTTTCCTTTATTTTCATTTTTTGTAAGAGAATATTAGTTGGGTAAATGTTATGTAAAATCTTAAAGTGCAGGAGCCTCAGTCTGGATTCTTTGCAAGCTTTAAAACCAGAACCAAAGTAAGGTTGTATGTCAATATCATATTTCCGTTTCCAGAATCCAATGCTGCAAATCGCGGAGTTTTTATTGTTTATTAACTTCTTTCTTATTTCTTTATTCGTTAACTTAAAGATATCTTTTGCCTTTTCATCTATCTCGTCTTCTGTATTTAACACAGGTCTGTCTTCCGCTTTGACTTTAACAAAAATTTCCTTCCATTCTTTTTTTATTGCATTTGTAATTGCCCAATAATGAAAGTAAATTCCGGGATAGTGTCCAGTTATCTGGGCAATATCTTGCAAAGTTTTCCAGTCATTTTCTTTAAACATCTGACATACATATTTAATACCCGCTCTCACCCATTTATCTATCCACAGTGGCTTATTTTTATATCTAATGTCATTGTTATTGAATATAGCTTGTCCACCTATACTATTTGCATCAATATCAGTTTCTTTTGCCCCATCCTTTTTTTCCAGGTCTAACCAAATTTTGACTACATTCTGCCAAAAAACTGAGTTTATTGATCCTATTGCTTTTACTTCTTTTGCTTTCACATTCGATTTTGTTAAATAGGGTAAGCTTACTAAGTTTTTGCAGAGATAACTAGCTAATTTTACTCCTGTTTTGGGGTATGACTTCTGTAAACATATTTCTTTAAACCACTTTATAAGAAAGACATTTTGCTGGTCCTTTATACTTATTACTCCTAAACCCCCCTCAGTTGGTTCTCTACATAAAGTGTGTCTCTTAACTTTTTCGAAAGCCTTTTTATTTGAGTACTTTTTTTGCCACAGAAACTTGAATATAATTCGGTCCACTTCAAATAATGCTTTCTGTGGTAGAGATAAGGCCTGGATAGTATAGTTTATCTTTGACAGTAAAAAAGTTTTGGCTATTATAGTTTTTCCATACAATGACATATTTCTTTTGGACCATCTCTGAATCAGAGTTTTAATACTGTCTATTTTTTCCTTCCAGTTTTTTGAGATGTTAGATGCTTCCACTGTCGCGTTAAAATATATGCCTAATATTTTTATATTGCCTCCCTTTTCTACCCACGTTATACCTTCCCCTCTTTCCTCCCTTTGTTTATAACTTCCCACCCATATTCCCACTGATTTTTTTCTGTTAAGTTTTAGCCCCGAGATATTTGTAAATTGTTCAATTGCTGTCAATGCTCTACAGAGATCCGGTTTATCTTTTAAGAGTAAAGTCATGTCATCTGCATATTGCAGGAGTTTCAGATTATCTTTCATATTTCCTTGAGTCATAATACCTTTTATCTGTTCATTATTCCTAAGTTTTATTGCTAGCATTTCTACGACCAAAATAAAAAGGAGAGGGCTAACACAGCATCCTTGTCTAACGCCTCGCTCTGTTTTAAACCATTTAGAGATCCACCCTCCATTCTTTACAGCACTCTGCGTATTTGTTATTATGGTTTTAATATAATGTATAAATTTGGGACCAAAATTAAATCTATCAAGAGCTTCCAATATTGTCTCTTTATCTACTGTGTCGAAGGCTTTTTGGTAGTCCAATGACACAATCAAGCCTCCCACACCTTCTTTGTCTGCATAGTTTATGACGTCATCAATCAGTCTAATATGTGACGTAATTGCCCGTCCTTTAATAAATCCACTTTGGTTGTTATGCACAATATTTTTTATTACTTTCTGCAGTCTCGACGCCAACACTTTTGTAAAAATCTTGTAGTCAACATTTGTTAATGTTATGGGTCGCCAGTTAGTGAGATCTTCTCGATTGCTATTGTTGCCTTTATGTAGCATAGTTATTATTCCCCGCCTCTGACTAACCGAAAGTTCCCCATGCTCTATCGATTCTTTATAACTATTATGTAGAGGTTTCTTTAACAGACGCCAAAACACTTTATAAAAACAAGCCGTAATTCCATCGGATCCTGGAGCCGAGTCATTATTAAGTAACTGTAATGCTTTCCCCATTTCCTCCATATTAATATCCAGATCACACCATTCTTTGTCTTCCTCTGTTAATCTGTCATAAGTTATACTGTCTAGGAAATTATCTAATTTATTACCAACTGCTGTCAATGCATCAATACATATTATTATTCATAAACATACATAGATCATATCATCATGAAATTTCCATTCATCCCACGAACAAAGACAACAGCACGAATTCCTAGCACAACAGAAAAACAACTAGATATAACGAATACACAATGTCAAAATGACCACAGGTAAACAGGACGAGCCCCCAGTGTCACAAATCCCAGACTGGGAGATGTAATAGTTTATGACAGGACGACAATCACGAACAAACAAGTTTAACACTTAACAAAACAACCCATCAGACTCACACATTTATTAAACATAATTATACATATAATAGCGCAATTACATACATTATATTATTGAAATGAACTGCCGTACAACGGCCTTATTCTCACACACACTCTCCCTCGGATCCACAATCCGGTAGTTACTCCTAAAGGCACTTCGGCCTCAGCCTCTCCCCTCAGGGTCTTAATAGTACATTAATGATTCACTGGCACCGCAGTCTCTCAACATCACCTTCCTATTGCCATACAACTTATCAGTTCACGTGCCCATCATCATGGCAATAATATAGTATCTCATTCACTCTCATATCTACGTCCCTGTCCGTGGCCTGACTGCCACGACTTTATGTGCTTCTACTGTCCTGCACTGACAGCCTCACTTCTGGCCTATGTGTGGCCTCCGGCCCTATGCTGGCCTATCACTTGTGCTCATCGAGGTGGCTCTTCGGCCCGTCCCCGACACCTACAAGAATAACATTACATTGGTATAATACCCTACCATTTCTATTCACTCCACCTCTCCTTACAATCCATGAAGCGTACACACACTAGTTCACCTTTCACTCACCACACATCTTACGGTAACACCCCTCCATCGGAGTACGCACTACTCACTCGCGCTACAAATCCATGAACTCACTTTCATCTATCGCTCGTGGCGCACATTGCTATATCCAATATCAAGGACTTCCACATTCCTCACATATACTTATTCACATCATGGTAATAGACGAATATAATATAATACATCAATCATAATAATCAATCAACATTCTACATACCAGTCATTACTGGAAAGACTCTCTCACTAGTCTTCTCGACTGCTTCCCTTATGTCCGCCCGATGGGCTCTTATTCACAGGTCCGCTCCGTCGGGCCTTCTAACTTGCAGTGATAGTTATACAGCGCTTTCGCCTCCTTCAGACCCCCCCCCCCCACTACTCACAACAGCACGCTTAACTTGCTGTCTACTGTGAGCTCTTCTTACTCTACACCCGCTCTGTAGCAATCCCCTTAATTGCACTCACTCCACTCGTGACAACCATCTCTGTTACTTCCTCCATTATCTCCTCCGTTACCATTGCTCCCTCCATTATCATCACCTGGGCAAGGATGTGAAAGAAAGTATGAGATATAATTTCTCTTCCATTTTGGACAGTTGGATGGATGGATGGGTGGATGGGTGAATGGATGGATGGATGATTTGATGAAGAACTACAGGGACAATTGGCCAGAAACAATTGAATGTGACATTTTTGAAGACTTACATTTATCATCATTTAGGTCTGTCTGTTTAAGTTTATTATTGTATTGAATGTGGTTTTACCATCAGGCCACTGGAAACATTGTGGCCAAATTGAAATTTTAAGTTTAAGCCAAACAATGTTAGAAAAAGCCAAAAAAAAAAAAAAATACTAATTTCAGTATAATTTTCGTACAAACATTACATGAAAAACTCATGTACCAGATTAATATCATCCTCCCTAGTAGAATGAGTGGAATGCACATGTATTTGGTTTCACTCTTGACAGCTGTGAATATTTTTCCAGGTATTTCTGGTGATGCAGTGAAAGAGTCTTTCCAATATTTTCTTGAAAGCAGTAGTTCTGCCCCGATTCTCACAATAGTATAAAAATGATCCAGCTGCATTCCGTTTTAGTCTCAGTTTTAATGGAGAATATATGAGAAAATATATTCAAGTACAGCTTTGCTGAATGGGTTTATTAGGCAAACAAAGACTAATGTCGCCAGCTCTTTAAATGCTTCATGGCGAAGAAAATCAATCCAGAGCCACAGTGTGTGTAGAAAGTCCAAAGGTAGGTGACAGTCTTTAAAAAAACTGGACGCTGACCTTGCCGGTTAGCTGTTTCTTAACAATGAGAAGCAAACATCTTGGCACATGTACACAGGACTGTATCTAAGTGACCAAAACATATTTACTCCATAAGTAATAATAATAATAGTTCGTCCATCAGGTATGATGATGACCTTCACAACACCAGAGGAATAAAGAACAGAAATTGTTGAGAATTTCAACACATGGACAATAAAGAGAACTAAAGGACACAAAGGACAGAATGGAAAGACTGTTCTTTCATGACTTATGGCTTCTCATGTGACTGATAAGTCCTATTTTTGCCCTGAAGACCCTTCCGCATAAGTGACAAGAGTGCTTCGTTGGTTCAGTACCACTGGGCCTTTTCTTGCGCCGTTCTCTTTTTTTGATAGCCTGCTGGACTCTGTCAGCTTCCCATGCGTTGCTGCCTCTGGTAAGGGCCGCCCTCCAATTTGCACGATCAAGCGAGAGCTTTTTCCCACTCACTCACATCAATGGCAAAGGCCTTCAGTGATTGCTTGAGAGTGTCGTTGTAACGTCTCTTTGGGGCCCCAACATTCCTCGTTCCATTGGAGAACTCAGAGAAGAAGATTTGCTTAGGGAGTCTGGAGTCGGGCATTCTAACAACATGCCCTGCCCAACGTAGCTGAATTTTTTTCAGGTGGCAGAAGATGCTCAATTCCTTGGCACGATTGAGGACCTCAGTGTCTGGAATTTTATCCTGCCATTTGATCCTTAGGATCTTTCTAAGGCAGGCCAGATGAAAGTGATTTAGTTTTCTGGCATGCGATTGGTACACTGTCCAGGTTTCAGCCCCATAGAGTAGGGTGGGAAGGAGCACAGCATTGTACACTTTCAGCTTAGTGTCTGTGCGAATGCCGGCAACATCCCACACTCTCTTTCGAAGCCTGCCAAATGCAGAGCTGGCTTTGCTGATTCTTGAGGGAATTTCAGTATCAACACGAGCCGTGGAAGACAGTGTACTGCCAAGATAGGTGAAGTTCTCCGACACCTTCAGAAGACTGTCATGGACTTTGATATTTGGGGTCACAGGATACTTGTCGTCTGGAGTAGGCTGATGGAGCACTTCCGTCTTCTTTGTGCTTATTGTGAGGCCAAAGTTGTCACAGGCACTAGAGAACTTATCAACACAGTTTTGCATGCTATCCTCATCGTGTGCCAGAAGTGCACAATCATCAGCAAATAGTAGGTCACAGACTTGAGTACTTTTGGTTTTGGTTTTTGCCTGAAGTCTCCTGAGGTTGAATAGACTGCCATCAGTTCGGTACTTGATGCTTACCCCTTGAGGAGGAGAGCTAAAGGCTTCTTGTAGCATTGCAGAGAACATGATGCTGAACAGATTTGGGGCTAAGACACAACCCTGTTTTACCCCATTTGTGACAGCAAAGGGCTCTGAAACACTGCCGTTGCTTTTGACTGCAGCTTGCATGCCATCATGAAACTGGCGCACTATTGTGATGAATTCGGGTGGACACCCAAACTTCGCCAAGATTTTCCAGAGGCCTTCACGACACACTGGGTCAAATGCTTTTGTGAGGTCAACAAATGTGATATACAGCGCTTTATTTTGTTCCATGCATTTTTCCTGAATCTGTCTGGCAGCAAAAATCATATCCGCCGTTCCCCTCTCTTTACGAAAGCCACATTGACTCTCGGGAAGCAAGTCATTTGACGAGAGGTGATCAAGAAGGCGATTCAGAAGCATTCTTGCCAATATTTTGCCAGCAATTGAAAGTAGAGAGATTCCCCGATGGTTGTCACAGACTTGGCTGTCCCCTTTGTTTTTGTACAGATGGATGATTGAAGCATCTTTGAAGTCCTGTGGCAGCTTCCCTGCTTTCAACATAATATGATTGAACAAATCGGTCAACCTTTCAATAAGCTTTTCTCCACCGAAGGCATACACCTCAGCAGGAATTGAATCCACGCCTGGTGATTTGTTAAAGGACATCTGATTTGTGGCAGTCCGGGTCTCATTTGCTGTGAATGGCTTGCCAAGAGCTGCATTAATAGGAGTCTGAGGGAGGCGGTCAATGGACTCAGTATTTATATTTGATGGCCGATTTAGCACACCTCCGAAATGTTCTGCCCAACGCTGAATTATGGCATTCAATTCAACAATGCGTGTTGAACCGTCTTGTCACGAGCGAGTGAGCAGGGATCAATAGTTACGGGGAGAAGGGGGCAGAATAAGTTAACTCACGGCCCACAAGTAATGAAAAGCGTGCATGTTGTGAGTGGGGGGGGGGGTCTGCATGAGGCGAGAGCGCTGTACTAACAATCAGTGCACACAGAGAGTCCCAAGAAGACGGACGCAAGAGAGAGCCCCAGAGGGCGAACATGAGGAGAGCAGTCGGAAGACTGGTGTAGTGTTTTTCCAGTGATGACTGGTAGGTGGAACGATGATTGATAATTATGATGATTGATGTATTATATTCGCCTATGACCATGATGTAAATAAGTATATGTGAGAAATGTGGAAGTCATTGATTATGTGTGTATAGAGATGTGCGCCATGAGCGATAGATGGAAGTAGGTTCATGGATGCGTAGCGAGAGTGAGTACTGTGTAATACGGTGGAGGTGTGTTACCGTAAGATGTGTGGTGAGTGAAAGGTGGAGTATTGTATGTACGCTTCATGGTTTGTAATGAGGAGTGAAGTGAATAGAAATGGTATGGTGTTATACCAATGTAATGTTCTTTTTATAGGTGCCGGGGTCGGGCCGAGACGCCACCCACGGTGAGCACAGGGGATAGGCCAGCATAGGGCCGAAGGCTACGCATAAGCCAGTGGAGTGAGGCTGTCGAGCAGGACAGGAGGAGCGTATGAGTCAGGGCAGTCTGGCCACAGACAGGGATGTGTATATAAATGTTAATGTGCTCTTAAGATGTACTACATGTGATATTGATATCCTATTATGCCATTGAGATACTAATGTGAATTGATTATTAACGTGCTATGGCCATGTGAGGGCTATTGAGAGACTGCGGTGCGAAAGGAATACTAAAAGTGTTATTAGGGCATTGAGGGGAGAGGCTGAAGCCGAAGGGTCGTTAAACGTACTACCGGGTAATGGACCCGAAGAAGGGTGCTCGAGGGAAGAAGGCCGTGGACGGCAGTTAACTTGAGTAATATAATGTATGTCATTGCACTGTTATCTTTATCTTCATGTATAATAAATGTGTGAGTCTGATGGGTTGTTCTGTTAAGTGTTAAACGTGCTCGTTCGCGATTGTTGTCCTGTTATAATTATTACATCTCCCAGTCTGGGATTTGTGACACTGGGGGCTCGTCCGTTGTGACACTCGTCCTGTTTACTTGTAGTCATTTTGACATTGTGTGTTCGTGATATCTAGTTGTTTTTCTGTTGTGCTAGGAATTCGTGCTGTTGTCTTTTGTTCGTGGGATGAATGGAAATTTCATGATGGTATAATTTATGTATATTTATGAATATGTATTGATGCATGTATTGCTATAAATATGTACTAATGTGTGATTGAATTTTCACAGAGAGAGTGTGTGTGCCAGCCTGAGGAGTCAAGCGGCCAGAGCTCCGATTAAGGGGAGGAGTTAAACTCAAAATTTCAAAGTTAAGTGAAAACTGAAATTTTGTGCCCTGGATTGAGGGCTGTCTTTTCATCTGTCTTTTTCCCTGTTTTTGCTGTTTTTGTTGTCGTTATAGATTATACGGGCGGTGGCGCGGGTTTGCTGTGGTGAGCTCGGTTTATCCTCTTCGGGAGGTGGGCTAAACGTGGAACCGCGTTCATCACAGTGAACAGTTCTTTAGGGCTTTGTCATTGTTTAGTTGTAGCGTCGATATCTTCTCTGTTTCTGCAGGAAGACGTATTCTCTTGTCCCCTCTCTTACCTATCTGTAGACACGTTCTTTTTTTCAGACTCTGTTCTTGTTCGTACCTTGTAGTGTAATTGGCGTAGTTAGGTTGCAATTTTTTTTTCCCATTATAGTTTTTTTTAGAAGTCTTTGTCCTATTCTGGTTCGTTGTCCTTGATGTCCTTGTGGTCCTTCTTCTGAATTTCGTCATTCTTGTCTTTTCTGTTCTCTTTTGTTATTTAATAGTGTTATACATTTTATGAACATAGAATTAGTTAGAGAGTAGGCTATAGAATTTTCAGTTAGGTATGTTCTGAATTGCATTTGGAAATAGTGCTTGTTGTTGTAGTGGCATAATTTCAGGTCTCGGGATACGTCGGTTATAGTAAGTAGATAGACAGTTCATTGTATTTCAAATTTTATCATAATAAATCCGTGAAATGGCGGAGCTCCAGCAACTAGTGAAGGTAGGTGCGGAACTTGGCCTTGAGGGCGTAGAGCTACGCGGCTGGATTAAAGAGCAGCAGGCGGAATTGCGCGATGAGCGTGCTAAGGATAGAGAGCGAGAAAAAGAAGCTCAAGAGCGGGAGATAGACGCGCGAGTAAGAATCGCGGAGTTAGAAAGCAAGAAGAATGCGCCAACAGAAACAGTTGAGCGGCATGGACAAAATAAAAGTGGCGTTTGGATTAAGCTCCCTACGTTCGACGACCGGAAGGACGATATAGACGCCTTCCTTTACAGGTTCGAACTAAACGCACAACTGCAATGGGGGGAAAATAAGCAATTATGGTCCAGGTACCTGGCATCCTTATTGCAGGGGCGAGCGTTAACCTACTTTAAAGAGTTACAGCGCGAAGACGTGCATGATTACGATAAGCTGAAGGCTTTGCTGCTTCGCCGATTTGCGCGTACGGAGGAATATTTCCGGGAGCAGTTTAGGCGACCACGTGCGAATACCAGGGAGGACTTTGCTGCCTTCGTCGCGAGATTGTCAGAGTATTTCACGAACTGGGTGAACTTGTCACATTGTAACAGCTGAGGTTGTTCTAGCACGTTATAGTAGGGGGGAGTTAGTTGATCTAACTACAACCCTTTTAGAAAACGAAACTATTACAGCTGTAAAATAAATAAACACGAGATCCGACGATAGATTAAATAATACTAAAGTTTAATAACTGTATAGTGAACAATAAATTACTAGGAAGACACCAGCGAAACTAAATATCTACGCCACACAAAAGGAAACTCACTTACTCACCGACCAACCACTCACACAGGTCTATAATTATATATAAACATTCCTATAGAAAGTTCCCGAAATAAACGTTACCTTTGCCCTCGCACAAACTAACCAATCACGCATCAATACGTTATCAGGTTACATCACTCAAGGCCAAATCTGGCGTAAACATCCTTATCCACAGTGTTATCGAATGTTCGGGAACATACTAATATTTACTGAACGAGTCAAAACACCTGACAACAAGCGGGCGAGGAAAAAACTACTCACTAGGAGAAGAAGGTCAGGTCACGGAGTACAGTACACTCTAGCGGTTGTCAAGAAGAAATGAACACATGCTCACCAGTGTAACAAGAAAACGGGGGAGGGCAAGGGATAGCTTGCAGATGCTACACAACTCCCCAATTAAAGTTGAATATTTTTCAACTCCAAAACATTATTCAGGGTCTGCAATATCTTGAAATAACAATCTTACAGTACTCCCAATCTCACAAAGGTAGTTGCTAATTCTATTACAATTATTAACAATTTCAGTGCCTTCCCAAATTTCATCGCAAATACAATACAATGCAATATCCTTTGCATCACTAATACCATAACTAATACAATACCGTCATTGCTTCCCAATAGTAGACAGTAGGCCTACTAGTCAAAATAACACAACGCCACCACTGTGGTGAAACAATGGTCAATGATATTATTACAAATCATATAAGGTGAAACGATGACCCATCGTTTACATAATGCTTCGTGCACGAATCATAGCATATAACTTGTTGTACATAACATGGTTATCTCCAAAATGTATAACTCATACGTACAATGGCAAAAATACCAATACATACCGAGCACTGGTTAGGATCTTTCTTCATCATATTAGGTCAAAACAAGTTACAACATTGCAACATAACACAAACACTGCTTGCTCGCAGTCCCCATTTGGGTTACATTTTCCAAAAATTACACCAAGTTCCATTGGTTACTAATATGACATAGCATAAAATCAAAATGTGACTAACACATCATGACTCTCTATCAGCCATCAATTCAATATTCAGTTACAGATGAACTATGTCCCCAATTACAGTACAATACTGCCGTCCTAGCAATTCATCTAGTAGGCAAAAGTATGGGTTACAATGCATTTCACTGATAGTGTACTACTTTAAAATACCCTGCTCAGGAAATCGGCACAGACATTTTCTCTGCCTTTTACGTAGTGAATCCTGAATCGATAAGACTGTAAAAATAAACTCCATCGTAATAACTTTGGACTGTCAAACTTGGCAGAGTTCAAAAACTCTAATGACCGATGGTCAGTTTGGAGCACAAACTCCTTTCCATACAAATACAAAGTAAACTTTTTTACAGCCCAAACAATAGCTAAACATTCGCGCTCTGAGACCGAATATTTTGTCTCACGAGGCAATAGCTTACGACTAGCATATGCCACAGGGTACAACTTTCCCTCGTGTTCCTGCATAAGACTAGCGCCTAATCCGCGATCTGATGCATCAGTTGCTAAGACAAACTCTTTGGAAAAATCTGGCAAACATAACACGGGTTTGGAGATAATGACATTCTTCAAAGAGGTGTACGCTTTCTCCTGCGTTTCATCCCACTGAACTATATTGGGCTGACCCTTTCTAAGTAAATCAGACAATGGTGATGCAATCGCTGAAAAGTTAGGAATAAATTCATGGTAATATCCCACTAATCCTAAGAATGCTTTCACTTCCTTCTTAGTGGTGGGTCTGGGTGCGTCTCGTACCTTACATACATTCTCTTCTAACAGGCCAATCATACCTTCTCCCACTAAGTGTCCAACAAAGTCTACTTCAGACGTTCCAATCAGACACTTCGATGGTCTTGCAGTTAATCCAGCTTGGTCCATCCTCTGTAGTAAGTCCTTGAGAGTCTTCACATGCTCGTCGAATGTCTCTGTATGAATCAGCAGGTCGTCCACATATGCTGTCACACTGTTCATTCCACGGATCAATGGCTTTACGATCCTGTTCAGCGTGGCTCCTGAGTTCATCATCCCAAAAGGCATCCGAGTGAATTCATAGTGCTCGCCCATGGTGACGAACGCCGTCTTGGGAATGTCTTGCTCTCGAACTTTCACTTGCCAGTATCCCTTGCTCAGGTCAATCCGAGAGAATAATTTTCCTCTCGAGAGACTCTGAAACACTTCTAATGGCGCTGCTGTCGGATGAGGGTCGAATACTGTGATCTTGTTTAACCTCCTGTAGTCGATGCAGACTCGGTTGGATCCGTCCTTCTTCTTGACGACAACAATAGGTGAAGCATAAGCTGATGAGCTCCTTCGAATGATGCCCAGCCGTTCCATAGTGCTAAGCTCCTCCTTCAATGAGTCGCGCATAGCGTAGGGCACAGGGTATGGTCGTTGACGAACTGGTACTTCTGTCGTCAGGTCGATGCGATGTTCACCCAACTGACAGCATCCAGGGAGATTGGTGAAGACGTGCTGGTAATTCTTCACCACATCGCAGAGTTCTTGACGTTGTTCCGATGTCAGTTGCGTTCCATACTGGACATCTCTGTAGCCTTCATTCTGGTCCCAGCTTCCTAGGTCGGCAAGGTCCTCCGTCGTTCCACCGTTGTCGCCTTCCAGGTCGCAGTCCTCGATGATTGTCATGCCAGCTGACTCCACGGGTTGACTCTTGTCCATCATGTCGTCCTCTGCCAGTACAATCTCAGCACCATCACCGCCGCCGTCCTTTATGGCGTTGACATGTCCAGGCGTGGTATCTCTCCTACTGTTGTCCATCCCACACATCTCGGTCACAACAGGTCTCGGTTCCATTGCCACTGCTGCTGCTTTTGACGTCCTTGGAATGTATCTCTTGATGAGGTTGGCGTGCAAGGTCTTTTCTTTTGCACCCATCTTGACTCTATAGTCGTTGACACCGACAACTGATACTACCTTATATGGTCCCTTCCATTGGACTAGGAGCTTGTTAGTGTTCGTCGGCAGTAGCACCAACACTTCATCTCCGGGGCGGAACTTCCTCTCTCGCGCCTTCCGGTCGTAGTAGGTCTTCTGTCTACCTTGAGCCTTGGAGAGTTCTTCCGTCGCTAACTTCCATGTGTCCTCCAACCTCTCACGTAGTTCCATGACGTACTGGTAACTGGTCTTCGTTTCCGGCTCCTCTACGTCCTTGGTCCATAGTTGACGTAAGATGTGCATCGGTCCTCTCACAGTTCTCCCATACAGCAACTCGAATGGGGCAAACTTGGTCGACTCTTGGGGAACTTCACGATATGCGAAGAGCAGCGGGTTGATGTATCCGTGCCACTGCTTGGGTTGCTCTGCGCACAGTCGTCTCAATGTTTTCTTCAGCGTGCCGTTGAATCGCTCCACCAACCCGTTGCACATAGGGTGGTAGACTGTAGTGGTCGACTGTCGAATTCCCAGTAGTCTATTCGTTTCCTTCATGACATCTGACATAAACTGGGTCCCTTGGTCCGACAAGATCTCTTCGGGCACACCCAAACGGCTGTAGATGTTCACTAAGGCTTCTGCTACCGTTTCTGCGTCGATCTTCTTCAAGGGTGTGGCTTCGGGGTAACGAGTAGCGTAGTCTATATACACCAGGATATACCGATGTCCACCTTCACTTGGGGGGTCGATAGGTCCTACTAAGTCCACGGCCACTCGCCTAAATGGTACGTCCACTACTGGCATACTCTGCAGGTGCACCTTTGGGGTCGCTCCTTTGTTCACCGTCCTCTGGCATATGTCGCATGAGCGGCAGTATCTCGCGACGTCACCTTCAATTCCAGGCCAATAAAAATTGCTCATAACTCTGTCTTTGGTTTTCTTCACGCCGAGGTGTCCTCCGACGATCGAGTCGTGGGCTACACTCAGTACATACTCTCTCAGTTTCTCGGGTAGTACCACTTGCCTTATAACCGTCGCCTGTCTCAGGTCCTTGTAGATCCGGTACAGTACTCCTCCATGTTTCTCAAAATGAACAGATTTATTGCCTCTATTAGTTGGGATCTTCTTCTGCTCTAACTTCCTAATGACTTCGTCTTCTTCTTGGAGTCGGATAAGTTCCTCTCTATCCACTCCCGCGTGCCGTTCTGCCCTCGGCACCTTCAGCGACGTAGACCGGTCCTTCCTCTTCTCCTGGGCCCTCGTGGTCACCGCTCCTACCATCACCTCAGTATCAGGGTCGTACGGATCCTTCGCTCCGTCCACGTTCCCGACTACTAGGTCGCAGATGGTCTCCGGGAGACACAGCGCCGTCACTTTGCCCGTCAGGTAAGGCGTCTTCACGTCGATAACGGCTTCCTCCGCCGCTAGCAAGGAGTTATCGATCCTCGCGATAAGTTTCTTCCCACCGGTGAGCTGTCCGTCGTCCACCAGTGCTCGCCGCACCACTACACCTTCACAGCCGGTATCTCTTAGGACATCTACCGCTCGATTTCCAATCAAGCCCTTCATCACTGGTAACTTCAGTTTCTCCACGGTCCTTCCGTCACTGCATCCTCCGCAAGTAACAGGCACCGCTAACTGTAGCTTCCCGTCCTTCATTACCGCTTGAACGTTGATGCTGGTGTCAGCCGTCGTCGCATCCTGTCTCGACGAATCGTCCGCCGCTATCACTACGGCCGCCGCCGCCTTGTTCGGCTTGCCTCGTCCCATATCCTTCTGGGCTGGACACATCCTCCGAACGTGGCCTGGCTTTCCACAAAGGTAACATTTCAAGTCACCTTTGTCGTTGAACTTTGCACGACACTCCGTCGCCTTGTGTCCCGGCCTCTGGCACCTATGGCAGACCTGTGGGCTTCTGTCTCCGTTGGGCCTCTGTCGCACTGGCCGGCTCTGCAGTCTGGCGCTCCCGCCGAGCGTCCGGTTCCTCGCTACCAGGTACGCCTCCGCTGAATCTGCGATGTCCTGTAGCGTCTTTGGTTTCCTCTCCCTCACATGGGTTGCAAGGTCTGGTGGGCAGGCATCCATTAATTGCTCTCTGACGAACAGATCTCTTACTCCTTCGTAGGTCTCCTCCGTCTTCGACAGCTTTATCCACCTCTCTAGATAGGTCTTGATCCTGGTCAAAAACATTCCAACATCTTCTCCATCTTCAGGCTTACCTTGTCTGAACATGAGTCTGTATCCGTCCTCTGACAGGTTGTACCTCATCTGCAACGCTTCCTTGACGTTGTCGTAGTCCTTGGCTTCGTCGATCGGTAGTCTGCAGAAGCACTCCAAAGCTCTCCCGGTCAGCAGGGCAGACAGTGATGTCGTCCAGGTGGATCTGGGCCATTCAGCTGTCTCAGCAAACCTCTCAAACCGCAGCAACCAGCTATCCAGATCGTCCTTCTTGTCCTGAAATGCAGGTAGCTTGGGTCTCTTAGAACTGGCTTGGTCGCTGGTCCCCTGCGTCGACTCGCCTCCACCCTGATGGCGGATCCTCTCCATCTCCAGCTCGTGGTTCATCTCCTTCTCCCGAGCCTGTCGTTCAGCCTCCTTCTCCTGTCGTTGAGCCTCCAGCTGTCTTTCTCTTTCTAGGCCTTCACGGAGGTAGTCCCGTCTCTCCTGCCCAGTGAGCTCCATAGCGTCCGCTTCCTGGCTAAGCCTTCCAATAACTTCCGACATGTTGTAGATAGCTTGTCGATGATATTCTACAATAAACTATGTAAATAAATCTAGTAATTTTGATCTGGTCCGCTCGAATATGGTCGGATCCCGGACGAGCCCCCAATATGTAACAGCTGAGGTTGTTCTAGCACGTTATAGTAGGGGGGAGTTAGTTGATCTACCTACAACCCTTTTAGAAAACGAAACTATTACAGCTGTAAAATAAATAAACACGAGATCCGACGATAGATTAAATAATACTAAAGTTTAATAACTGTATAGTGAACAATAAATTACTAGGAAGACACCAGCGAAACTAAATATCTACGCCACACAAAAGGAAACTCACTTACTCACCGACCAACCACTCAGACAGGTCTATATATATAAACATTCCTATAGAAAGTTCCCGAAATAAACGTTACCTTTGCCCTCGCACAAACTAACCAATCACGCATCAATACGTTATCAGGTTACATCACTCAAGGCCAAATCTGGCGTAAACATCCTTATCCACAGTGTTATCGAATGTTCGGGAACATACTAATATTTACTGAACGAGTCAAAACACCTGACAACAAGCGGGCGAGGAAAAAACTACTCACTAGGAGAAGAAGGTCAGGTCACGGAGTACAGTACACTCTAGCGGTTGTCAAGAAGAAATGAACACATGCTCACCAGTGTAACAAGAAAACGGGGGAGGGCAAGGGATAGCTTGCAGATGCTACACACATGTTGGCGCAGATTTTGCTAAATTGAAAGACCTAGTGATCCGTGACCAGCTATACGCGTCGTGCCATAAGGATTTGGTGGCTTTTCTAAAAGAAAACGAACCTGCGACGGTGCAGGAGGCTTCAAAGTTGGCGGAAGCATACCGTACGGCACATCCGTCCAAACCAGTCGCGAGGGCGTACGTACAGGATGCTGGTTACGTCGCCGTTGTTGAGGGGTCACCGACAGGACATAGAGACAGGTCGCGTCAGCGTGGTGCCTTTAATGGGCAAGCCCAGGGGTCACGTAGGGGGTATTGCCAATCACCTGCATACAGGGCCGGTAAGTTTGACCGAGCAGGAGGGCTAGGTCGCGGTAATGGCCGAGGGCGGTTTGTGACCTTTGCCGATGATCGACGGCATAGGGACTTTAGTTCCGGTCGCGAGCGGAGCACAGGGAGCGGAGTGTTGGACTTGCGGACGCGTAGGTCATTTTTCACGGGAGTGTAGGGCCGCGAAGTGTTGGAACTGCGGAAGAGCAGATCACATTAGCGTGAATTGCCCTGCAGGTAGGATAGCGTCGAACGGGGATGACAATCGCAGTAGCTCCACTCCATGTTCCTCTAAGAAATTTCACCATGCGGCCGCGTGTGTTACATCGGACAGCGGAGGCGGACAGTATTCTAAGTGTCCCAGTTGTGAGAAGTTATTATCTTCCGGTGTTTTACCTTGTGGGAGAAAGATCCCCTTTATAAATTCATGTCATACAGGAGGTGGTCTTAGGGTTTATCCGGGGTTTGTTGGGGACGAACCGGTCTCGGTTTTACGGGATACAGGATCTACCGTTGTGGAGGTGCATAGGGACTGCATTCATGATTCACAGCTTACAGGTGAGACTGTCCCATGCATACAATTTTCAGGGGCCATTGAGAAATTACCATTGGCAAAGATAGTGATAGATACGCCTTTCCTTATCGGGGAAGTCGAAGCAGTCGTTGGTTTTTTTCCAGGCGCCCAGCTCATCATTGGTAATGTGTCTCAGGTAGTTTCCCCTTCCGAAGAGAATGTGCAGGCATGGTCACAATCAAAAGGTATTGACTTTTGTGCCGCATTCGAGACACGTCGACAGGTAGGTGATAGAAGTAAGATTAGACCTTTGGCAACGCCAGCGGTCAACCTGGATATCACACCAGAGCGCTTAGCGAGATTACAAAAGGAGGATCCATCATTGAGTCCATGTTTTGGGGAGGCGCGAACAGAGAAAACGAGAATATATAAGAACGGTTCATCTTCCTTTGTTGTCCAGGCGGGCATTCTGTTCCGAAAGTATGTCACAGTGGCTTCCATTTTAAAGCAGGTCGTTGTGCCCGCGTTGCTAATTGCAACAGTATTGCATTTGGCACATGATGTTCCATTAGCGGGTCATATGGGGATAGCTAGAACCAAAGAAAGGGTTCTTAAGAATTTTTATTGGCCATCCATCCACAGAGATGTACGATTGTATTGTAAGACGTGCAGTGCGTGCCAAAAGACGACGCATAAGAATCGTACACCCCAGGCTCCTCTTCAAAAGATCCCCACGGTTTCGGAACCGTTTAAAAAGGTTTCGATAGACCTTGTTCGGCCCATTCACCCAGCTACCGATAGGGGGAATCGATTTTTCTTAACGGTCATATGTAATGCTACGAGATGGCCAGAGGCGGTTCCTCTTCGGACCATAACGTCTGAGGCAGTTGCGGAAGCGTTGTTTGGGATTTTCGCTAGGGTGGGAATTCCGGAACAAATATTATCTGATAGGGGTGCGCAATTTACTTCGGAAATGATGAAGGAATTGTTTAGCTTATTTAGCATACAACCCATCACTACCACCCCATATCATCCGCAGGCTAATGGCATGTGCGAGAGATTGAACTCGACTCTAAATTCGATGCTGCGTAAGGTAGCTGCTGATCGCCCTAAAGATTGGGATAGATATATCCCTGCAGTATTATTCGCGTATAGGGAGGTACGGCAGGAGTCAACGGGATTCTCTCCTTTTGAAATGTTGTATGGTCGTAGTCCTAGGGGTCCAACCGATGTTTTTCGGGACATGATGACGTCGCCATCATCGGGAGACGATGAGCAGATTTCAGTGTTTCAGTACCTTGTTGATTTAAGAGAGAGATTATCTTCAGCGCGCACGATGGCAGAAGAAGCTTCTAGTACCGCTTCAAAAAGAGCAAAAAACTATAAAGATAGAGGATCCAAACTGAGAATTTTTAAGCCAGGAGACAAGGTTCTATTGTTATTGCCTACGGACCATAATAAGTTATTGATGACATGGAAAGGTCCTTATGCTATTGAGCGAGTTGTTTCGAAGGTAGATTACGCTATCCACATTGATGGAGCAAGAAAGGTTTTCCATGTTAATATGCTACAGAGATTTTATGAGAGACCAGAGTATCTGTGTGCACAGACGAAACCAGAGGAGAGTGTCTTCTCTATTGCTTGTACGGGGGTCGTAGACCAGTTAGACAGTGACGTAAGCGACACCGAGGCGCAGGAAGAGGTACAAATTCAATTACCGGAGTTAACTCCGACACAAGGTTACAGGGACGTAAAATTTAACCCTGACCTTACGAGTTCAACAAGTAGGGAACTTAAGACCCTGTTAGCGTCATTCCCGGATGTTATTACAGAATTGCCGTGTCGCACTACGGTGATCCAGCACCAAATAAAGTTGACTTCGGATAAGCCAGTATATCTTAGACCTTATCCGCTGCCTTTTTCTTCCAGAGATAGAGTTATACTAGAAGTTGAGTCAATGTTGAAGTTAGATGTGATAGAACCATCAACGTCGCCGTATTCATCACCCATCGTCCTCGTGAAAAAAACTTGATGGATCGGTGCGGTTCTGTATTGATTTTCGAAAATTGAACACTATTACGCTAGGCGATAGGGAGCCTATTCCATTTCAAGAGGAACTAATAGCTTCATTGTCCGGGTCCACGTGGTTTTCCAAGATAGATTATTGGATTATTTCAATTTAAGGTTATGCCATTTGGGTTGGTAAACGCGCCAGCGACGTTTGCAAGATTAACGAGACTGGTATTGAAGGACATAACTAATGTCGTGTCATTCTTTGACGATATAGCGTGTCATACGTCGTCATGGTCTGATCATATTCAGAAACTAACACTAATTTTTAAACGATTACGTCATTTTTGGTTAACTGCTAAACCCGCAAAGATGAATTTGGCATGTCCAGAGATAGTATTCTTAGGACATATCGTGGGTAGAGGTGTTCAGAGACCTGAAGTAACAAAAATTGAGAAATTAGCAGGGTTACAAGTCCCTAAAACGAAGAAACAAGTCAGAAGCTTAGTGGGAATTTTAAATTATTACAGGAAGTTCATTCCAAATTTTTCCTCCTTGTCATCTTCTCTTACTGACCTTACTAAGAAGGGACAACCCGATAAGGTCCAGTGGACGTCTGAATGTCAGACAGCATTTGATACATTGGTGACAGCATTATCATCGTCACCCATTCTGATATTACCCGATTTTCGATCTAAATTTATCCTCAGAACAGATGCGTCGGACTCTGGTGTCGGCGCTTGTCTTCTACAGGAGAAGAACGAATGTTTCCATCCTGTATGTTATGTCAGTAGGAAGTTATTGCAGAGAGAAAGAAAGTATTCTGTGATAGAGCGGGAGTGTCTTGCCATTGTGTGGTCCGTCCAGAAATTAGGACGTTATCTCATGGGACGAGAATTCTGTGTCCAGACAGACCACAAGCCAATAACGTTTTTGTCAAAGAATCGTTCGTCCAGCCCACGCTTGTCTAGATGGGCATTGGCTTTACAGCCGTATACGTTCGTTGTACAACCAATTCCAGGAACCAGCAATCATATCGCCGATTACCTTAGTCGAGCCTAAGGGAAGAGTTCAGGAGCTTATACATTGGAGGACAGGAACATTGACAGGATCTGTGTGAACGAGTCGTCGACTTTAAAATATTGACATTATAAATATTATATGAAGAATGGTTGATAGGTTGATTGGTTTTCATTCTGTATTAGGTATTGTGTTTAGTTAGCTGTTGATGATGTGATACATATATGCATAGTGCAGGGCATATTGATCCCCATATTTTCCCCTGATTTCGATATCATAGGTGCTATGGGCATTGATAGGTCATTTGTACGAAAGTATTGCTCACACTCAATCGTTGACAACTATCTTGATGCGATTTGAAATTAATTGCATTAATTTTTTTTGGGTGGGGGATGATGTCACGAGCGAGTGAGCGGGGATCAATAGTTACGGAGAGAAGGGGGCAGAATAAGTTAACTCACGGCCCACAAGTAATGAAAAGCGTGCATGTTGTGATTGGGGGGGGGGGGGGGTCTGCATGAGGCGAGAGCGCTGTACTAACAATCACTGCACACAGAGAGTCCTAAGAAGACGGACGCAAGAGAGAGCCGCAGAGGGCGAACATGAGGAGAGCAGTCGGAAGACTGGTGTAGTGTTTTTTCCAGTGATGACTGGTAGGTGGAACGATGATTGATAATTATGATGATTGATGTATTATATTCGCCTATGACCATGATGTAAATAAGTATATGTGAGAAATGTGGAAGTCATTGATTATGTTTGAATAGAGATGTGCGCCATGAGCGATAGATGGAAGTAGGTTCATGGATGCGTAGCGAGAGTGAGTACTGTGTAATACGGTGGAGGTGTGTTACCGTAAGATGTGTGGTGAGTGAAAGGTGGACTATTGTATGTACGCTTCATGGTTTGTAATGAGGGGTGAAGTGAATAGAAATGGTATTATGTTATACCAATGTAATGTTCTTTTTATAGGTGCCGGGGTCGGGCCGACACGCCACCCACGGTGAGCACAGGGGATAGGCCAGCATAGGGCCGAAGGCTACGCATAAGCCAGTGGAGTGAGGCTGTGGAGCAGGACAGGAGGAGCGTATGAGTCAGGGCAGTCTGGCCACAGACAGGGATGTGTATATAAATGTTAATGTGCTCTTAAGATGTACTACATGTGATATTGATATCCTATTATGCCATTGAGATACTAATGTGAATTGATTATTAACGTGCTATGGCCATGTGAGGGCTATTGAGAGACTGCGGTGCGAAAAGAATACTAAAAGTGTTATTAGGGCATTGAGGGGAGAGGCTGAAGCCGAAGGGTCGTTAAACGTACTACCGGGTAATGGACCCGAGGAAGGGTGCTTGAGGGAAGAAGGCCATGGACGGCAGTTAACTTGAGTAATGTAATGTATGTCATTGCACTGTTATCTTTATCTTCATGTATAATAAATGTGTGAGTCTGATGTGTTGTTCTGTTAAGTGTTAAACGTGCTCGTTCGCGATTGTTGTCCTGTTATAATTATTACATCTCCCAGTCTGGGATTTGTGACACATCTGACGCAAGAAGTGGCGTAGTGCCAGAGCGGGATGGTCCAAACACAGCTTGGAGGCTCTCAAAGAACTTTCTAGTGTTGTTTGTGTCGGCATATTTCTGAGTTTCTCTTACTCGCTCTTCAAGCCAGTCATTTTTCATTTTCCTCAGCTTCTTCTGGGGTACACCCTTACATGCACGCAGTGCATCAGCTTTTGCTGTGGAAGAGGGGTCACTGCAGTGAGCTTGGATGAGACTATTTTTTTCTTTGATGAGCACTTTGATTTCATTATCATTATCATTGAACCAGTCCTGGTGCTTGCGGACAGGAAAACCAACTGTGCTGCTGGCGCAAGAGTGTACAGTCGTATTTAGGTCAGTCCAGCTCTGTTGAATGTTCTCAAGGTCAAAAGTCACGCAATCCAATTTTGAGGAGAGTTCTGATGAGAGCTCGCTCTGTTTCTCAGCTGAGCAGAGTTTTGAAACATTTAGGCGTTTAGGTGGCGCTTTCCCTTGAGGGCGTCTATTGCGCCTCAATGTTAGTCTGAGCTTGCAAACAATGAGTCTGTGGTCAGTTCCACACTCGGCACCACACATCGCCTTTGTTACAAGGACATCCTTTCTGTCAGTCTTCCTCACAATGACATAGTCTATGAGATGCCAATGCTTTGAGCGGGGATGCATCCATGACGTTCTGTTTCTCACGGGGAGACTAAAATTTGTGTTGGTAATGAACAGGCCAAATTCAGCGCACAAAGTAAGTAAGCGCAACCCATTGTTATTGCATGGACCAACTCCATGAGGGCCCAAAACATTTGGCCACGCTGATATTTCTGAGCCAACCCTAGCATTGAAGTCCCACAAGAGAATCAGCTTATCAGCTGCCGGGACAGAGCATATGACAGATTCTAGATCAGAATAGAACTTGTCTTTGGCTTCATCTGGGTTTGTCATGTTGGGCGCATATGCGCTAATGAGGGTGGCTGACTTGCTTTTCCCAACTGGGATTATGAGTGTCATTAGCCTGTCATTTATTTCAATTGGCATGGACTGCAAGTTTCTGACAAGGTCATTTTTAATTGCAAACCCAACACCATGCTGTCTCGGTTCGACTGCACCCTGGCCTTTCCAGAAGAAGGTGTATCCACCACTGAGCTCTTTGAGTTGGCCACTATCAGGGAGTCTGGTCTCACTGAGTGCCACTATGTCCAGGTTGTACCTGCTGAGCTCAATGGCAATAAGTGCAGTGCGTCTTTCCGGGTTGTTTGAGTTGTCCTGTAGTGTGCGTATATTCCAGGCTCCTAGCCTGAGTAAGCTGAATTTCTTTTTGTTTCGACCGCAAAAAGGGATCCCCACTGGTCGCGGTATACCAGTCAGGGTGATGTGAAGTGGGCTTTCTTAAGGGCACCTTTTCTAGCCCCTTCCTCAGTTTAGGTGAGCAGTGCTATCCTTAAATAAGGCTGCTCAGCTACTGTGGTGCTGCCTCCCCACGCCTCCACTTCAATCGACGATGAAGCGACCATAGGCCACAGCCACCAACGTGTAGGTCTGTGCTAATAGCTTCCAGTCTATCCAAACCTGCGGCCACCGCACTCGCCCATCGCCGTTGGAATTTTGAGAGGAAAGAAGACGAGATGAGTGATAAGACTGGCGCAAAGATGAAAGAAGACGAGGTGAGTGTTAAGACTGGCGCAAAGAGTTTGTTTTTAGTGAGAAAGAGCTGCGCAAACATCAGACTCACTCTCTCGCCTGGACACAACTTATCCTAGTGGCAAGACAGGGTCAAGACGACTGGAAATGTATCCAGGTGCAGGAGGATGCCAGAGGGACAGTCATATTGCCTGACCGGCTGCCTGTAGGCTACTCCACAGCCTCGCAGTCCCAACTGACTTGGGTGAAAGACCCAAACCAAAGAACACCAATACTGGTGGATGCTCTGTGTCACGATATCCAGGCCAGAGTGACGGTATATTGCCATCTGCCCTATCAATCAACCACTGGCCTGCTGCCGCCAGCTTCGAAGCTGCGTCCGGGAAGTTTGCTCAATTCTTCGTCTGTGATTTAGGCAAACAAGCCTATGACCACACCGCTACCGGGGGCCAATATGAAGGACTCAAATACTGAGGGTCACATTGTGCCCTAGCATGTGGCCGTTGGGTTAGATGAAACCTCCTCAGCCCTGGCCGTTTGCACCGACATGTGCACGCCCACTGATACCATGCTAGCGTACCAGTTCATGAAACAGGTTGTACTGGATTACATGTTACCAGTAGCAGATTTTTCTGACCTGACACATTGATTCTGTAAGATGTGCATAAATGACAATGACAAAAACTGAAAATAAAACTTCAATCAAAAATGTGTTTTTGCAAGACTGAAAATGTTTCAAGTTTTGACAAACATTCCCCATTGTGAAGATAAACAACTATTGGATATAGACAGAACACCAATGCAAGCAGCCCCCATAACTAAAATGTGCAAAAAATGTTGGCAAACTTCGGGCCACCCATAATGTGCGGATGCTCAAATTTGGGAGCCTCTGACACCACCCCTCCCTTTCCAATGTACATTTTTTGTTTGCTTGGCTTCAATTCAACCCCTTCTAATCCCTTGCACAAATGTCCAGCCTTTGGAATGGTGAATGTCCATGGTAGAACCTTGATATCTTAACCCTCGTCCTGCGGGAGGCCAATATATAATATATATTGGCCTCCTCGCACAACATGCGTGGCCAATATTGTGGCCTACATTTTGCAAACCGAGTCCTGCGGAAGGCCAATTTATTGTATGCTCCTCATGTTTTGTTTATTTGGTTGCTATGACTTTTTTTCCCCCACACTAGTTTCGCTCTTTATCTATCCTGTCACCCCTACTATGTCATTTTGTTAGACAATGGAATGGTCCGATTACATTACGATGCAACTATTCATAACTATTCGTCATCCTCATGTAACAGTACTGACGGCCTGGACTTCAAACTGGGGAAAATCTCAGGGAAACTTTAGACTTTGATGCTGGTTGTCGTCTACATGTGAAATGAGAAGAAAGGGGCCATGTGCGTATTTGAGAAACCGTTCTGTCCGTAACAATGAATTCTCATGCAATACTAGGGCACGCTGCATAAGGGCGTCAGTCCGTAGGTTTTTCATCAGGGAAAACTGGGAGAAAATAACCGACTTTGTTGTTGGTCATTGTCTTTACTTAATGTTGTAATTAGAGAGATATGGCGTTGCTTTGATTAAACCACTTTTCAGTACATGTACATCTTCTACGAGCTGGAAATCAAATCTCTTACTAAAGATACACTAAGAAAACCAACACTGCAGTAAGTGGAACCTATACATAATGGAGGAGGGAAAAGGCAATGTCATGATAAGTGTGGTAAGTACATGAAGTCCCTGGCTTGAAAAATAATTTGTTCACCTGCATGGCCTGACTTAGGGACAAAAAAAAGTGCAGAGCTCCTGGGAAAAGGACAAAATGTGTGTTAAACGGCATATAAATGCAGAAAATTCTTGATTATGGGCCTTCTATGTAACATTAGAACTTCGTGCATTTCATCAAAAGTACTTCATCCAAATATCATAGGGGTTGCTTACGATTTATCCACCATTATTGTTGTTATTGCGCCCTAAAGTAAGCACGATACACGTGTTCAGAAAGACTAGACTGACCCAACACCACGGTTATCGGCCACATGCAAACAATTGACTGTCTGACTCCATAAGTAATATTTCACAAAAAGCATGGTGTGTTTCTTTTTATGCAGATAATTTTAGCATGTATCAAAAAAAGCAAAAAAGCCAAACGAATTTTCGGAAATTTGGCTTTAAAAAGCCAATCTGATAATCCTGACTGGAAGAGATTTTTAGAATATGATCGTTAAAAAGTTGCAAAGGATAATATTAAAAAATATGTTCTTTAATCATCTTCTATGATTTTATACATGTATTTCACATCAAAGACTACATAAATTGAGACTGCACCCCTAGCTCGACTTTATCAAATAAATGAAAGGAGACCTTTTGATTAAAATGGGTTCACATTGTTTTCTTCGATACAAAGAGGTTTACACTTTTTAAAAATATAGAAGGATTACGGCGAGATCATGGAAACTTTTCAGTTAAAGCCAACATTCGTATAAATCGACCTCGGTTTCAGCAGGCTCCGCTGTGTATCATCCAGTTAACATTAGGCTGTGAACACTGCCACCATGCAGTGCTTTTTAATACGTCAGAATACATGAATATTATGACTTCTTAACATTGTCCATCTTAATAGATCACTTGTAAAGTAGAAGCAAAATTATAGTATTGGGCATGATGCAAAGATTCTCATTGCATTGGTCGAAATCGTTGCTTTGTAATGGTAGATGTTGGAGGAGAAGGGGAGGGGAGGAAGTTGGAGAAGAGGAGGTGGATATGATGGCATGAGGGGCAAAGATAAAGAACATTAATTGATGCTTTAATGACAATGTGAACTACAGTGGTACACAGGACACTCAGAGGAAAATGTCTTTTTATCGGAGAAACGAAAAGATGATTATTATTCATATTACCAAACATGATGTAATTTCCAATTAAATCTGCAATCTATATTAATAAAAGTGAAACTTTACGACAATTGCAGCGCGCCTTTCGCTACCCCTCTGTTAATGCTGATTCGGTGGCCCTCAGATTTTATACAGCTCTTAGTATAGACTGTCGTCGTGTCGCCGGCACAAAAAATAATTAATAACTCGCAGAACGTTTGTATTAGTTTCTATATTGCGACACATTGGCGTTCCATCTATTTTTTCGGCAAATGTAATTGAGATTGGTTCTGGTATCGGTATCACACTCACAAATTGCGCATTCGATTACAATATCACGAGCACAAATTGCAGTCGCTGATAGTGCTGAATCGCCTTGGCTTGGCCTCTCATATTCCACGTTAAATCATAGACACATGCAAATACTCAAATCTAATTATCTACGCGCATTGTAGCTTTAAAAATTCATTTTGTCATCGAAATTTAACTCAAACTTGAACGATCGTTAGACCTAAAGCTTCGAGTTCTATCGGAACGGTGAACGACTACAATACGCGAACAACTTTCGGTTAGGACTGGTTTGAATGATGAGATTGAGTTAGACTATCAAGTTTGAAACTTTGTGTGTTCTTAGAGTGCCTAGACTAGACAAAAGAAAGGGTCTGGAATTGGGAGATTGACGCTGCAGGGCCACAAGTACAGGTTTGTGTTTTCAATGTGCCTAGGAAAATATAATTTTTTTTTTCCATTAACACACAGTCATGACGTTATCACTTCCTGCGATGTATTCACTAACAAACAAACTAACTCCTGCGCAAATCATAGCCATTTGACGGATGCTGACGGGATGCGCAGGATGTCAACGCGCAAAGGGAGAGCAGTAAAACTTATCTAAAAACATACAAACAAACTAACAAAAATAAAATAAAGCTAAAGGAACAGGCAAAATGAAGCAGGTCCATAATCACCCAGAACCACAGACTAATAAAATACCCAGACTGGATGATCCCATTGTGTGACGTCACAAAACAGCGAAAGGTCATGAACCATCCGCCACATTAGGTTTACGGTATCGACCGAGGCTTCAGCACAGCTACAATGTTGAATGATACCATTTTGACGCGCCTACTGAACGCGGAAATTTAGCTCCGCACCAAGAAATCAATACAAGTACAACCAATCTTGGCAAATAAAAAGAAATGTCTACTGCAGATAGAACTAGAATCGGAATTTTCCTAGCGGCGGCCATGTTGGTTATAAGGTCTCGGCTCGGGAAATTCCGTAAAAAACGACGCAGCCTGAAGCTCGTGTTTCCAGTCTGGTTAATTTATTAGTCTGTGCCCAGAACTGAAACTAATAAATCCATTTATCTCGGGCAGGGCCGGGCAC
This sequence comes from Onchidella celtica, assembly GCA_963931925.1. Taxonomy (NCBI): domain Eukaryota; kingdom Metazoa; phylum Mollusca; class Gastropoda; order Systellommatophora; family Onchidiidae; genus Onchidella; species Onchidella celtica. Next base: position 6,714,043 of record OZ007579.1, on the reverse strand, counting down.
CTCAGCTAGTTAAATGTAAAACACAACACTAATACACTTTGCCATCAGTATTGTTTCAGATTGTTGTGTTATAATATGTCAGAGTATATAATTCTTATGGTGTTTGTTAACATTGTCCACATCAATTCGTCACGCCCAAAATAGAAGCAAAAATGAGAGGAATGCCAGCGTGTGTGTGTCGTTCAATGTAGTGTCATCAAGCAGTGTCATTACGTAGTCGAGTGAACATGTGGCTTTTCCTCATTGTACCGCATTATACTGGATTCGTGAATAAAATTGTCGTCTCAGTCTTACTGATCAGTTGTTCGGTGTTCTAATTGACAGTCGTGCCAGCGCTCAAGCAGTCCAATTTTTGTCTAGGTATGGCTTGGGGGGGGGGGGGGAGGGAGGTCGGGGGGGAGGGGGGCAGGACACTGAAATATTCCCTGTATGGCTTGGAATTTGCGATAATTTGAAAATAAATCAAATTCCTGCAATCCTTATACACTGATGCGAGAGCTGCAAAAAACCGTAGATTTTCTTAAAAGAACAAATCTCCAGATTTAGACTGGTGAACGAAAGAAGAGGAAGAAGAAGAAGAAGCACATCTTGTATCAACAATCCCAAGTCTAAACTTTCTACTCTGCTAGCATTTGCCCGAGCGAGGGAAAAACGTTCAGTTACATCACTCACATGAGGATAACATGCGTTGTTGTCCTCCACGGAAGGAAAGGCAAAACACAGGAAGGGGCAGCATGTGATCGCCTTAGCACGACATGGTAGGATGGAGGACGAACAACAGTTGACTGTCGCGTTACGTTAAGGTTAGTCTTGTCAATTTTTTTTTATTTTTTTTTATATATTCCTCAAAACTTTTTGTTAAAAATTTCCTTCTCTCTACTAATCTTACCGCATACGGATGGCAAGGTTTGCCGTAACAGCCCGAGTTGGGTGTCTATGGCTGATTTATCCGATTCAATGTAACAATCCTGGGCCAGAGACTCCAAACAGTTCAAAGTATCTCGAATAATTCTGCAATAAGGATACACCAAAGAAATGCATTAGTAGTGTATGTGGAATTGGGATATTCTTTTAATTCAAAGATATAGGTAGTTGCTCTCGTTCCGGTTTGTTGTTCCCTTCATCCTCTAGCGCCCAGTATGCCATATTTGAAACACGTCACCAGTGACAAATATTCTAGAAATGGAACATTTCTCAATTTATCAACAAACTAAACGATTTTCCGTGATAAATATTTATATTTCTGCATTCATTTGAGTTTTTCAAATGAGTTTTGCAAAATTCAGAATTTTGTTGGTTAAGTGAATATATGTCTGGGCTTAAGAGGGTTATTATTGTTTTCTCATTTTTGTGCCAAATCAGCTCTGCCGAAGTCTGGATAGATGGCTTTTAAAGACAGACTGGCAGATTTATATGAATAGAAACAAGTAAAAATTAATAGGTAGATAGGTAGGTAGATAGATAGATAGATATAGATAGATAGATAGATAGATAGATAGATAGATAGATAGATAGATAGATAGATAGATAGATAGGTAGATAGATAGATAGATAGATAGATAGATAGATAGATAGATAGATAGATAGATAGATAGATAGATAGACAGATAGATAGATAGATAGATAGATAGATAAATAGATAGAGAGATATGTAGATAGATAGATAGATAGACAGACAGACAGACAGACAAACAGACAGACAGACAGACAGACAGACAGACAGACAGACAGACAGACAGACAGACAGACAGACAGATAGATAGATAGATAGATAGATAGATAGATAGATAGATAGATAGATAGATAGATAGATAGATAGACACATAGATAGATAGATAGATGTGTGAGTGGATAAATGAATGGATGGATGGATGTGTGAGTGGATGGATGGATGGATGGATGGATTTATTGATGGATGGATTTATGGAGGAATGGATTGGTGGGTGGATAGATTAATGGCTGGGTGAATGGATGGACGGATGGGTGGATCGATATATATAGAGAGAGAGTAAGAGAGCGGAGAGTCCCAGACAATCTGACCTGCAGGCGTCACTTTCACTTCCAGCTCCGGAAGAGGGCACACATCTATAAATGTCATAGGCGGTACAATCCCCCAAGCCGGTCTTTACAGTACCTGTTCAACATACATAACTGTATTATCATATTCTAGAGAGAACAATGAACATATTAGATAGAAAACTTAATTCTACTCGGAAACGTCGTATTTTGTCCCAGCTAGCACTAGCCAACTAGTTAGTTGGTGAATCACAGCCTTGAGCACCAGCCAACTAGTTGGGTGAATTAAAATTCAATGTCGAGACGTCACCATCCAACTATTGGGCCTGTAAAATAGACCAGTGCGTGGCGGGCCGTAAGAGTTTCTGCTGTTATGTATTATATCATCAGAATGGTCGACCGTCACATTCTCAGACAGCTCATGTAGCTCGAGCAATGGTCATGCAGACAAGACCAAACAAGAACAACCTGAGATGGAGTGGCATTCAACCACAGGAGCTTGAACCACTGCTGATTGTTTACATTGTTCGTATTGAAGGTGGTTGTTGTCTTAGAGAAAATATGCGGCGAATTTAGTGCTTAGTGTCTCAGTGCCCTGTCTCCCCCAACACTCTGCTTACTTCTATTTACTACCTGTTGTCTTGTAGCAATAGTAGTACTGGTTCAAGGGGGGGGGGGGGGTGGGGAAGAGAAGGAGGAAGACGAGAAAGAGAAAGAAGCAGGTCAGAACAAACAGAATTCTGGTCCATGTTCTCAAGTATGCACAAGCTGTGTTGTACACTGTATTCTTGGTGGAATACATCGATGTTGATGATAACGATGATGCTGTTGCTGATGATGAAAACGCTGTCACTGTGATGATAGAGGTCGTGGTGTTGATGATGTTGGTGACAGTCATTATGTTGGTATTGGAGAAAGGTCGTTTAGTTACATTGGTCCTACTATTTGGAACTCCTTGCCTATCTCTTGAGATTCGCTGGCAGTGCTGCCATTTTCAAGACGGGGTTAAAAACATATTTATTTGAGAAATATCTATAGTGTGTGTGTGTGTTTTGGTGTGTTTGTGTGTGTGTGTGTCTGCCAGCTGGCCGTTTATGTGTACGTGTGTGTGTGTGCATATATTTTATCATGTCATTGTAAAGCGCCTTGAGGCATGGCTAAAGGCGCTATATAAATCTACTTTATTATTATTATTATTTATTATTATTATTGGTTCTAAATGGCTTGTCGATGTGAAGCAAGAGATAGAAAAAAAAAAAAAAGGAACTCACCTGCTAATAGGATGACAAACAACACAATCGATACGTTGGCCATTTTCATCAAATGATTTGCCAAGTCTCGGTTTTATTCGAAATCCAAGTTCCCTGTATAAAATCATAAATAAGAGCATCATTTTCATTGATAGCCACAGTTGAGGTGGTTATATTTTGTTACATTTTAGTGTTAGAAATAATTGTATTGTTTGTTTGGCTATAGGGAGTATAGTGTGTGATGGTACTTGTGGTAGCACAACGAAAGAAGAAAAGGATGACAACTGTATATTTTGTGAACTTGAGGTTGAATAAATCATAATAAAGGTAGTGATACTGACGTTTTACCTGTGTAAAGGTCAAATTCCAGAGACCCCAAAAAAATAATGCGAATTTCGCTTTGAGATAATCGCTTGTGAAGAATTTACGGCCTACAATCCAGAAACAAGATATTTACTCCCAAATTTTACCCCCCCCCCCCCCCCGGTTTAATCTAAGCAAGTACTAGGGGTCGAAATTGAGTGATATTTTGTTGCAATAGTGTTACTTGGGAATAAGTGAAACTGCTGTTAATATCGATATGGCAGGAAAGATGGAATACACAAATAAACCACACTTTGTCCAAGATCAACTAGGACAGTGAGCCCATGCCTCTCAGCGAAATCAAAGAGATGAAATTGTGCGTAGTAGACTCCGTCTGGGTCATCCCCACCCCTCACCTTTAAATCAGTGGGAGGAAAAAAAGGGGGGGGGGCGGAGGAGAAAGAGAGATCCCCAAATGAGTTGCATGTAATTGTCAATTGTCAATAAATCATATTTTAACTGGATGTGTAGACTGCATGCACATCCGGAGAAAGCACTACACTTGTGGATCCCCAAAGAATTATTTTGTGATGCAGATCCACGGCGCGTCTTGTCCATTTTTGAAAGAATTTAAGATCTACAAATTGATATAAAGACGTCTATACGCATTTATAAATTCCTTCTGGTTCTATACAAAACGTTTCTTTTTAACTTTACCGATGTAACCTCTAAATTTGAATTGATGAAGTTTTGAAACCAAACCTAAATAAAATGCTCAACAAAAATTGTAAAAGGCACATAATCATAGGGGTATTTATTTTGCGGGAACACCAGAAAAAGTATACTGGATCTGCTATACAAAAATGTGGACAAGTGTTTCGTCAGAGAGACATGGGAATCAAAATGTAATTCTTAGAAACGAAAAAACAAACAAAACAAACAAACAAAAAATACCCTTAGAAACGCTTTAGAGTTCATATCTCGAACGGCGTTTTTCAGGAATCATTAATTTGCTGCTTTACCTATCTTTCTGAAATGGAAGATTTATATCACAGTGTTCATGTTTAATGTGAGTACACAGTGGTGTTTTTTGTGGATTCAGATGACTTTCCATGTTAAATCCATGTGCAATTTTGTGAATTATTTATCTTTATAAGGATCGAATAACAAAAACTTTTTGGCTCCACCACGATGACATTTCTATAGAGAATCAGAACATCATTCTTGCAGTGTGACTTTTTTAGACTGAGGGGAATTGACATCGATTTTCTCGATTAGTGTTGTTCGATTTATCTGAAATTTTGCATAGGCTCATAATTTTTTCACACTAAACCTAACCAAGGCGATTTTTTAGTTGTAAAACTGTAGAATGCTTCTACGTTTGCTTCTTTGCACGTTGTAAAACATTATAATGACACCGAAAAATTAAAACATTTCTACAGTAAATCGTGTGATACACAAAAAATGTACAACGTATGTGTGCTTCGGTGCAGAGCGTATTGTCAGCTGCATACTTACGAATCATTTTCCTGTTTAAGATGAACACACCACAGTGATATTATATAAAAACACAATAGTAGCATGTCACTGGAACGCACATTTAAGTATTTCCTAGTTTTCGACACAATCTTAGACGTTAGGTTACGTGGATACACCTATTTTGTAAAAAATGTATATTATATATGATTTTTTGAGATGGAAATAAGAATGTTGCTCTTCAGCTCTCTTTACACCGTGCTGGTCGTAGTTAAAATTTACCACTTCTGTGTATTCTGCAGTAAATTAGTTTTTGCATCGAATCCAAATGCTGTTATTAATGTCACCTGAATCCAGATACACCGTCAGGAATTTGCTACTTTTATCTTACTCGAGTTTACCAGTGTCAACAATTTCCACAAATTAATACGTATATCTACAGCCTGGTTATAACCATACTCTGTGAAATTATGGTACAACTTGCACCTAAATGACTTGAATTTGTCCTATATGAAGGCTACATTAAAGTTTGACAGCGCTGTTTTCTTTACTTTTTCAAATAACTATTGTTCTTGTCTTCAGGTTGTTGTCTAAGAGAAAACGTCAATGCTTACTTTCACAAATAGACTAACTCACAGACTTGTGAAATGGAATGCGATGAAATCAAACGGATGAAAAGCGTCACAGCCTGAACGTGGCTTGCTTGCTCAGGAGAAGGAAGTTGGACACCTCCTGTTATATAAACCGTTTTTGTCCTAAAACAAGTGGTAAAAAAAAAATAGGGGGTGCATATTAAACCTGTTCTATCAACTGCACCCAAAATTTGGGTGCAGCTGATAGTGTAAATAGACGCATCACGCTTCATTTTAATTACGCTGAGAGATGCACCAGGCATGTACGGTCACACTAGTGCTTTGATGAAGGTCGAAAGTGGAAAGTGAGAGGAGCAGTCGCAGCACCACTCAGTCGAACAGAAGAGGACTAGGCGAGCTCTACTGCAGGACCTAACGAAAAGCGAGGCGTGGTGCTTCAAAAGATCAGATGCGAAGAAGACGAAAAAAAGAATACGGAAAGCAGTGCAACAAGGTGTGCAAGGTCAGTGGACGAACGGGGAGATTACCTTGCAAAGAGCATATTCATGGCACGACGTCTGGCATGTGGCGGCTATGAAGCTGGCTTTCAGTATTAGTGATGTATGATGTTATTCCCACAAATAAAAACCTCACTCGGTGGTGCAAGAAGACCAGCCATGAATGTCTGCTATGTGATAGGAAACAGACAATGCAACACATTCTGTCTGGGTGCAAGGTCGCATTAGCTGTGGAAGATAAACCTGGCAACACAATCGTGTCCTTGAAATTCTGGCAACGACCATTACATCACAAGTAGAAAAGGCAGAGAAGAAATCTGTCAAACCCAGAACAAAGACATTCAACCAGACATCCAACAACACCCACCCCAACATACTTTGCAATTCCTCTGCACATGTGGTACTGACAAGGTGGTCTAGAGGCAAGGTGCTCGCCTCTCATGCCAAGGGTCCCGGGTACTAAACCCGGCCGGTGCAGGCATGTTGGAAGTTTGGGATTTTTCTCATATTTTCGTGTCCCCGATCCTATTGAGGGGTACGATCGAGTACCTAGTCTTCTCGGATAAGTACGAAAAAATTCGGAGGGCCCATGTGCACGTTGCGCACGTTAAAAATACCTTGGCAGTTGGAAATCATAAAGAGCAGGCCGAAAGGCCGCTGCCCGGGCAAAATTAAATTAAAATTCATCCCTACCACCCCCCCCCTCATCTCCCCCCAACCCCCCACCACCACCAAAAAAAAACAAAAAAGAACCGCCGACCGGCGCTGCACTGTGGCGACGACGTGCCTGCTCCAGTTGTAACTGCGGTGCAATGGCACGAAGGCAAATTCCCCAGGTGGGATTAAAGAGTTATACAAATACTAATACAAATTCAAAATACTGGACGAAGCCAATGTCTGGAAAGTGGTAGCAGGCTTGTAAGGCTGGACCGACTATCCCGAGCTGATGAGGGAATCCGGTATTAGACCAGATATAGTACTCAGCTCAAATGAAGCTCAGACGTACGTCCTAATCGAGCTAACGGGCCCGTGTGAAACAAACATGAAGGAGCAGCACGAATACAAAGTGGCCAGAAACCAGGATCTCCTGATGGATCTCAGGAATGCCGGAATGAAGTCAAGTAAATTCGAGGTGGAAGTAGGAGCAAGGGGATTTGTCGGTTCAACAATGTACTCTCTTCTGTAGAAAGTCTATCCAGGTGGCAGGAAAATTAGAAGTAGCAACAACAGAGAATGAGCTGTTTAGGGGCCAATAGTGGAAGAAAATCGAATTGTCCTTATACATATATATATAATAAATTTTCATAAATAAATCTCGAGCAGATATTTAAAACAGCTCTCTATTTCATGAAAGGGCGGGTGCATCGATATGTTTTAAGGCAAATTCCAAACAAATCGGATCAATTTTGAGGGAGGAAATAGCTTTTGAAATTGGCAAAATCTGAGCTGCTAACTTCAAGATGACTGCTGTTGCCATGACAACTATACAAGAAAGTCTTTTTTTGTTTTGTTTTCCCCTAATTTGAATGTGCTGAATCCAATAGTAATGATTAAAAGGGTGGGCATGGAAGTGTTTAGAAAATCACCTTCAGGGACCCTCCCCCCCCCCCCTCCCACCCCCCTTTAAAAATGGCAAATATATTTCTAAGACATGAGTTTTTGAAGGCGCTAAAGGTTACATGCTTGAATTGTTGAAAACGTTGACGCAAAAGCCAGCTCCCAGAACCATTGTTTTTATACATATTTGTTGTTTTGCTTTGTAAATACGCTTATCTTTTAAAATGATGCTTTTAAAGCACTAGTAAAATAATACATGACTGATAATTGAACTACACGTACAAAATCCTGAAAAAAAAAAAAACACTGTTCCTAAAATTAATCGCTGGTGAAAGGCGAAATTTTAAAGTTGAGTTTCATTGTTTTTAAGTCGGCTGAGAGTTTGGATTCAGTGATGCTGTTACTGTGATGAGCAAGGAAGTAATGTTTCATTTTTTGGTCCGTCTATTAGATAATATAATTTATTCCAGGCTGTTCTCTCTTTGTGCTTGCATCTGTATTGGGAAGCTTAAGAATTCAAATATAGAAACCAACAGAATGGCAGTTCTAAACCATTCATCAGGCGCTATTCAATTTTAGCGCTATGGGCTATTTGTTCTGCATATTGCAGCATCAGCGGAGTTTACTTTTCAATTTCTATACCAACCTATTCTTGAGTGTAAAGCAACCCCGTCGAGTCTTTTCACCAAGTGCTAGACCAGCACCGTCTCACCTGCCTCGCTACTGCCGCCATGCCTCACAGCGGCGATTGGCCTTATAAGATTCGAAGCGAAACTGAACCTTTTTACCCAGTTTGAGTCATAATGTTTACCTATTCTTTTGTTCAAGTTTCAGGCAATTAAAAAAAAAAAGATATTAAAATGCAAAATACAATAATTTCTTTTCCTTTGACAAGCGTACCACACTGGGAGACTGTATTTGAAAGGCATTCATTGTGTATCACGGTATCAGCTGGATGGGCAAAATGGGCCGAAAAGGCCCACTCACTGGGGAAACTTGAGGCATGGGCTTTTAGAAAGCTAAACGTGTCTGGAGTACAAAATGAGGTGACAGCAATCGTGATCGAAGAGTTTTTGTTATTTTATAGAAAAAAATGGGCTCTAAAAGACGCCAGCTATTTGCACAGTTGTGCAGTCCCGGTATTTGCTCTTTGCACACAACGCAATCCATGATTAAATGTGTCTTTGTTGGACTAAAATTGAGTTCTTATGTGTAAACTATACAGTCACTCAATGCTGAGTTATAATTTTTAAAATAACACTAACGACAGTTTTGTCCAATACGGCAATACTGACAAAAACACACGTTAACAAATAAACGGAACACTTTATGTATACAACGAACCATGTCTTAAAGATGGAGTTGTCGGGCTATTTGTATGTGATATAGGGCTGGGGACATAATTACCTTATGGGTTTTTACAAAGCTAAGTATGTCAGGATAAGGAAATGGGGTGACAGCAATCGTGATCGAGTCGTTTTTAAGGAACAACAGTGACCTAAGAGGTCCCACGCTCTTTTAAAAAAAAAGAAAACAGGCAGTGCAGCTTTATTTTGCTCTTTGCATATACCACGATCCATGATTATTGCTATTTTGTTGGACTAAATGACCTAATGCACGCTAAGCAATCACGCCCTGCTGAGTGATGAGTTTAAAATAGCATTAAACAGCAGTGATGTCCATTACCACCACACTGACAAACACACAGAAATATATAATTATGGAATTTGTCCAACTTTGACCATTTATAACTCACCGAAAATACCGAACTGAGATTGCTATCATTAAAGACTTGCCTACCACAGAAAAACTCAGTTTATAATATAAGAAAACAGTCTGAGTTAAATTCCCTCAAACGTTTTTGGTATAACTTCTTTGTGTTGATTTCTCTCGACTTAAAACGCCTTTTGGTGAACACCATGAATTCACCTTGCGAAAACACCAGCGGCCTGTGCCTAAGATTACATATATATATATATATATATATATATATATATTTATATATCCCCGTGAAAGTAAGCCTCTCGTGACTTCGTGCTGCGCCTCTAGTGGGCTTGTGATATTCCTCCAATGACCCTATGGCAAGCTAAAATTGTAGATCCTTATCGTGGTAGGGACCAGCAGAAAAAGAAGCAGAAAAGAGAGAGCTTGTGACTAAAAGGGAGCTAACGGCGTTTCCCTCCCAATCCGAGCGTTTTCCTGGCTTCTTTCCCTTTATAGGTTACGAGAAATTCTACTAACTGGTGGGGTGGGATGGTGTTAATAATGAAGATTAAGATAATAATGATGACAATGAATACGATAAAAATCATCATATTAAAAAGGAAATAATAGTAGGGGGGCCAAGTCGTCAAATGGCCGGAAACCTTGCACAAAAATATATTCTCCTGATTTTGCTATAAATGTTAGGAGAACCACTTTGGGCTACTGAAAATGCCGGATATAATGAGATAAAGGGTGGCAACGCTAAGAAATTCCTCAAAAACACCCCCTATGTGACGTTACAGATTTGCGCTCTTTTCAGCCAAAATGACAGTAATAAAGTTGTACCAAGCCAAATATTAAAGAGATACCCATTCTTAATATACATCAAATTAAAAAGAATCCAATTTCCTACCACATGAACGTTATTCGTACTGATTTGTGTTTATTACAAGAAATCTATTGGACAAAATCAAAACTATACCCCTTATATCGCTAAACATTGGGAGTCCATTTTTTTTTTTAATCTTATAAAATATACCGGGTGGCCAAGGTTGAACTTTACTGCCTATTATCATAGACAAGTTTTTGAAAAACATAATGCAACACTTTGAAGATCAAATTATTAATAATAGCAGTTAGAGCAATAGCCCACGTCTATTTGGAGGATCCGCTCTGAACTGCTTCACATATTGAGAAATGTTAGTAATAGTACGTTACGTCAGTTGTTGATGCTGAGATATGTATACAGCATTGCTAGCAAGAGTTAGTTGTTTCATCACTCCAGTTCAAGCCAGGTTCATTCATTTTGAATTATATAGGAATGTGCTGTGGAAACAATGTTAGGGCTTGAGAAACAAGTCAAATAACAACCCTCTCTGTGCTGTCCAGTGCGATTTGCAGACAACCTCCAACAAACTATCAGTCTTAGCGTGGCCTAAGTATACCCTGTTTCGTAACTGGGTGTATATTGAAAGTTTCCTGCTGGTTTTGAATGAACATTAAATTCAATATTAGAATTGAGAACAACTTCCACAGTAGTTTTTTTTTTTTTTTAACAGTTGGAAATAATCGAGTTTATAAAAACAAACAGAAGCATATAAAAATAGACATATATACATTTGGTGCCAATTGTTTAATTTTAATTCGAACAAAACCATTGTTGAGTGGGTGAGGGGTGATGCAGATGCATTTAGTCTCCAAAGACACCTACAAACTGATCACCACCGTATCAATAGATGTGTAATTGAGGTCATTCATGATATTCTTTCATGTCATCACTGTTTGACCAATGCCCCATTACTTCAACCATAGTAACTTCAATGGGATGGGAGGATTCTCATTTTTAGGTGAGTCACATCCAATTCAGCGATGAGGTAGGAAACTGGTTTTTAGTGGTCTTCAGCTGGATTCGTCTCAGCTGCCATATCCCTAACAGGATTGCTATAGAGGTTGTCTCCTTTCGTTTGCACAACTGAATACAGGACAGTACATTAGCTTGTGCTGCAGCTCGTTTTGCAACTGCAGCTAAACAGGCTAAAAGCCTTTTTGATGCTTTCAGATGCATCTCCACAGACCATGTCGTCACAGTGCAGAGGGTTGAAGTTTGGAAATGAGCCACCGGCAACTTTCCACGGTAACACCTGATGCTGAACTTCCAGACATTGTGTCTGGTACTGTTCAAAGATGGTGAAAAGCTGAAGAGCTTTATTGTGACATACCTCTTGGCTGCAATCTTCGTGCTGAAAAGATGCATTTTCCTCAAGAATGTCCCCGGCGCCCGATGATACAGCCAAGCTATGAAGTGAAGCAGAATTCTATGATTTCTTCCTCTGTTTAATACGTGTTCCCAACTCTTGGAAGACAGAGAACATTACATTTTTAACTTGGTAAGAACTGTTGTGTTTTCATTGACAGCAAACGAGAAAACAGTGTCCCGCCCAGTGAGGACATGGATTGCAAAGATGTTCAGCATGATGGCTTCGGGAATGCTGACAAACAATATTAACGGACATGACATTACTGGTTGGCAATAATACTTTCAGGAAAGATACTATATTGACCAGACTTCTATGCATTTCAACGTGCAGGGTGTTAGCGAGATATGGCATTATGTCTGTGTCGTCTGAGTTGACTTTAACGTTATGATGCCCATCACTGATTTCCTGAACAATGTAATATAGCCTACCACAACAACACCAGCTTTCTCGTTATTGATAGATGTGTGTTGAATTCCACCTCCCAATTGTACTGGTTGTGGGTCTGGGCCTATGACAATGCGATGTGTATTAACTGAACGCTACATAGACCTCACCTGGCTGATAGTCATCCATCTGGTTTGTTCTTCGTACGTAGCAACGGTGAGAACAAGGGTCTGCTGGGAACGCGGCGGCTCTTCGTAGTGTTAATAAAAAAGACGATTGAGTCCTCTCTGGATGGGATGGGGGAGGGGATGGGCATGCAGCAGGACTTTCTACTTAGTTTGAAACACTGGTCGAAAACCACATACAGAATACGAGCATTCTCATCACGAAGGATAAGTTCCTTCACCGCTGAAGTTATAAAGTCAGACATTTTGTTAGGAGAAACTTGTCGTGGCATGGTTCCACAGGCAACAAGGATGTCCACATCTGAAACCCTATGGTGAAATTTTCAGTAGAAATCTTACCCACTTTGTTTCAACACTGGCTTGCTGGTAGATTGCATTTCTACCATTTGACCAAAGAGAGATGACGACAGTGACTGAGTTGTAATGGGAACAAAGTCTCTGTTAGGTTACAAACGCGTGCACAGTTGAATCCAGGTTCAATATTTAGCTCAAGAGTGGAAGGTGTATCCCTGGCCCTACCGTGAAACGCACAATAATGTGTTCTCACAACTTCAGATGACAACTCTCTTTTGCCCAATATTCTACATACTCTATGCAAAAATTTCATTTTTTTCTGTTCTACCGATGAAGTAAAAGTACGATCTTTCAAATATTTGCAGTTAAAAACGTAAGAAGAATTTGCGATGCACAGCATTTCTACTGGAAAGAAACCTCTTAACGAGGACAGGGTGAAGCCCTGTACGAAAGGCAGGTAATACAGTCTGCAGTGTACGAAGCTGTTGTGATCTTCTGCGAAAAAATATGGCAGCAATCAAATGAAAAGGCCAGTCATCTTCCCTTTCTCCCCCCCCCCCCCCTTTTCTGCCAGTACAACAGTCATGATGGACAGTCACTTCGAAGCTGTTTGTCCACCATTGGGTCGTTCGTTGATTTCACAGTTTCCTGTTCACGCATGTCTAGGTCCACCAGCTTGCGAATTTAGTGAATTTGGTGGTGAATCCTGGTCTCAAGAGGTCTTTGACGACTGATCTCAGTGTCCAGCTCGCCGCAGATTGGTCAGTTAGTTTACCGCCCTCCTGTCAGCTGGAATTGTACCTCATCCAATATTTCCCAAGATCGAACAGTATCGGGTGCAGGATCATCGATATTCGGCATCGATATTGTGACCTCACAAGATAAAACATCAAAGGATCGCTAATGTTGCAGTAACGTGGGTACCTAGGATTGGTGCTTACGAAGGCATTGTTACTGATGCTAGCGAAACATTTTGGCCTCTCAAAAAAAAAACTCGACTGGCATCATTTGGCATCAAACTGAACCGAGATCAGTAACTATCTGACAACCTAATTCAGCAATAAAATGTTCCATACGTCCAATCGCTAGGCTCAGGTAGCCTTACATAGAAGCCACACTCGAACTGTATTGTGTCAATTTGAGAACAATTTGTTGTTAAGAGGTAACAAAAGCACAGAGAGCATCCAAAAGGAAAATTTTTGGTAACAGATTGGTAAAATTACAGAAATTTATTACAGTGGTATTGGTTGTTCTTAGTACTCAGAATGGCGGAGCAGGAGAAATGAGTGCTATAATTCTAAATTTATATTTTTGGGGGTCTAATGTTACAATTAGCAAATTAAAAAATGTTTGTAGCCTCTTGCTAAGACATCTGTGGTAAAAACATTTAGATAGTACCATATTAGTCACTATAAACATGGATCCGAAATGATTTATTCGAAATTTTCAGATTTTTTTTATGTGTACAGAGTTCATGACCCATAATATGCAGAATAATGAACAAATAATACATTTGAAGCTTTCAATTCCTGGCCTGTCTATCTGAGAGTAAGTGTGTAGAGTATCAAAGCTTTTTTGTAGAAAACCAAGAAAATAGTGAATATTTTCTTACCCCACCCCCGTTAAAATTGAGCTATATTATCTAAATAGATTTGAGGACAAAATGGCAACTACATACGTAATGCCACCCTTTAGCCAAATATATCCGGCAGTTTCTTACACCCAGGGGATCACTTTAAATGAAAATACAACAAACAAGAGTATATGTTTTAGTGCAAGGTTCAACGCTTATTTGAAGAGATAGAGCAAGTTGGCCCCGCTACTATAAGGCCCTGGAATAATCATGAAAGGCTTTTTAACCACTGAGCCTTAAATTACACACAAACTATCAGAAAGACGTGAAGATGCACGTGAGCAAAAATAATTATCTTTAAAATGATTGAAGTTCGCTATACTTTTCATACTTTGTTTATTCTGAGCCACAACTAATTTAAACCGAAGAAAGTTTTTCCGACATCAGTCAAAAGGTGTGACCGCAATTGTGCTCTACGCCACTCTTTACACATTGCTGGCTGAAACTCAACTGCATCACATCTGTGTATTCTGCAAGGAATTGTGTTGTAATAAAAAGATCTATCAGTCTTTAATTCGAATTTAAGTGTCGTTGTGAATGTGACCTAGATCTAGTTATGCATCTGGGCTTGGTACAATGAAAATTTGCAGTATTTATCTTGCCCGGGTCGGCTAATAATAATAATAATAATAGTAATAAAGATAATAATAATAATAATAATAATATTAATAAAGATAATAATAATAATAATAATAAAAATAATAATTCAAATGGAGTTATTTTTAACCACACATTTATTAATTTGTTGCGAGAATAATTGAATGCGATTTTCATTGTATTTGCACTTCAAGGTAAGGTCATTCACATATTAGACCCTACTATTTACGAAAAGAGACGAACGTTGATAAATAATTACGCCAATATCAACTCAGATTATAATATCATTATTGTAGCAGTCTACACAACTTTCTATGTCACGAATAGATTTCCGATCATGACATTAGACATCTTTAGGTGAAACTAAAACAAGTTGATTTCCAGCACTTGAGGGTTTCTTCAGTCAAAAAATTGTTCCAAGAGAATATAAGATACGAGAAGGCAGAAGGCAGAAGGCATGAGAGATGTGAAGATTTCATATTGTGCCTGAAAAAAGGAAGACGCTAGACATAATGCCACACAATAATAGGACTGAAGGAAATCTCACCAGAGGCATCGACCAAACACCCGCAAAAACAGAGAAAGAAATAGAAACATAGATAGATAGATAGATAGATAGATAGATAGATAGATAGATAGATAGATAGATAGATAGATAGATAGATAGATAGATAGATTGATTGATACATAGATAGACAGATAGGTACATAGATAGATAGATAGATAGATAGATAGATAGATAGATAGATAGATAGATAGATAGATAGATAGATAGATAGATAGATAGATAGATAGATAGATAGATAGGTACATAGATAGATAGATAGATAGATAGATAGATAGATAGATAGATAGATAGATAGATAGATAGATAGATAGATAGATAGGCAGGCAGGCAGACGATGGACAGACAGACAGACTGACAGATAGATGAAACTTACATTCAGTGATGCGGTAATGACATAGTTTCAGGGTTACAGTATGATAATGAAAGCATGAACAAAATGTGGAGAATAATTATTGTAAAGTCTGTTTAATCATATTCAAGTAAAAAGTCAAAAGTTCATTATAATTACATTGATGCAGTTTACGTATTGTGGTCATGTCGGATTTTCATACTTCACTGCTTTTAGGGGTACATTCATAATAACATTTTTTTTTGTTCTCATATAAAATGACATTTCTGCATGTAGTTTGGAAGTGAACACAATGATAGACAACGTCGTACACGATGGTGACTCGGAAATCAGAAACTGCACAGTCTTAGCTTCTTGTTTTTGACGTGTAAAACGGGCCAATGGGAGAGCTGTAAATATTGGGGTATGACAGCGGTTTCATTTTTGGTCTCTTAACACGAAATTCCAATAGTTTGAAGAGCTTACCTTTTAGGAAAGATAAAAAAAAAAAAAAAAACATTAGATTTATTCCAGCACTGAAAATCAATTTTAAAAAAACAACAACTGGAAGATACTGCCATTATTTTAAAAATCAGTTACAGTAAATTCAGGTTTCTCAAGCACAATATCTCTAATCCCATAATATGTTAGAATTATGACTGTTCGTGCAATGCAGGGCTCTATTAGTTAACAGTGCAGTTATTTTCAAATAATGTAATGCTTCTGGTAAGAACAGTGGTCTCCATTGAAGCATACACACCACATCAGAAGGGATACCCAATGGTAGAAACAAGTATAGACGTCCCCCAGTGCACCCAAGATTTTTTACTCTGACGTGGGCAGAAAAAAAACAATTAAAGTTACCGTTCCTTGCCTACCAAGAAAAGTAATCTTTCGTCTCTCAAAACAACAAAACTATGTTATATAAGTAATGACAACTGTCTCTAATGAAGTATTAACCTCTTATATATAAAACTAATGAACCAAGGACTAGCTTAAAAGTGGATCTAACTTTACAAGATTTCTATCAAACCTGCAATGTCTGTTGCATGCTTAAACTGACAACAATTAAATGTAAAATAATAATTCCTATGTAGCAACGGAAAATATTTTTGTTTCTGCACATATTTCGAACTATCTATCAAAGTTACTGTTATGATAATTATAAAGTCAACAAGAGGATCACAGACTTAGGCTATACAAATTTTGCCGTTTTCGTTCATGTTCCAGTCAGTCATTTTAACCTCAAGTTCACAAAATATACAGCTGTCATCCTTTACTACTTTCTTTGTGTTCCCACCAGCACCATCACACCCTACACTATATGTAGAAACTATATCATTATTTCTAACACTAATATAATTATAATAGATGTAACCACGTTAACTGCCAGTCTATTTTCTATGAAATTTAAACAAATTACTCACAAATTGTTATGGCACAGCCATCTGCTCATTATTTGCTTGCTTTTGAAATAACCAATGGAATGAATAACTGGACATCAGTCTGCTTTGAAATATATTATAGATTATGTTTAATCCACAGGCATTGTTAGTACCGGACTGAGCCAAATTGAATGTCCAGAAAAGCTGTCAAAAAAATGTCCGTGCTCAAATCAATCTCCTGGAGCTGGTGTCGATGTATTATGCAGGACAGACTGTCTGAGACATGACATCTTTTTTTCTGTCTGTCTGTTGGTCCGTCAGTCTGTCTGCCTGTCTGTCTGTCTGCCTGTCCATCTGCTCGTCTAATTATTTGTTTATGCTTCGATCACTGTCGCCTACCAACTCAATTCCCTATACTATGTTGTTTTTCTCTATGTTTCTTTACTTGTTTTCTTAGCCCTCAAAAGGGCTCCCTAATGGCCTGCCTTGATCTCAGTATTCCTTTACTTCTGGCTCTTTTCCTGAAGGCTGGCGCCATAAACACATCTTGGGGAGAGAGACCGAGTCCCATACTATGGAAGGTGGTGGTGGTGGTGGTGGGGTTGGGGGGGGGGGTATGACTTCAATAATATTGTTTTGTTTCCTGCCACATGGCAGGGTAGGTATGGTGTTAGTTATTTTTATTTAATTGTTGTCGCCCCTGTGGCTGGCAAGGGCGAGAAGTTTTTTTAGTTGTGTCCCTGCTCAGCGCATTGACCGGCTATTTTTTATTTGGTCAGTTTATTGTTGTGAGTTCTGAAGTGGCCAGGGCGGTGTGCCGCTGGCTCTGGATTTGGCAGTGGGTTGGGTGTAGGCAGTAGAAATAGGTTGGGTAGATGAGGAAAGGCGGGCGAGGGGAAACTTCCGGTGCTGTGGAGGTGTGTCCTAAGTCATACTGGGCCGTGAGGCGGCCCGTTTCTTGGTTAAATAACTGAGATAGGAATGTTGTTAGTTCTGTCGGGGCGAGAAAAGGTTGATAGCAGGTCTTGACCCATTGTGTTGGGTCAGGATAAAGGAAAAGGGCTAGTGTTTAAGCTGTAACGTACTTGTGATTGGTGCCATTCCGGAGGATATGGGGGCTTCCACCATTCCTGCCATAATTATGGTCCTTGGTAGGCCATTTCTTTTGAGAATTATTATTAAAAGGTTAAAACGATTAGTATGATACAGTTGCCGTTTTAAAAGGTAGGTATTTCTCTTTCAGAACAGGTTTCTTTATAGTTCTATAAATTGAAAAAAGAAGGGCTAAGAGGGTCTGGTAAAGGGAGACAACAATAAAAATTAGAGAGATTTGTCTAAATGCTTCAAGAGTTGCCTCTTTGAGGTAATTGGAACATGAAATGAAAGTAAAGGGAAATTTCACGTGAAAGTGTCGGTCGCTTATGTAGACCAGAGCAGCCGTAGGCTCAGGATTGGCGGCTAAAAGGAGTACCTGTACAGAAGATCATCACAGGCGATAGAGTGGCCCCATTAAAATTTGCTTGCATTTATATATTTTTTTTAAAATGGCGGCAATAGCCATGCATTCCGACTAAAGGATTAACGGCTGAAACTAAGGTAATCAAAGATTATTAAAATTATTATGATGGTGCCAGGCTGTAGGGTGGCCTCGTTTATAACGTTTGCTTACATTTATTTGGATGCAGTTTACTGTCGTCAGAAGTGCGACTTGTCTGACATTTAAAAAGTGAAAATATCCTTTGTAGGAAGGTAAAAATAAATACATGCAGTTATTATTTTAGAGTATAAAACCTTGTGTGTACTAATCTAACTCGTAGACTTAGATTCAAGTTTAAAAAATTATATTACAGTCTGAAATGGATTATTTTATATCAGGGGTCTATAGACTGACAATTACGCAGCCGGCACAGGGGATCAAGGCGAGTGGGGCCAATCTCAATGGGACTCTGATAATATGTCTTTCACATCCCAAGTAAATAATATTTGCAGAAATGCCCGTTTCCAACTAAGAAATATCAGCACGGTTCGAAATTTCCTCACAGAAGTTATTACCAAAACCTTAGTAACTTCACTCATTTTATCTCGAATAGATTATTGCAATTCTCTTCTTGCTGGAATAACATCAGATAAACTGTCTAAAATTCAAGTCATTCAAAACAACGCAGCCAAATTGATTACCAAGAAAAAACAAGCTGACTACGTTACGCCTTTGTTAAAAGAACTGCACTGGCTTCCTATAATAGAAAGAATTACATACAAAATTGCTGTTTTTTTGCTATAAATGTTTAAATAAAACCGCACCCAGCTATCTCAAAAATTCTTTACAAGTTTACACACCATCTCGTTCACTAAGATCATCAAGTGACAAAACAATCTTAAGAATCCCATCTAAAAACTATAAAACTATAGGCCATATATCCTTCAACTATTTTGGACCTTTTGTCTGGAACCAGATACCCTTGAACATTCGTGAATCACCGAATATTGAAAGCTTTAAGAAAAGCGTAAAACATCACCTTTTCCTCCGAAACTGTTAAATTTTCAAAATTCTATTCTGTACTTTGATGTTACAATTGATTATATAAGCTAGTGTTATATGAGTAAGAGCGTCTGTGTGTGTGAAACTGAAAGTTTGTATGGATGAGAGTGCGTGTTTTAGTATGAGATTTGGAAAGTGTATGCATAAATTATTGATGCAATGTACAGCGCATTGAGTAATAATTTTATTAGAAATGCGCTATAGAAATGCTATTTAATATTATTATTATTATGTATCCAGGCGGGGATTTATGTTTATGTCGGTGACTGCGTATGTTTGTACGTATAAGTTTATCTTGTTTACTAGCTGCCGTTTGTAAGTCAAATGTCTACGGTCTTCTATAGTAAGGATATTTTGTGTAATGTATGGTATGTTGTCTCTGTTGAATTATTTGTGTGTTTAATCCGTCATTAATTGCGATGAATGACTTCTTTCCTTTTACCATACCTTGTTTCCGTTTCTCCTTCTTCTTCTTCACCAGTCACTGCTACGACTGCGACAAAACAGTTCTTAAGTTTAATGCATCTAGCTTTTATAACCTGTCAAATGCCACTCGTTCGATTAAATTGTACGAGAAACGCCTCAATATTCGTATTTTCTGATACAGTAATGACTGCAAAGTGCCTAAATTTACATTCCGTAAGTAATGCAGATGGCAGACAACACTGACACTATTCACAATCTTCAGTAACCTTGACAATATTAACATGCTATGTTTGGCCGTCCCGGGAAAAAGTGTATAAAGTTCAGTCAGTGTTTACTAGAACAGTCAGCAAAGTTTAGCCAAACTGGAAACAAAGCGTGATCCCGTTCTGATGGTTGTTTGTGACCGTACACTAAGAAGGCGGAATGACCTAGTTCCACTTGAAGAGCCTTTTTTACCAAAATTGGGTGAGTGAAATCTTGCATGAGTTATGGCCCCTTTGGCATTCAAAATTAGTGTTGGACGCGGTATAAGTGTTCAGTTAAGATTTGCTATGTCCTATCGATATCCGAAGATGAAGATGGAACATAGCAAGTTCTAACTGAACATTAATACCGCGCGTCATACATTAATTTTGAAGGCGAATCTAAAAGGGGTCATAAATCATGCAAAATTTGACTTACCCAATTTTGGAAAAACACTTCTAAGTTAGAATCAGCTTGCGTAAATTTCTTTTAAGTCCACACATGTGAATTTACACAGCACACGTTTGACATCATGCCCAGTCATAATTTTTGAGTGATTGTAGAAATAACATTTTATTCCATGGCTTTGGAAAGAGAAGTCATGCATTAAATTCTGCTCATTGCTTTGCTTGCTTTTGAAATAACAAATGGAATAAAGCATTAAACATCAGTCTGTTTTGAAATCTATCATAAATTGAGTATAATCCACAGGCATTATGAGTACCGGATTGAGCCAATGTCCAAAAATACTGTCAGAGAAATGTCCGTGCCCAAATCAATCGCGTGGTGTTGCAGGTGCAATATGCAGGCCAGATTGTCTGAGACATGACATCTTTTGTCCGTATGTCTGTCTGTCTGTCTGTTTGTCTGTCTGGCGGGTTGTCTATCTGTCCGGCTGACTATCCGTCTAATTATTTGTTTATGCTTCGATTACTGTCGCCTACCAGATCACTTCCCTATAATATGTTGGTACACGCTGTATCTGTCCGCGTATCTATATTCAATATCCACCTGTCCAGTGCTTCATGCAGCTGATACTACACAGAAATGAAAACTGCAATCCAGAGGCCATAAAGACTTACACAATTTAAGTAAATTTCACAGTGTATTGAAAACGGGATTGAATGATACAGTTACTATATTTAGATTTACGTCACGGGGCACTCGAACTATTCAACGCTGCGGTTAAGCACAGTTATGGACGTTGTACATACTTTTCATCTGCAATTGATCTTTGTGCCTCGAATCGCCCTTACAAAGTCCATAACCACAGTTTTGAACAGTTTGAATGTCCCTTGACGTCATCAGTAAATCTAAACACAGTAATTGAGTCATCAAATCCCTTTCCCTATAGATTAGCATGTTGTTCTTCCACTTTATGTTGTTATATTTTGCTCCTTTTATGTTCTTTTGACAGTGCCGTTCCCGTGTTTTTAAAGTGTGTCAAAGGCGTGATGGATGGCTTTAAAACTAACGAGAGAGGGGTCGTGAAGAACGTCGTCAAGTTTTTCAGACGACTCTTTAATATATGTTGGGGAAGGCAAAGGATTTGGCAGAGAGGTGTTCTGTAAGAAAAATGAATAAAATTGAAAAGAGTAATGTCATGTACTTTAAAATATGAACTGACAAAAGCATTAATATGGACGACAGAGGAAGATGGATCCGAAGTACCGAACTCATTGGCAGAGGGAGGGAGAATTACAAATACGGTGATGGGACAGAATATGCAAAACATATGAAGAAAATTGAAAATCTATGTAAAGAGGAGGTACGCAGGGTATAAAAAAACAGAACAAAAGAAAAAACAGTAAATTTTAAAAAAAAATAAGGAAACCAAATACCACACGGGCTTCAAAAAAAAAACCGGGTGTCCCCTCCAGATGTCACGAGCAGAGTTAGGGTCTTGGGGATGTTACGACTGCACGAGAGGCAGCTAACTCACACTCGGACACAACCACACAAGAAAAGTATTAAATAACTAGAGCGTATATATGTCAGGCCGGTCAGGCCATAGTTTACATCAATATTAATAACAAAACAAAAGACAATAGGGGTATATATTCAAACCAAAAAAACTCTAATTAATAACTTAACCAATGATATTCATGTAACTATGGAGGTACTGCAATCAATAGCAAATAGGTATATTATACGAAACTAGATATCAATTTAAAGTGACAGTTGAGTCGCCACTGGCCAGTCGCCAGGCAAACTCTCCATAAATCATATGGGCTTGAGTGTTAGGAGAGCCCAGTATGTTCAAAGCCTACAGAAGCACTCTTCGGCTTGTAGGTAATTTAAGCAGTTGCCAAAAGACAATATTTTATGCACAATCACTATTCAATTCATCAACAATGTGCTATATTATTCCAATCATACTAGGGCAATAGATCTATGATACAGGACACTCGTGGTCGAGTGCCAGCTGGGGTTTCCTTAGTCTTCCTATGAGGCTGTAGTTCTCTCTCTATCTCCGATCTCTATTATGCTTGAATAAATAAGATATATTACCATTGCTCACGCCTACTGGTAGGCGCGAACATCAATATAGCGCAGCGTGGGCTTTTAAAGGTCAGCCCACTCAGACCTTTCTTTCTAGAGCTCAGTCAGTCCGTTAGCAAGGACTTCTTGTCTTCAAAGCACACAGTTCAGGTACTGGTCAACCGGAGATACTTCACGACACGATGCTTCTGCTCGTCTGTATTCACCAAATCTGAACGTTACACGATGTCTTATACTATCTAACTACCCAGCGTGCTAGTCCGCTGGCCCAATTAGTTCAGCTATCTCATAGGTCGAAACCTCCCCCCATTTTAATTGTAGTAATACGTCTGCACTATTCTACCAGCCAGTTAACGTGCAAAAACTTGTCTAGTCATACTTAACAATGTCAACTAGCCCCACCTTGTTTCACCCCTACTCCATTACTTATTAATCACGAACAAGCGTGCCTCTAACAGTTTAACTTTACATTTATTTACTCACCAACTATAATTTGGCGAGGACCGTTCAAGGCCACCAGCCAATTTCTCATGGCCCTGGTAAAAAAACAACTCACTCTCTGCGTGAGTTTTAACAACATCTGAATCATGACACATCCCCCACCCCAGTTAAAATTTGCAATTTTAACGATATTAATGATTATCGTAAGGGGAAGGCATGAGTCGAGAAATTGCTCGAAAGGTTAACTTAACTAAGAATATTAGGTAATAACTAAGACTAGTACTAAAGTTGAAAAAAACCTACAGGACGGGTATCATTGATGGACAAAACTTCATGAAAATCTTAAGGCTCCGTCCAAAAGTATATATCTCTCTGAGGATTAAATCTTACCTCTAAATACGTAGACATTAACAATCATAACTCTAAAATTTTAGAGTACAACACTGATCCTGTGCGAATGTCATCAGGAATGCATACATACAATGAATAATACTCAAGAAAAGATAACTATAGTAGCATCGATGGCATTAGTGGATCTGGACTCCTGGTCTGCCATGACTTCTCGTCCTCGACCCTGGGCAACAACGTCTGGTGTGGCCAAAATACGGGTCGACGTCAGTAAAATAGCTGTTGGATCAAAGGAAAGCAAAGGGGTAGGTGAAAAGTGTTCACAATGGGTGAACAATATGTGATACCATCCCTCGGTCTCTGAATGAGGTGCTAATCAGTATCCAACGCCAATACATATGACAGACTAAAATACAACAAGATTAAGGTAACCGTGATAATTGGTCGGCATGGACATTATCTCCACCAGGAATGGCCTTTATAATGAAGCGGTATTCCTGAAGGGCCAGACTCCATCTGGTCAAACGAGCGTTCTTGGCTCGGTTCGATTTTAAAAATAACAACGGTTTATGGTCTGTCTCGATGACGAATTCCGTCATAAGTAGGTAGCGGGAAAACGCGTCTACGGCGTATACAATCGCCAGGCATTCTCGCTCTATAATAGCGTATCTCTGCTCTCTCGGAAGTAATTTGCGGCTAGCGTACATACAAGGGCGCAATAAGCCATCTCTTTCCTGAAGCAAAACAGCTCCAATTCCTTGGTCCGACGCGTCAGTTCGGACGGTGAAGGTGCGTCTAATATTCGGTAGGATAAGCAGCGGCGAACTGGAGAACAGTTGCTGCACTGTCGCGAGTGCGGTGGCGCACTGCGTATTCCAGGTAATTTTGTTGGGTCTGTCTTTTCTTGTAAGATCGGATAACGGGGCCGTAAGGGCCGAAAAATTAGGAACGAATTTCCGATAATAGCTTAAGAAGCCTAACAGGCTACGAACCTGCTTCTTAGTATGAGGAGCCTGGAGTTTTAAAATCTTACTTATCTTACTGTCGTCCGGTGTTTGGACGCCTTTGGCGATAGTATGCCCCAGAAAGTTAATCTGCGTATAACCCAGGAAGACTTTGCTAGGCTTAGCTGTAAGCCCGGCATCTCGAAGTTTACTAAGCACTTGACGAAGTGCTTCTAAGTGGCCTTTCCAATCCGTATGGAAAGTGCAAATGTCGTCAAAGTAGCTTAGGACGCATGGTGTCTGCTGCAATAGGATGTTCATCATCCTCGCAAATGTCGCTGGTGCCGTTACGAGACCGAATGGCATGAATCTCCATTGCATGAGACCCATAGGGGTCTGAAACGCTGTGTACTGTTTACTGGCCTCTTCCATTGGGATTTGCCAGTAGCCTTTAGCCAAATCTATTTTCGAAAACACGGACGACTCGGCCAATCGCGCAAATAGATCTTCCTGATTCGGGATAGGTTCAGCATCGTAAGTGGTTAGAGCGTTAAGCTTCCTGTAATCGATACAAAATCTAACGGAACCGTCTGTTTTCTTTACTAGTACAATCGGCGAGCAGTAAGGGCTCGTCGAGCGCTCAATGACACCTAAGCTGAGCATCTTTTCCACCTCGGACTGTATGGTGTCGTGCGCTTGCAGCGGGCGCGGGTAGGGTTTGACAAACACGGGTACGTCCGAGTGCAACCGGATGACGTGTTGAACTAAGGATGTTTTACCCGGCAAATCAGTGAATACTGGCGAAAACTCCCGAACAAGATTCATGATGTCCTGTGTCTTACTTTGATCCAGCTCTGGATTGATATTAACGGAAGTCGCGTCCTCTGTGGCTTGCAAGGATAGGAGCGATCTAGTCATAGATAATGGCTCCCGGTCGTTGTCATCGATAGTGACCATCGCTGCGTTTGCTTGGGCCACAACATGGCATGAATGATCGTGATGAGTTTGATCATCGGTAAGATACTTTTTCAACATATTAATATGGTACACCTTATCGTTACCACGTATGGTAATGAGATAATTAACTCTCGAGAGTCGCTTTGTAACTAGAAAGGGGCCTTTCCAAGTGAGGAGTAGCTTGTTATTCGTTTCTGGTAGCAGCACCAATGCCCGATCTCCGACTGACAGGGTTCTTAACCGACTACCCCGATCGCGATATCCTATAAAATGTCATGTTAAAAAAAAAAAAAAAATCAGCGTGTGGAGAGAGGAAACTTTACAAGTCAGTTTCTCTCAGATAACCAACAATGAGAGGGTGTACCCATAACAATTATAAAAAACACGCACACACACACAAAAAAAAACATGCTTAAGAATTGAGGGAAAGTTGGTTTTGCCATAGACCCATTAAGATCCAGGAGCTGGTGTGTGTGTGTGTGTGTGTGTGTGTGTGAGTGAGAGAGAGAGAGAGAGAGAGAGAGAGAGAGAGAGAGAGAGAGAGAGAAAGAGAGGCATAATTATAGTAATATATGTAAATCATAGGCCGAGATGTAGCAAATAATAATAATGTAATAATAATGTATAGCATTTACATAGCGCATATCCATTTAAAATGCTCTATGCGCTTTACAGAAACAACATGTCAACCACAGAGCAGAATGGAGCTGCCTGCGAAGCGCTCAACACACTGCACTGCTTCTTTCTCTCTCCCTGTCTCGCTCACTCTCTCTCTCTATCTCAGAGCAAATTGTAACGCAGCCTGTTAGGCGCAGTTCACAACTCGGAACAGTTCACAACTCACAGCAGTTCACAACCCACATCAGTTCACACAACACACAACTCAAATAATATTTGAATATTTATTAATAACAATATATATATGATTTTGTTGTTGCTGGTTTGGGGGGGGGGGGGAGGGGGGGTTATATGGATAAATTTAATCTATTAATTTCAATTTTCAAT
>OZ007579.1:6640110-6682610 GCA_963931925.1 Onchidella celtica | reverse complement strand
GTGCTAGCTGGGACAAAATACGACGTTTCCGAGTAGAATTAAGTTTTCTATCTAATATGTTCATTGTTCTCTCTGGAATATGATAATACAGTTATGTATAATGAACAGGTACTGTAAAGACCGGCTTGGGGGATTGTACCGCCGATGACATTATCAGTTGTGTGCCCTCTTCCGGAGCTGGAAGTAAAAGTGAAGCCTGCAGGTCAGACTGTCTGGGACTCTCCGCTCTCTTACTCTCTCTATACATATCGATCCACCCATCCGTCCATCCATCCATCCATTCATCCATGGACCAATCCATCCATCCATAAATCCATCCATCCATCCATCCACTCACACATCCATCCATCCATTCATCCATCTAATCACACATCTATCAATCTATCTTCCTACCTACCTACTTACCTACCTACCTACCTAGCTACCTACTTATCTATCTATCTATCTATCTATCTATCTGTCTGTCTGTCTGTCTGTCTGTCTGTCTGTCTGTCTGTCTGTCTGTCTGTCTGTCTGTCTGTCTGTCTGCCTGTCTGTCTGTCTCTCTATCTATCTATCTATCTATTATCTATCTACCTATCTATCTATCTATTTACTTGTTTCTATTCATATAAATCTGCCAGTCTGTCTTCAAAAGCCATCTATCCAGACTTTGGCAGAGCTGGTTTGACACAAAAATGAGAAAACAATAATAACCCTCTTAAGCCCAGACATATATTCACTTAAAAAAACACAACAATTCTGAATTTTGCAAAACTAATTTGAAATACTCAAATGAATGCAAAAATATAAATATTTATCATATTTGGTACTGGTGACGTGTTTCAAATATTGAATACTGGGCGCTAGAGGATGAAGGGAAAAACAAACCCGAACGAGAGCAACTACCTATATCTTTGAATTAACAGAATATCCCAATTCCACATACACTACTAATGCATTTCTTTGGTGTATCCTTATTGCAGAATTGCTCGAGATTCTGTGAACTGTTTGGAGTCTGTGGCCCAGGATTGTTACACTGAATCGGTTAAATCAGTCATAGACACCCAACTCGGGCCGCTACGGCAAACCTTGCAATCCGAATGCGGTAAGATTAGCCCATTTATGCCTAGCGTCCCATTTTTGGGACGCTGATTATTTCATGCCATACACAGTATAAATATTCTTGGACAAAAATCATTATGTACCATGTTTACCCTAGACACGCCTGCTTCACAAGAAAAATCCTATTAGGTCTCAGTTATCTCCCTTTCCAAGGCGGCCACTGAAGCATCAACAAGTCAACGTGGGATGAAAACCAAAGTTAAGAGGTGAGTCAGCATGTAATAGAACACTTTTTGACGATGTGTTCCTAATAGAATCCTGTATTAGCATGTCCCCAATCTCTTCATAGCAGAAACAAATGAACTTAATCGATGTCTTTTTCTCCGCGTGGCTAGGAAGGTGCGTCCCAAAAATGGGACGAAAGGGTGCGTCATTTTTGTGTGATTCAGACATTTTCCGTTTCTATTGAGAGTGCTGGGGATGGAAATTTCGCTAAATATCATTTTCTAGTGCTATTTTCTCAATTGACAGGTTAAATATTCAATGGCATTGGCCACCATTTAAGGCTGGGACTGGTAACTTGAACACATTACTGATTGTTTTGGAGATATTTCATACTCTGATAACGAATGGGGCGTAATTGTTTCTTTGGACTTTTTTTTCCCCTCAGGCTGATGACGGTGAATGAAGCCTTTGGCATGCTGTAGGAGGAATGTGATGATTTTTCACATGCAGATGTCTTTCTTGAGCCTTCATCAGAGTATTCAGACAGTGACATAACAGACGAAGGCAGTGGAGATGAAGATGGCCTGGACGCGGAGATGAATAATCTCTCCTGTCGACAGTTATCATCTGAATGCTCTATTACAATATCTTCAAGGGACCAGCAGAAAAGGGTCATTGAAAGACCTATTGATAACAGTGACAGTGATGGGCTATCTTATTCAAGCAGAACCCTACCAAGGCACCGGCACAACTAGGATTATCCCTGATCTTGGAATGGCAGGGTCAGTTGTCATGGATTTGCTGTCTGAACTTGAAAGGAAACCTCACCATGTGTTCTTTGACAATCTGTTCACTTCTTTGCCTCTTCTGAATATCACAAAAGAGAGTGGCATGAATGAAACAGGAACTCCTCGTGCAAACAGACTGGAAGGGTGCCCCATCCAGTCAGTGGAAACCCAGAAAAAACCAGAAAGCGGGACATCTGATCATCTGTTGTCTCAGTTGGTTCCACAGTTCATGGAGTAAATCCTGTGAAAATGGTAAGGAGATGGTCAAGGGCCCAACACAGAGAGGTCTTCATTAGGATGCCGTTTGTCCTTGATCCACACAACAGGGCAATAGGAGGCACAGACAGAACGGACCAGAATATTGCAAAGTACAGGCCAGAGATTCGGCTGGAGAAATGGTGGTGGCCGCTTTCTCTGTTCTCCATATCCACTTCAGTCCATAACTCTTGGCAACTGTATCGCAGGAGTGCAGCCAGCTCAGCAAAACCACTGGACTTCATCAGAGAAGTTGCCATGGCATACATCTATAGATACCGATGCAGAGATGGCGGTGACCTAACAATAGGTCGTCAACGACCAATCAACAGTCGTAGACCAGAGGGTTCGGGATTTGGGGGCAAAGGCCATTTCATAACAAGCAATCCTAATGGAACGCAGCGAAGATGTGCCTCTTGTGGAAAAAAGACAACAAAGATATGTTCCAAATGCCCGGAGTGCCCTCTTCATGAAAGATGCATGCAGACTTTTCATCAGCGCTGGTGACCGGTGATAATGAACACTGGCAAGGTGGCCACTTGTAAATTAAATGACCAATGACTGAACTGAACTTAGTCTTTTGAATTCTTTAATCTTTCGCTCATAGTGAATTCAGTTTGTGACTGTATAAAAGTTTACCCTGTAGTAATGTTTCAGGTTTTGCACTCAATGAGTAGCCTACAACTCACCTGTGATCTGTGGAGTTGTCGCTCACCTTTATTTTTTATTTTTACTTTCTAAGGTCATTTTATTCCATCAAAATATCACTTATTATTCTCTATTTAAATACATTTCACATATTAGGAATCATTGCTTTGAATTTAAAGTTTACGGGATTTTTTTGGTGAGCATTTCTTACTGTGGCCTTTCGTGCCTAGCGTCCCAATTTTGGGACACATTTTTGGACAACAATTTTGGACATTAAAGTCTAAAAAATCACAAAAAGGAATGTAATTCCTTTCATTTGGTGTAAATTGCTACAACATATTATAATTTGGCTAAAAAATTCGACCTTGGGCATAAAAGGGCTAGAGGGAAGCAAATTTTTGGCAGAAAGTTTTGAGGAATTAAAAAAAAATAAAAATAGACAAGACTAACCTTTCCGTGACGCGACAGTCAACTGCTGTTTGTCCTCTATCCTACCATGTCGTGCTAAGGCGATCACACGCTGCCCATTCCTGTGTTTTGCCTTTCCCTCTGAGGAGGACAACAACGCATGTTATCCTCATGTGAGTGATGTAACTGAACGTTTTTCCCTCGCTGGGGCAAGTGCTAGCATAGTAGAACGTTTAGACTATTGTGATTGTTGATACAAGATGTGCTTCTTCTTCTTCTTCTTTCGTTCATCAGTCTAAATCTGGAGATTTGTTCTTTTAAGAAAATCTACGGTTTTCTGCAGCTCTGGCATCAGTGTGTCAGGACTGCAGGAGAATGAATTTTATTTCAAATTATTGCAAATTCCAAGCCCCCCAGCAGTCCTTAGACAAAAATTGAACTGCTTGAGCGAGGCGCGGAATGTACAGGTAAAAAAAAGGGTAGTACTTGAAAAAGTCGAAACGTAACTGGCCTACTGTCAATTAAAACACCTAACAACGGATCAGTGAGGCCGAGACGACAACTTTATTTACGAATTCAGTATAATGCGGTAAACAAGGCAAAGCCA
The DNA here is from genome assembly GCA_963931925.1 of Onchidella celtica. Taxonomy (NCBI): domain Eukaryota; kingdom Metazoa; phylum Mollusca; class Gastropoda; order Systellommatophora; family Onchidiidae; genus Onchidella; species Onchidella celtica. The sequence goes on along the minus strand of OZ007579.1, from coordinate 6,678,635 downwards.
CACGCTCAATCGACTACGTAATGACACTACTTGATGGCACTACATTGCACGTCACACAGTCACTCTCATTCCTCTGATTTTTGCGTCTACTTTGGGAGTGCCCAATTGAGGTGGACAATGTTAAGAAACATCATAAGAATAAATATTCTGACATAATATAGCACAACAATTCGAAACAATACTGATGGCAAAGTGGATTATAGTAGGTAATGCGTGGTGGCAGTGTTCACATGTCTAATGGTGAACGCTGATAGATAGATAGATAGATAGATAGATAGATAGATAGATAGATAGATAGATAGATAGACAGACAGACAGACAGACAGACAGACAGACAGACAGATAGACAGATAGACAGATAGATAGATAGATAGATAGATAGATAGATAGATAGATAGATAGATAGATAGATAGATAGATAGATAGATAAAAATTCTTTATTTCCATGTGAATACAATACAGATTGTACAGATATAATATCGAAACATTACATCTAAGTGGAAATTGTTCCATGGTGGGTGGCTTTACTTTATCTCTTCTATGGAAGGGATGGACAAAACTGGAACATGTTTTTAAATAGACTTAATAATTCCTATTATACGACCTGCATCTTTTATTCCAGATTTTGAATGATCCAATAACTGAACTGATACTGCAGTACTTAGATATGAACTTACTTTCTGAATTGTTAATGTTTAGTTTCTTCAGCCCAGTAATAAATCTTCTGTGAACATTTCCCAAACTTCCAATTATTAAAACTATTATATCACATTGGTATCCCATAGCACTGATTTCAATGGCTAATGGGAAATATTTGTCAATTTTGCCTTGATAACATCTATCAATGTAACAGTCGTATGGTACTGCTACTTCAACGATCTGGACTTTCTTATTAGTATTGCCCATAACTGTGATGTCAGGACGTGTTGCTCTGGTAGTAAAGGATGTTGCCTCTGATCCAAACATTGATGGGTTGATGAGTGTGTCCTTTAGTACTTCTTTGTTACGATTGTAATAAGTGATACTGTCCTTGACCTTGTTGTAGAACACACTTGATAGAATAGACAGTATTTTCCACCACATGCTAGGATCTGGATGAGCATAGCGGGGTTTAAAGATGGTAGGCTTCGCGCTGATAGCAATACGAACAACCTTTTCATATATAATGAATTCGTCCCAAAGCTGGGCGTTGTTAAAGCGATTCCAACTCACCGGATTCAACAGTGTGTTATGGTCGACATTTTGGTAGTTCCGGTCGAAATCTTGAGTTCCAGGTGAAATAAGTTTTATCCCACCACTTCTCATGGCACTTTTATAACACACTCTGAGCCTAGGGACTAGGCCTAGGCGCTCTTACAAACAGGCCGGTCACTCGGAATCTAGGTCAAATCATTGAGGGCCGGCCAGCCAGCCAGCTGGTAGGTAGCAGACAATGCACGGTACTATGTTTACATAGTAGTTTTGCTTACGCTTCCTTCTCCGAATCTCCCCCCCCCCTCCCACCCCCAACCTCCCCCTTCCTCTCTCTGAATGTGCAAGAATTCGGTATCCCAGAGAACATTCAAGAAAACAGACAGAGAATAAATAAATTATATGTTAACTATAAAACTGCACCCGAGGTATTGATAAGAATAACAATTATCATGCGTCATTACATGTGAATGTAAGTTATTGTAAGTAATGATGAAGATGATGGTGGTACACAAAAGAGGGTACTACTACTGGGCTAAAGAATACATTATTAGTAGTTGTAGTAGTGAAGTAGCATTAGTCCATGAGGTTACAGAGAATGGTGAATCAAAGTGAGTAATAATTTCGTACCTTTGTCATGTTGAGTGAGAGGATGATGATGATGAAAGTTTTGCTATCTTTCGGCGCTTCTGTTCTTGACTATTGTCAGTGCCTTTCACTTTGTCAGCGTATCTCTTCAAAAGAATGTTAGCAACATGCAACAATGCCACTTTGCTGACACAAACATCCACATGAAAAAATGCTGTAACGTTTGAGAATACTTTCACCAGCCTGTTTCGACAAAGGAGCTCCTTAGTTTCTATGAAAAGGCAATATGCCAGAAGGATGAAATGAAAAAATGCCTCTGAGGGATAGCTCAGTCCTCCGCGGTTCATTGTTGACAAGAAAGCTAGAACATCGTCGTCACACCCCTCTGACACACTGCCTCTCAATTCCTCGTGTTTGGAAGCAACATAGCCACCAATATAAAATAAGGCCATCTTTTCATTTTGTGAAATTTTTTGTACAGCATCTGGCAAGTCATCTATCAACAGGAGCTCTGAATCTGACAGCTCAGTGTCACAGAGATGACAGCGATGGCATGAACTATGGTCCTCAACGTCTAAGTCCAGTTCAAGTATCAGTTTTGCACGATCAATGGCATGGGTGCTCATGACTTCCTGAACAGTCACATAAAAATTACATCCACTAGCCATTCTGAAGTGACCAAAGTGTTGCTCCAGATCGTCCTGTTGATAGAATCCAAGACAAACATAGTCATGTTTGTCAGCAGAGTCAGTAGTCAGTAAGTAGCTGCTGAGATCTACTAGACATCTGCAAGTCCATGACAGAGCATCAGATGTGTCTTTAGTCAGGCAGGACTTTCTCACACCAGTTGACGCCCGCATGTTTTGCGCAAAATCTGCCCAGTCCCGCAAAATCTGCAGTCCCCTGTCACCTTTCTCTGTTCTGTCAATGGCAATGCGGGCCTCATCTCTAAGTCGAATGTCCAGCACTGGTGTCTGGCAGTTTACAAGTTTCCAGAACTTGAGGACATGGTCAATGAATAGTGCTGTGGTCTTCCAAGAATCATTTGATGATGCTGAAGTTTTCAGGGCAGCACTTGTTTCTTCACAGAAAACATTAAGTGCCAGTGACACTTTCTGTTTTTCAATGTTACTGGGAGCGATCGATGCTTTTGTCAACTTGGAGAGCTTGACAAGGTTCTCAGATTCTTCACTGAAAAGTTTCTTCAAATCGGACCACTTGGCCAGTTTTTCTCCACTTGAATGAGGAAATGCCAGAGTCTGTAACTTTTCTGTCATCCAGTTATTCCTTATATTCTTCAGGAGATGAACTGGATCATAGAGAAGAAACAATGGCTTATTTGAATCTGTTCCGACAGAGTGAACTTTCCATGCTGTCCTTGTATCCAGTGGGGTGAACATCTTGAAGAATGCCTGGTTTACTCTGTTGTTATCATTTATAACAGCCACAACTCTGGCACCAGATTTCTCCAAGTTGCCTATCACCTGCTGCACACAATCAAATTGGAACTGTGCTGTCAGGGCATGGCAGGGTAAAAGTTTGGCCAAGAACTCCCTAGATCCAAAAAAACACTTTACCATGATACATAGGAGTGTAGTGGCCACCTTGCCTGGCTGGTCTTCAGCATACCCAAACAGAGTTCCTCCACGGTAAGTCAAGGATGCCTTTACATAAATTTCATCAACGATGATGATGCAGCTTTTACTCCGTTGTTCCTGACTGTTGAAGAAGGAACTGAAAAGTGTTTCATCCTCAACATTCTTTGCTATCCGGGTGATCTTCCGTAGAGTTGAGACTGATGGGATCTGCAGAAAATCTCTCAGCTGGGAATAAAGCATTGCATATATCATGAAGTGAATAAAGGCGTGAGTTCTTGGGTGCATTCAAAAGTTGCAGCTGTCGAAGCACAAGCTGCCATTTCCTGCTTTCCTGGTCTGAGTTGGACATGGTGACAAAACGAATCACTTCGTCAAACTGACTCCAGCAGTTCACTATTCCTTTAGGAAACAGTGGGTGTCTCACAGCAGCCAGCTTCTGATAGGCTTCAAATTGTAGCCCTCTGATGTTGCCATCCTCCTTCACTATCTGGCTGAAGTATATGGAAAATGTAGGGACAGGTCCATCTCTTGTGAAACTTATCAAAACATATCGGTTGTTTTCTTTGTCACAGGCTAAAAACCCAAAGTTAGAAAGATTTGGGATCAGGACTGAAGCGAATGTAGACTGCTTAAAACTATCCCTATTTTTAAACTGTGACATTTCATCAATGTCGAGGGCCCTTGCAGAACTTGTTGATTTTGATGTGGTGCGAGGTGTGTCAGATGATGTAGGCAGACAGGACTTTGGCACATTCTGGAACACTGAAGGTGGAACTGATGGTGTATGGTACCTTCCCCGGACTCGAATTAAAGTCACATCTGCAGGCCAATGAAGAGCACAAACACCCATGTAGTCAGTGATATCGTCAACCGATAATTTATTGGGCAAACACGACACCCATTTCTGCCGCTCCTCAGGATCCTTTGGGAATCCGTAAACCGCAAGCTGAGTATTTCCACTCTTTTTCTGGCTATCATATCCTGTCTTACAGCCATAAACTGAACATTTTCTTCCCATGTTGAAAGATGAATGTTCACCGTCTCATCAATCAGAAATCTACTCACAAGATACCACTGTTTAGGTCAACGTTTCCTAGTTAATAGTAAATTTCACAATCCTTAACGTTGCTGCTCTCATTACAATCGTGCTACACATGTGATGCTCATTTAATGCTACAACATGCTGGTCAGTCACTCCTACTATCACTTTATCAGAGGACTTACTCAGGTCCCAGAGAAAACGGCTCTTAACACGAAAACTTTACCTTTCATAAGGAAAGAACCACTATCTCAAATGTGAAAACTGGTGAATCCTGAGAATAAGCTGGAACAGGCAAATGAAAACTTTATAGATGAGGTTAGAAAATGTGTATCAACTGGATTAATAAGCAAACAACAGCATCAGCATCCGCACATGGTACTGTTTACACATTAACTGCTTTGTACAGATGGACGCCTATCATTATCTAGTACTCGACATCGGTATCGAGATATTCTTATCGGCTGTTTCAAGCGTCTGTGATTTAAAATTTATTGATTTAGAGATATCATTAATATAGCTGATTTTTCCCCTGTTCTTCTCATACACCAAAGTACTCTGTATTTGTGTTGATACACAAAAGAAAAAAAATCTATTATATCGATAACTATAATGGGAATCTCCCGGGCAAAATGGCACCGCCAGCGAAGCTTGCTGCAATAATGTTATGCACCATCTGTGCCAGCCCTCAATGATTTGACCTAGATTCCGAGTGACCGGCCTGTTTGTAAGAGCGCCTAGGACTAGGCCCACAGTTTTGTTCACCATGGCTACGTTATCGGCGGCAGTTACGACGGATCACGGCCCCAAAACAGCAGGAAGAACAGCACTACACAAAAGCGCAGCTAGTTCAGCCGCCACCTTGATGACGTAGATAGATAGATAGATAGATAGATAGATAGATAGATAGATAGATAGATAGATAGATAGATAGATAGATAGATAGATAGATAGATAGATAGATAGATATAGAGAGAGGGATTGTCTAATCTCAATGTCTTTGCCCAGGTAACGCAGCAGCTGGCCAGGTTTCTTCCCTGTTTATGTGCATGGGGCTAGCCAGCCTGGCATATTTCCTCACCAAGTTCCGTTAGATGAAGGAATTGGAGAATCCATCAGAGCAAGATGACCCAGCATGACCTCGAAACATCTGCACTCAGACACGTTACTCACCTGAGGTCCTACTACTCTGAACTGCTCTCCTGGACAATATGTATAATATACAGATCTTAATATACTCTTTTTTTTCAATTTTTCTTAATGTAATGAAATAAAATATTAACACACGGTAGATTTTATTTTTTTTCTGAAAGCGCCTCCGATAATCACAATATCAGACAAAAGATGGCATCAAAATGGTACATATCAACTAAAAGCAGACCTTTAGCCACGAAAAAATAATTTCCTCGCCTTTAGGATGACAAGTAGAACTGCCAATTTAATATGAAACTCATCTATAGCATCGTACTTTGAGCTATCTACATAAGGTCACTTTTGGATAAGAACTTAATTTTTTCTTCGGTGAATTAATATTCTCAGTAATACGGAAACAGAAAAATATTCTTACCATAATACAATACAAAATAACTCACTCTTACTTGTAATATCTATCTTTATAAACCAATAAATATGTTGATTTATTATTAGGCTTCAAATGCACTGTTGAAAAAGCCATGATTACTTCCCTCTACCCATCTCTGTGTTGTCTGTGCAATACAACCTTACAAGATTGTGTACTACCACATACTCCTTGAATGTCATACTAGCTCACTCATTCTCAAAATAATAAACAATCTGTAATCACCACATCCGACTCAGTTTGGCATATACTGAAAATGGAAGAACTGCAAAAAATAATAGGCATAGATATTAGAGAATACTGGTTGAAAAAAAACAAAAACAACAGCAATGAAATTTTAATGAAAAATTGAAAGGATCAGATATAGAATACATACAATGAAAAATGAAATTATAAGAGGTGGTATCAATAAGTAGACTAACTAGATAATGTTTTTTTTTTCTTTCAAGAAACCTGAAATGACTCTGACTGGAACATCAAACAAAACGGCAAAAATTGTATAAGTTTGTGCTCCTCTTGTTGACTTTACATACAAACAGTACCTTTGATAGGTATTTACAAATGTGGGCAGAAAGAAAAAAAAATATGTTCCATTGCTACAAAAAGAATGATTATTTTACATTTAACTGTTGTCAATTTAAGCATGCAACAGACAGTGCCGGTTTGGTAGAAATTTTGTAAACTTAGATCTACTATTTAGTGAGTCCCTGTTTCATTAGTTTAATATATCTGATATAATTATTATTTTATGGGAGACAGTTGTCCTTATTTATATAATATTGTTTTGTTGTTTTGAGAAGAGATGAAAGATTAGTTTTCTTGGTAGGCAAGGAACGGTAACTCTAAATTTTTTTCTGCCCATGACAGAGTAAAAAAAGAAAAATACGGAAAAAAACAACCACCCAAAAACAAACTTGGGTACACAGAGGACGTCCATACTTGTCTCTACCATGTAGTATCCCTTCTGATGGTTCAATGGAGACAACAACTGTTCATACCAGAAGCATTACATTATTTGAAAATAACTGCACTGTTAACTAACAGAGCCCTGCATTGCATGAACAGTCATAATTCTAACACATTATGCGATTTGAGATATTGTGCTTGAGAAACCTGAATTTACTGTAACTGATTTTTAAAATAATGGCATTATCTTAGAGTTGCTGTTTTTTTTTAAATTGATTTTTGGTGCTAGAATAAATTAAACGTTTTTTTTTTTTATCTTTCCTAAAATGTAAGCTCTTCAGATCATTGGAATTTGGTATTAAAAGGTCCAAAATGAAACCACTGTCATACCCCAATATTTACAACTCTCCCATTGGCCCGTTTTACACGTCAAAAACTAGAAGCTAAGACTGTGTTTGCAGTTTCTGATTTCATGGTGACTATCATGTACGACGTTGTCTATCATTGTGTTCACTTCCAAACTGTACGTGTACAGAAATGTCATTTTATTTGAGAACAACAATAAAAAAAATGTTATTATGAATGTACCCCTAAAAGCAGTGAAGTATGAAAATCCTGCATGGCCACGACACGTAAACGGGATCAATATAGTTATAATGAACTTTTGACTTTTTACTTGAATATGATTAAACAGATTTTACAATAATTATTCTCCACATTTTGTTCATGCTTTCATTATCATACTGTAACCCTGAAACTATGTCATTACCGCATCACTGAATGTAAGTTTCATCTATCTGTCTGTCTGGCTGACTGGATGGCTAGCTCTCTGTCTGTCTGTCTGTCGTCTGCCTGCCTGCCTGCCTGCCTGCCTGCCTGCCTGCCTGCCTGCCTGCCTGCCTATCTATCTATCCATCCATCCATCCATCCATCCATCCATCCATCCATCCATCCATCCATCCATCCATCCATCCATCCATCCATCCATCCATCAATCCATCCATCCATCTACCTATCTATCTATCTATCTATCTATTTATCTATCTATCTGTCTATATCTGTTTCTATTTCTTTCTCTATTTTTGAGGGTGTTTGGTCGATGCCTCTGGTAAGATTTCCTTCAGTCCTATTATTGTGTCGCATTATGTCTAGCGTCTTGCTGTTTTCAAGCACAATATGAAATCTTCACATCTCTCATGCCTTCTGCCTTTTGCCTTCTGCCTTCTGCCTTGTCGTATCTAATATAGTCTTTTCGAACAATTTTTTGACTGAAGAGACCCTCAAGTGCTGGAAATAACTCGTTTTAGTTTCACCTAAAGATCTCTAATGTCATGATCGGAAATGTATTCGTGACATAGAAAGTTGTGTAGACTGCTACATTAATATTACAACTCTGAGGTGCTCTTGGCATAATTATTTATCCACTTTTGTCTCTTTTCGTAAGTAGTAGGGTCTAATATGTGAATGACCTTACCTTGAAGTGCAAATACAATGAAAATCGCATTCAATTATTCTCGCAACAAATTAATAAATGTGTGGTTAAAAATAACTCCATTTGAATTATTATTTTTATTATTATTATTATTATTATTATTATCTTTATTACTATTATTATTATTATTATTACCCGACCCGGGCAAGATAAATACTGCAAATTTTCATTGTACCAAGCCCAGATGCATAACTAGATCTAGGTCACATTTACAACGACACTTGAATTTGAATTAAAGACTGATAGATCTTTTTGTTACAACACTAGTCCTTGCAGAATACACAGATGTGATGCAGTTGAGTTTCAGCCAGCAATGTGTAAAGAGTGGCGTAGAGCACAATTTCGGTCACACCTTTGGATTGATGTCTGAAAACTTTCTTCCGTTTAACTCAGTTGTGGCTCAGAATAAACAAAGTATGAAAAATATAGCGAACTTCAAGAATTTTAAAGATAATTATTTTTGCTCACGTGCACCTTCGCGTCTTTCTGATAGTTTGTGGAATTTAAGGCTCAGTGGTTAAAAAGCCTTTCATGATTATTCCAGGGCCTTATTCCTTTATAATATGATGATTTTTATCGTATTCATTGTCATCATTATTATCTTAATCTTCATTATTAACACCATCCCATCCTACCAGTTAGTAGAATTTCTCGTAACATATAAAGGGAAAGAAGCCAGGAAAACGCTCGGATTGAGGAAAAAGCCGTTAGCTCCCTTTTAGTCCTATGTCCTTTCTTTTCTTCTTCTCTTCATGCTGGTGCCTTCCACGACAAGGTTCTATAATCTTAGCATGCCGAGGGCGCACCGAAGGGTCCTTGAAGGAGAATCACAGGCCTACGAGAGGCGTAAAAAAAAAAATCAAATTTTCTGAATAATAAAAAGGAAGGCTTTTCATGTAATCACCAAAGGTGTTTTGAACGCTGACTTGTACCAAATATCAGATTACGCATAGAAAGAGGAAATGTGGGCATGCATATTATTTCAAAAGGTGTTGATGTTCACTTTATTTTTAATACTTTCGTTGATATTGAGCCACTAATGAGTTGAACTAAAGATACTAGATTGATGAGATCAAACAATCCCTTCATTGGCCTCTTAAACTACCTTTTTCATCCGGTCACGGACACCGCCCACTCTCGGCCCGCAGAGCCAGCGCTTGTACAATGGATTTGCAAAGAAAATAAGACACAATACCGATCGGTTTCGCTTCCAGAGGCAGTTTCACTGCCAAAATATTTTTAAATATGTAGTACGTAATTAAAAAGGGCGGGTTGAGGAAGGAAAAAGAGAGAGAAACAATAGATCTAGTAATGTACGTGCGGCTTCCCCGGCCTCTCTCGCAACAAGTTATTTTTAGCCTACCGACTGCTCTTAAAGACTCGACTGCTAGCGATTTGTACCGCTATGCGTCTCTGATGCAAATGGTTGATGTGATTCTCACCGATAGTGTATTTTTCGTGAATTTGGAGAAGGAAAAGAAAAGGAGGAAGAACGAGAAGAAGTAAAATCCAAAGTTAGTTTTAAACGTTTTCAAAACCCTTCACAGTTCCCGCTATCATCATAGACATACACTACTGAACTAGATTCCACGCGTGGCTTCGCCAGCTGTCTCTTTCCCTGCTTCCCGACGCGAGCCGGAATGGTCCGCATTGAAACCCCCTCTCAACATCGAAGTGTGGGCTGAGCGCTCGATGCTGGCCTAACCCAGCCTAGGTAACGGGTTGAAAAATAGCGGTGATTGTGATTGATTTTGTAACTTTAATTTGATTGCAATGCCCAGACACGCCGGGGACTGAATGGGATTGTTAGAAGGCGCTGGCGGCCATCTTGGGGTGGGTCGCGACTTATTATTTGAGTCATCGTGTTTGTAAACAGAGCAGCGTGTAGGCCTTTGTCTGTGAGATAGTGTATGTCTATCTGTCTGCGTACTATCTATCTATCTATCTATCTATCTATCTATCTATCTATCTATCTATCTATCTATCTATCTATCTATCTATCTATCTATCTATCTAATCCATCTATCTATCTATCTATCTTCTATCTAATCTCTCTATGTATCTATCTATCTACCTATCTTCTATCTAATCTATCTATCTATCTATCTATCTATCTATCTATCTATCTATCTATCTATCTATCTATCTATCTATCTATCTTCTATCTAATCTATCTATCTATCTATCTATCTATCTTCTATCTAATCTATCTATCTATCTATCTATCTACCTATCTTCTATCTAATCTATCTATCTATCTATCTATCTATCTATCTATCTATCTATCTATCTATCTATCTATCTTTCTATCTATCTATCTATCTATCTATCTATCTATCTATCTATCTATCTATCTATCTTCTATCTAATATATCTATCTATCTATCTATCTATCTATCTAATCTATTTATCTATCATCTATCTATCTATCTATCTATCTATCTATCTATCTATCTATCTATCTTCAATCTAATCTATCTATCTATTTATCTTCAATCTAATCTATCTATCTATCTATCTTCTATCTAATCTATCTATCTCTGTCTATATTTCTATCTATCTTCTATCTAATCTATCTATCTATCTATCTATCTATCTATCTATCTATCTATCTATCTATCTATCTATCTATTTATCTACCTATCTTCTATCTAATCTATCTATCTATCTATCTATCTATCTATCTATCTATCTATCTATCTATCTATCTACCTACCTATCTATCTATCTATCTACCTATCTTCTATCTATTCTATCTATCTATCTATCTATCTATCTATCTATCTATCTATCTATCTATCTATCTGTCTATCTATCTATCTATCTATCTATCTATCTATCTAATTATCTTCTATCTATCTCTCTATCTCTCTATCTCTCTCTCTATCTATCTATCTATCTATCTATCTATCTATCTATCTATCTATCTATCTATATATCTATCTATCTATCTATCTATTCTCATCATTCGTTGTCTTCCCTCTGGGCTTACCTCATCCTCTCGCACCGTGTCATGCACATTAACACCAGTGGCTTTACATTGTAGTTGTGGTGAGTTGTGTGGGTTGAATCAGTCTGGTTTTTTTTTTTTGTTGTTGTTTTTTTTAATCGAGGAATTTTATTCAATTTTATGTCATAGTGTACGGAAATGGTATGTGAGTGACTATAAACAAATGAAAGTTACAAAATCAATCACAGTCAAATTAAAGCTACAAAATCAATCACAATCACCGCTTTTTTTCAACCCATTACCTAGGCCAACATCGAGCGCTCAGCCCACACCGCGATGGTGAGATGGGGTTTCAATGCGGACGCATGATAAAACCTCACAAAGTCCATTTTTGGCGAAAATCGTTTTTTCGCAAACATCTACTGTTCAGGCCCTTTTCCATCCCCTCACAAAATATTAGAACCAAATTCAATTCCTAAGTGTGAAAATTTTAATAAAACAGTTTCGGCCGCAAACCTCCTTATCCGTCATAGCCACAGAATGCGCACGATCAAACCTCAATAACTCTTTAAGGCCTGTGTCCACTATTACGATATCAGAATTCTGATTTCCCCTCAAAACTTTGCAGAAAGTCCGTTGCGTTTACACAATTACAAAATCAGAACGAAACTGCGTGCTTTCTGCTTTCTGTTCTGATTTCCCCTCCGAATTCGAAAATAGAACTGTTTCTATTTTCTGTTCTGATTTCGGAATCCTTGACCCAGCTTTAAAATGGCGCTGAGGCTAACAGTGACGGAGAACTTCATCTATTTGTTCGAATATGAACCAGTCTTATGGGACACAAAATCTTCTAATTATCAGAATAAAGATGCCAGGAATGCGGCCCTGGAACGTATTGCAAGAGCTCTTGGGCTAGAAGAAAACGCTAAGTTCATACATCAATCATGAATTAGGCAGCACCTATCTGTGTCAGTTTTCGGACTGTCTTAGTTTTCGGGAGTGACTTTGGTTGTGTTAGAATTGTCATTACAGTATTGTATTTGTGGGTATGACTGATGGCCTAAGTATGAATTATGCATTGTTCTTCAGTGAAAAGTGTAATTAAGTGCTTTTTTAAATGGTTTTGACCCCGTATCATGACTAGTAGTAGTAGTAGTACTAGTAGAGACGAGCACTAGATCTAGATCTAGTTACTGGGTAGATCTACTATCATCTAGCAGGAATACACGAGTGTTGGGCAATCATTCTCGTAACTACCTACTTCGTGTGACTTGTGCTGTGCTACGATCCCACTGCTTTGCTGATACAGTATAGCTCCAACCAGTAAACAAAAGCATGAACAACTATTGGGGCTCTTTCAGCAGATCACCAGATGGACAGATTGACCATCCACCGCCCCAGGAGAAGGAGTTCATGTATTTATAAACGTCTATCCCATCCAAGGCTGGGTTATTCCATCAAGTAATGCTTTTCTTAAAAGTGTAGGAATGAAGATGCAACTGCTTTAAGTTTTTAAACTTTTCAATAAATAACTCGGCACATAAACCTCATTATATTCTTGTGTATTATCGTTACAGGAGATGCTGTCAAGTCAATAAAAGAGCGAATAAAGCAACTTCGCAGTACATTTACAAAAGAGCTGAGGGCTGTTCGTGACAGCAAAAGAAGTGGAGCCGGAACTGCCGATGTTCATGTGCCGAAGTGGAGGTGGTTCAGCAAACTGCACTTTCTTGAGCCACATGTGTCAATCAGGAGCGATCTAAATAATTTAAATGTATTGTAAGTAGCATTGATCCAGAATGTTTTTTGCTCCACCTGAATGGTGCGTGCTTTCGATGTCGTCAGCGCTAATGTGATGTTCAGCAAATCCATTGTTTATTTGTGATACCAAATCTTTATTAACGTGGTTCTAGCTAGAACAATACCAATTTGTGTGATGAATTTACTAAGATTAAACTTAAACGACACTTCTCTGTCGTATGTATTTCATTTTTCACTGAGAGATTTTAGTTCATATTTAACTGAAACAAAGGAGTGAAATAAATTCTAATTTGTTTATTGGAGCTATCATATAGTTGAACATGAAACCCCCAAATGTGTGGCTTTTGAAAAAAAAAATCAATGAGGTATCTTTAGTTTTCTCTTTTAATTTTTTTCTTTGGGCCTTTGTTTTCAAAACGTGTAATGAAAGTTGCTAATTCTGACAGACTTTATTTTTATTTTGGTTATTGTGGTTAAGTTAGTACGTCATGTATGTTATCAAATTTAATGAGTTTGGGAACTGGATATAAAATATGTTATCTAGATCTAGTCCCATGGTCTGGATGTGTGTCATTATTGTCATGTATTGGTATTTAATGTATTGTAATTTAACGCTGTGATTTTGGTAAACAGTAATCTGGACCCTTGATATAAAATAATTTTTGGAGATTCACAAACAACAACCAACTTTGTACAAATTAGTATAGTTTTTAATACATTATACAGAACTTAATACAGGACATAGAGTGGCAAAAGATTAAAATAGAAAAATAGAAATAACTCACTGTCTTGGCACAATTTGTTAAGAATATGAAGTTCACCATTTTATTACTTGAAAAAAAACAATTTAAAGCAAAAAAAAAAAAAACACTTGACTTTTTGGCATGCTTACATTTGCACACACAAGGCAATTTAGCAGTCCCGAAAAGATATACTAGACATGTAAATGTGGGCAGAAGAAAATTTATTTATTCTTTGAGGGAAGGTTAAACTGCCATTGCACACTGCCAACACTGTTGATATAATTGGAAAAAATCTCTCTCACACCTCTTGCATCAGCCCCACTCCTGTTTCTACGTTGGCTTTGTATGCATCTTAAATTATTATCATTAAGCTTATGGTCTATTCCTGTTGAATAAGCCATATCCATTTCCTTCATCAGATAATTATGAAGGGCAAGGGCTGCCAATGTTACATTTGTTGCCTTTTCAGGGCCCAGTAAAATGGTCGTTTGAAAGACTGCAAACCGCTGCACCATGATGCCAAATGCATTTTCTGCGCAGCAGTGCGCTCCTGATAGCCTGTAGTCAAAGATGCGTCTCCTTTCTCTTTCCTGTTGTGGTACATCATACCTCACGGGAAAAAGGTTTCAGCAAATAGGGTTTAAGTGGGAATGCATCATCACCCACAATTACAAACGGTGACGGACAGTCAGTCCCTGGGAGGGGCTTGGCAGGAGGAACATGTAGGGTCCCAGTTTCCAGTCGTTTGAAGAGTGGTGAGTCCCTGAAGACGCCAGCATCCCCCGATCTGCCATTGGCCCCCACATCCACATAAATAAATTTATAACTGCTGTCAACCAGTGCCAACAGAATAATACTATGAAAATGTTTGTAATTATAGAAGACAGAACCTTGTCCTGTTGGTGCCTTCAGAGCAATATGTTTCCCTTCAATGGCCCCTAAACAGTTGGGAAAGTTCCACCTCCTCTCAAAGCCTTCAGCAATTCTCTGCCAGTCTTCTTCTGTCCGCGGAGTCTGTGAATAAAGAATATACACTGTATAGTGTAATAAATTGTATTTTTATTGTTGTGGATGTTTTTTGTTGTTTTTTTTCAAAGCTAACCATATTAGATCTACAATGTACTATTTCATTCAAGCCAAACATTAAGAATGGATGACTTTCTATTTCCAGCTCCCTGCACAAAATCCCACCACGTCAAGCTATCCAAGACACACAATCGACACTACAAGACAGTCTGTCTTTGAATTTGGGAGAGAGTGAACCCTCACCTGTGGAGTCATCCCCACTCCTTTTTGAAGGGGACATAAGTGTCTACGATAACCATCACCAATGAGGAGGGGCGTATTTTAAATATGGAGACGACTGGTGAGGGAGCAGCTACTCCAGGCAAGACAAGAAAAAGGCAGCGGGAGCCTTCTCCCGACTGAAATTTTAAATATGGAGACGAACTGGTGAGGGAGCAGCTACTCCAGGCAAGACAAGAAAAAGGCAGCGGGAGCCTTCTCCCGACTGAAATTTTAAAAGATATTTACCAGAAAAGGCAGCAGAGGGCACAGAATAAGTCCTCCAGACATTATCATTTTGCAATGGACATGTGTGTCCAACTTGATGCCATGGACCAACGAAAGGCCATGGCATTAAGAAGAGAAATTACGAAGCTCATGCTGGAGTACACAGCTGATGATGCTGAGCAATAAAATTAAAAATTGAACATTAACAAGATTGCTATTTGAGTCATTTTGTTTCCTGGCTACATTTGTTTGTTGTTGTTTCTTTTTTTGCAATTTTCTCTGCCAGTCTCCTTTCCTTTCTTTTTCTTACCTTTCTCAATTTTGATGTTGATGGTCTGTGAGTGTGAGTATCATGTGACAAGACACACTGTTATTGTTAGTAGTATTATTTGGCATACATGTTATCTCTTGGGAATATTATGGTAAATGGTAGCTTACAATAAAGTGAAACTGATGTCATTTTCCCTCTACCATTGCATTTTATACAATATATTTAAAAGAATAACATTCAATAAACTAAAAACATTATTATAGCAAGGCTTATTGACAAACATAATTATTTCAAGTAGAAGTGCTAAAAAGTATTACTTGATACTACTGAGAGTGTATTTTCTGATAATTTTATTTCTAAAAAGTAAAAGATATGCCCTTCACATCAGAACCACATACCGGAAGATACTTTTCTTTTAGGACATCATAGATTGCAATACATATTTCATGCACTATCCTGGAAATTGTACATGGAGGAATCCTGTATAAATATTGCAGATTGCCAAACTTGCTGCCTGCAGAAAAACAACAGAAACATGCATGAAACTGAAGCAATAATCAGATATTTTGCAACAACAATTTATGATTATGACTATACTCTTAATGTCATATCATTATTTACACGAACAAATTAACAAACAGGGACTAAATCAAACTGCATTCGGCAGCCACATACATTGAGTGTTTACCTGAGGCCAAAAAACTCAGAGTCAGTGCCAATCGCTCTCCAGGGGGTATTGCTTCCCTCATATGCGTATTCTGTCACTTGATGAGAGGTGTTACAAGTTCCGAAAGCACTTCAAAATGGCACAGATCCATCCTCAGAAACGAGGTGTATGTGGGGGGGGGGGTCTTCAGCAGCCAATTCCTTTAAAAGATTGGTGTAAGCACCAGAGTTTTCACGATGCTGAATCCATGGACGAACCCATACACTGCGTCTTCTTTTTTTCTTCTTTTGCCGTGATTCGATATGTTTAAGGGCTAGCAGTCTCAAATAAATCGTCATCATCACTGTCATAACTGTAAGCGGACGCCATTTTGGTTAGTAGGAAATGCCACAGCTGTTAGTGTTATTCTGATCAGAATTCTGACATCATAATAGTGGACACACACCTCCGAAATCAGAACAGAAATCAGAAAGTTCAGATTCTGCATCTGACTTTCTGATTTCTTCTCCCGCAGAATTCTGATATCGTAATAGTGGACAAAGGCCTTTAGCAGGTTTTATCATGCGGGTCAAGCGTTTGGCCCGCCTACCTCTCTGGATGATAAAAACTCCTAAATCCCTAGCGCCGCCCCCGAGGACAGTCTGACAAAAGACTGTTGGTGCTCGTCAGTCAATCAGTACCTATTTGTGCACAATAGCCTACTAATCCTTTGGTCATTGTCACCGGCTTATGTTTGCAGCTGTTTAACAGCCCCCCCCCCCCAACTCCCCTCTTCCCTCCCTCTTCTTCTATTCGACTGTTACCGCTCCCTCGCAAACAAATTGCTCTTTGCATGGTTTAATTAAATACTCGAATATTAAATTATTTCCAAAGGATAAAGGACAATTAATGACATGTGCTGGTTTATTTTGCTGTATATCACAGATATTCTTCTTATTTTCATTGTTTTTATTATTTTAAATCTTGAGAGTAATTTCTTTTGCCGACAAATCGTATGCAGTTGGTGGGATGGCAATTACACATTCTATTGTTAGACAACAAGTGTGCGCTTCTTCCCTTATGTCTGTCTCGGGGGCCAGATGGACTTCAAAGAAGTAGACAATTATCATATTTTAATCCCCTTACACAATGTCGCGTCAAGCCACTTTGAAGTTCGCCGACGGTAGCAAATGCAGATGGGTCAGCATTTAACCTTCTTCCATTTCACATGACAACTCCTGTGGATGTGACATGCCGGCTTCATTTCAAATGGGGTCATTCATACTCGTAAGGGCTTTACTCCTGCCTCCTGCCCCCCCCCTCCCCAAACCAATGTACATTCTTAATTCCACTGGCTTCAACCCCCCCCCCTCCCTCCTTGCAAGCGCGTACGGCCACTTAAATACTAACTGTCGATGATCGACCCTTGATATTTTAAATGTTTCTAATGGCATTTTGTTTGGACAATTTGGCTGTTTCACTTCAATCATCGCCGGACTTTGATTTTTCCATAATCGTACAACCTATTTTGTTGAAAGAAATGTAAGCAAAACCAAAATAAAATAATTTGTCATCGTCAAACAAAAACTCTTGAGAATGCTGTCAATGGAACATGCCACTGCTGAAGCACCAGCGGAACTATGCCGGTTAAAAAAGGTAAATGCTCCATCTCTACCAAAATTAAAGAGACGGACATCAGCTAGTGTCACAGAAATGAAAGCCAGCTATAGCTTATAGAAACCACCTTGTTTCTCAACCAAATTAACGATCTACCATTGCCACACCAAAACTGCGAGAACGCTATGGTAGAGACAAGCCCTAAGGGAAATGCCAGCGCTGGACCATCATGTCCTATGTAACAGACAGTCTGAAATGATTCCACTGTCAATGGCCTGTCAACAGTGGTAGAGAATTTACTGAAATATCCTTACACTCAAGTGTCTTTGAAGTAGGCTTTATGTGCTCTGAGGTTATACAAATGTTGCAAAGCGATGAGGCTTATCAAAAGAATATGAATGCACTGCAAGATGTCCATGACAACCAGCAAGAAATAAGTATAACTGTCTGTACAGGCCGAGGGGAAGGAGAGTTTATGCTCTGGTACCGAACCAGTGTGGGAACGGCAAACTGGTCAAGAGAAGGACATAATCAGCCCATGAGATGTAGTGTGTGAAACAAATGATGAACAAATCGGTGTGGAATTCTTCTAACTCAAGGTCAAGAGGTCATTCCAGTGAAGCAAAAGATTACCTTCAACCAAGCAAAGTGATTGTCATGGCGTGAAACTGACAAAGAGTATACTGAAGGGAAGGTTACCAAAGAATCAAAGACTTACAGGCTGCAGGCAGTTCCAGGGCGATGCCCCAAGGAGAGATATAAGTATACATACTCAAACTCTTGACAGGAATTCACTGATGAAGATCCGCAGCAGCTCATTGATTGCTTCTGGGAACTGTCATGGAAGACTAAAACAATGGCCGCCACGTCTTCTTGCAGTTCTCAAACACCTGACTGGAAGAGGATGACCCTGTTGTATCATCTGAATTTGAAAGACATAAAAGCAGATGATGCACAGACTTCTAAAGCCAAGGAAAAAATACTTGCTGAGCATGGGGATGTTGTAGTGACAACGATGGACTTGCAGGCAAAGCTCCTCGCTCCAGGCCTAAATGCATTGGACTCATGTTACAAAAACAAACTTGTATGTCCATAACTTTACAATCTACAATCTGGCCAACAAAGATGATGTGGAATGCTTCTTGTGGCATGAGGTGGAAGGACAGCTAATGCCCAGTGAATTCGCATCTTATGTGTCTGATAACTTGTGGCAACAAAGGTACAAACAGTACACCGACGGCTGTACCTACGAGAATAGCAACCTTACTCTGGCCAAGGTCTTCTCCGCTTTTCAAGACTAAGAGCTACAGTCATGGAGCAGAAGTATCTAGAGGAGGGTCACACTATAGCGGGATGTGACTGCGTGCATTCGGCGGTACATTTCCACTGCACAGGTTAACATCACTTGTCCAGCATATAACAACAGAATGGTTGAGACAGCCAGTGTCTGAAACATCTTACAAGAGACACTATCTTGAGCCTTCTTCAGAAACTTCGAGCAAGCTGTTCAGCTGAGGAGCATCCGCCCTGGAGAGAAAGCCGGAGACCCTCAGGTTGTGGACCCCCTTGTCATGCAGCAGCAACCCGGTGGGATAGTGAACTATAAACAGGTGCATGAGTTTGCAGATCTTCCACGGGGACGAGGGGAGTCCAGACTCACCATCAGTGAGCCAGTTAAACTCCACATCAGAAGGGGGAAGATTGCTGAGAAGTATAATCATCTACAGGTCTTAGGAGTTGTCATCCCCAAATATACCACAGCAACTTTCTCCCTCATTAACTTCTTTTTCTTCTCGAGATCTTCGCTGTTAAGACGAGAACTTGTAGTTATTTCTAAGACCGAGAGAAGAGAGAGAGAGAGAGAGAGGTGTAAAGACGGCGAGAACGAAGAGAGGGGGGGGGAGGGGGGGGGGTGGATGAAGATAATGTGAGAGTAAAAAAAAAAACGGAAGAGAGAGAAAGAGAGAAAATTAACGAGGAAATCGGTCTGGTGCGAAGGGGAGGGGTATGTGTCACAGGATGAGAGGGCCACGGTTCAAACAAGGGCAGGACAGGGAGATGAGACCGTCATAAGAGGAAGAATATCAAAAAAAAAGGGGGGGGGGGGCGGAAGGAAGGAGGACAAAAAAGGGAAAGCATGGAGAGATGGATGGAGGGAGAGGAGGAAAGAATGAGCCAGAAATGCTGAAAGAGCAAGTCTGCACGTTGTTTTTTTTTTAGGTTTATTTTTAATTGATAAACCGTAGTTTTAATTCCCACAATATAAATAATTGCTCATGTATGTTTTTAAAATGTTTTCATGTGTCCATATTCCAAGCCTTTAATGTCTTCTAGTTTACTTCATTGCGATTACCCGCCTTCCACTTTCTCCAAAATAAATATTTCTTGACTTGTCCTAAAATCACTTTATATCCCTCATGCCGCTATACAACTTCATCCATGTCTGGTACATACCTGATTTGCCTTCGAAAACTAGTCTTCACAATGGCAAAAGGAAGACACGCCTGGATAAAGAGGTTTGCTGGCCAGTGAGAGAGGGGAAATGCGCACAATAAAACCGCCTTAAGGATAAGGAGGTTTTATCGTGCGGATTTCGGGTCAGCAAACCTGCTAAACTACTAAAACATAATTGTAATCAAAATCATCAGGGTGAGAAATTAGGCAGTGTATTTGTAAGAGCAAAGGTATACTAGTGAGAAATTTTCAAGAATCTGCGACCTGTGGTTTGGAAATAAATCAGTTTTTTCCTTCTCCTGTAAAATTTCCCAAACCGGCTTTGTGAGGTTTTATCATGCGGCCGACGAGTATAATATATTTCAGATGCATGTTATAATAATAGTTCGTCCATCAGGTATGATGATGACCTTAACAACACCAGAGGAATAAAGAACAGAAATTGTTGAGAATTTCAACACATGGACAATAAAGAGAACTAAAGGACACAGAGGACAGAATGGAAAGACTGTTCTTTCATGGCTTATGGCTTCTCATGTGACTGATAAGTCCTATTTTTGCCCTGCAGACCCTTCCGCATAAATGACAAGAGTGCTCCGTTGGTTCAGTACCACTGGGCCTTTTCTTGCGCCGTTCTCTTTTTTTGATGGCCTGCTGGACTCTGTCAGCTTCCCATGCTTTACTGCCTCTGTAAGGGCCGCCCTCCAATTTGCACGATCAAGCGAGAGCTTTTCCCACTCACTCACATCAATGGCAAAGGCCTTCAGTGATTGCTTGAGAGTGTCTTTGTAACGTCTCTTTGGGGCCCCAACATTCCTCGTTCCATTGGAGAGCTCAGAGAAGAAGATTTGCTTAGGGAGTCTGGAGTCGGGCATTCTGACAACATGTCCTGCCCAACGTAGCTGAATTTTTTTCAGGTGGCAGAAGATGCTCAATTCCTTGGCACGATTGAGGACCTCAGTGTCTGGAATTTTATCCTGCCATTTGATCCTTAGGATCTTTCTAAGGCAGGCCAGATGAAAGTGATTTAGCTTTCTGGCATGCGATTGGTACACTGTCCAGGTTTCAAACGAATAGAGTAGGGTGGGAAGGACCACAGCATTGTACACTTTCAGCTTAGTGTCTGTGCGAGTGCCGGCAACATCCCACACTCTCTTTCGAAGCCTGCCAAATGCAGAGCTGGCTTTGCTGATTCTTGAGAGAATTTCAGTATCAACACGAGCCGCGGAAGACAGTGTACTGCCAAGATAGGTGAAGTTCTCCGACACCTTCAGAAGACTGTCATGGACTTTGATATTTGGGGTCACAGGATACTTGTCGTCTGGAGTAGGCTGATGGAGCACTTCCGTCTTCTTTGTGCTTATTGTGAGGCCAAAGTTGTCACAGGCACTAGAGAACTTATCAACACAGTTTTGCATGCTATCCTCATCGTGTGCCAGAAGTGCACAATCATCAGCAAATAGTAGGTCACAGACTTGAGTACTTTTGGTTTTGGTTTTTGCCTGAAGTCTTCTGAGGTTGAATAGACTGCCATCAGTTCGGTACTTGATGCTTACCCCTTGAGGAGGAGAGCTAAAGGCTTCTTGTATCATTGCAGAGAACATGATGCTGAACAGAGTTGGGGCTAAGACACAACCCTGTTTTACCCCATTTGTGACAGCAAAGGGCTCTGAAACACTGCCGTTGCTTTTGACTGCAGCTTGCATGCCATCATGAAACTGGCGCACTATTGTGATGAATTCGGGTGGACACCCAAACTTCGCCAAGATTTTCCAGAGGCCTTCACGACACACTGTGTCAAATGCTTTTGTGAGGTCAACAAATGTGATATACAGCGCTTTATTTTGTTCCATGCATTTTTCCTGAATCTGTCTGGCAGCAAAAATCATATCCGCCGTTCCCCTCTCTTTACGAAAGCCACATTGGCTCTCGGGAAGCAAGTCATTTGACGAGAGGTGATCAAGAAGGCGATTCAGAAGCATTCTTG
This sequence comes from Onchidella celtica, assembly GCA_963931925.1. Classification (NCBI taxonomy): domain Eukaryota; kingdom Metazoa; phylum Mollusca; class Gastropoda; order Systellommatophora; family Onchidiidae; genus Onchidella; species Onchidella celtica. The sequence goes on along the minus strand of OZ007579.1, from coordinate 6,656,301 downwards.
CCAATATTTTGCCAGCAATTGAAAGTAGAGAGATTCCCCGATGGTTGTCACAGACTTGGCTGTCCCCTTTGTTTTTGTACAGATGGATGATTGAAGCATCTTTGAAGTCCTGTGGCAGCTTCCCTGCTTTCAACATATGATTGAACAACTCGGTCAACCTTTCAATAAGCTTTTCTCCCCCGAAGGCAATTTACCTCAGCAGGAATTGAATCCACGCCTGGTGATTTGTTAAAGGACATCTGATTTGTGGCAGTTCGGGTCTCATTTGCTGTGAATGGCTTGGCAAGAGCTGCATTAATAGGAATCTGAGGGAGGCGGTCAATGGACTCAGTATTTATATTTGATGGCCGATTTAGCACACCTCCGAAATTTTCTGCCCAACGCTGAATTATGGCATTCAATTCAACAATGCGTGTTGAACCATCTGACGCAAGAAGTGGCGTAGTGCCAGAGCGGGATGGTCCAAACACAGCTCGGAGGCTCTCAAAGAACTTTCTAGTGTTGTTTGTGTCGGCATATTTCTGAGTTTCTCTTACTCGCTCTTCAAGCCAGTCATTTTTCATTTTCCTCAGCTTCTTCTGGAGTACACCCTTACATGCACGCAGTGCATCAGCTTTTGCTGTGGAAGAGGGGTCACTGCAGTGAGCTTGGATGAGACTATTTTTTTCTTTGATGAGCACTTTGATTTCATTATCATTATCATTGAACCAGTCCTGGTGCTTGCGGACAGGAAAACCAACTGTGCTGCTGGCGCAAGAGTGTACAGTCGTATTTAGGTCAGTCCAGCTCTGTTCAATGTTCTCAGGGTCAAAAGTCACGCAATCCAATTTTGAGGAGAGTTCTGATGAGAGCTCGCTCTGTTTCTCAGCTGAGCTGAGTTTTGAAACATTTAGGCGTTTAGGTGGCGCTTTCCCTTGAGGGCGTCTATTGCGCGTCAATGTTAGTCTGAGCTTGCAAACAATGAGTCTGTGGTCAGTTCCACACTCGGCACCACACATCGCCTTTGTTACAAGGACATCCTTTCTGTCAGTCTTCCTCACAATGACATAGTCTATGAGATGCCAATGCTTTGAGCGGGGATGCATCCATGACGTTCTGTTTCTCACGGGGAGACTAAAATTTGTGTTGGTAATGAACAGGCCAAATTCAGCGCACAAAGTAAGTAAGCGCAACCCATTGTTATTGCATGAACCAACTCCATGAGGGCCCAAAACATTTGGCCACGCTGAGATTTCGGAGCCAACCCTAGCATTGAAGTCCCCCAGGAGAATCAGCTTATCAGCTGCCGGGACAGAGCATATGACAGATTCTAGATCAGAATAGAACTTGTCTTTGGCTTCATCTGGGTTTGTCATGGTGGGCGCATATGCGCTAATGAGGGTGGCTGACTGGCTTTTCCCAAATGGGATCCTGAGTGTCATTAGCCTGTCATTTATTTCAATTGGCATGGACTGCAAGTTTCTGACAAGGTCATTTTTAATTGCAAACCCAACACCATGCTGTCTCGGTTCGACTGCACCCTTGCCTTTCCAGAAGAAGGTGTATCCACCACTGAGCTCTTTGAGTTGGCCACTATCAGGGAGTCTGGTCTCACTGAGTGCCACTATGTCCAGGTTGTACCTGCTGAGCTCAATGGCAATAAGTGCAGTGCGTCTTTCCGGGTTGTTTGAGTTCTCCTGTAGTGTGCGTATATTCCAGGCTCCTAGCCTGAGTAAGCTGAATTTCTTTTTGTTTCGACCGCAAAAAGGGATCCCCACTGGTCGCGGTATACCAGTCAGGGTGATGTGAAGTGGGCTTTCTTTGGGGCACCTTTTCTAGCCCCTTCCTCGGTTGAGGTGAGCAGTGCTATCCTTAAATAAGGCTGCTCAGCTACTGCGGGTGCTGCCTCCCCACGCCTCCACTTCAATCGACGATGAAGCGACCATAGCCCACAGCCACCAACGTGTAGGCCTGTGCTAACAGCTTCCAGTCTATCCAAACCTGCTGCCACCGCACTCGCCCATCGCCGTTGGAATTTTGAGAGGAAAGAAGATGAGACAAAGATGAAAGAAGACGAGGTGAGTGTTAAGACTGGCGCAAAGAATTTGTTTTTAGTGAGAAAGAGCTGCGCAAACATCAGACTCACTCTCTCGCCTGGACACAACTTATCCAAGTGGCAAGACAGGGTCAAGACGACTGGAAATGTATCCAGGTACAGGAGGATGCCAGAGGGACAGTCATATTGCCTGACCGGCTGCCTGTAGGCTACTCCACAGCCTCGCAGTCCCAACTGACTAGGGTGAAAGACCCAAACCAAAGAACACCAATACTGGTGGATGCTCTGTGTCACGATATCCAGGCCAGAGTGACGGTATATTGCCATCTGCCCTATCAATCAACCACTGGCCTGCTGCCGCCAGCTTCGAAGCTGCGTCCGGGAAGTTTGCTCAATTCTTCGTCTGTGATTTAGGCAAACAAGCCTATGACCACAGCGCTACCGGATGCATGTTATAGCGGGGTTATTTGCTAAATATTATTGTTATCGGCTCAAAAGCAAACAACCAAAACCAAAAATAAGGCAAATTACTGGATAAAATACCACTGTCATCCATCCGTGATTCGATTCGCGTAAACTTTGTACACTTAATATGTGTAGACATATGATCGTGACATCTGCGACCTTTTATTTTTCACAATTTTGTGAAAAAATAATAACAGAGATTAATACATCTGTTTCATAATGTCTGAACTGTGTTCAGGCCCCCTAATAATCACGACCAGAAGACTTTTCCGCAGGTAAAATACCTCAGAATAAATTAAAATATCCATCCAGAGTTGACCAGATTTCTTAGGTTTCTATGATTAATCATGGAACTTTTAAGAACAGATTTTTTACTCACGAGAAGAAAGAGATGAGCTATAAAACCCATGCAGCCACCGTCAAGGTCAGAGGGGACAAGGTGGTCTAGAGGCAAGGTGCTCGCCTCTCATGCCAAGGGTCCCGGGTTCTAAACCCGGGCAGTGCAGGCATGTTGGAAAGTGGATTTTTCTCATATTTTCAAGTCCCTGGTCCTATTGGGGGGTAGGATCGAGTAGTTCTTGGAAATTGGATTTTTCTCATATTTTCAAGTCCCTGGTCCTATTGGGGGGTAGGATCGAGTACCTAGTCTTCTCGGATAAGGACGAAAAAATTCGGAGGGCCTGTGTGCACGTTGCGCACGTTAAAGATACCTTGGCAGTTGGAAATCGTAAAGAGCAGGCCGAAAGGCCGCTGCCCGGGCAAAATTGAAATTAATAGATTAAAATTTATACATATCATTCCCCCCCCCCCCCCCCGCCAGAACAAGAAATAATAAAACAAGCGAAGTGAGGTGTAAATGCCAAGGGCAGCGAACCTCCTAAAATAAAGACCTCAAATCAAGGTCAGAGGCTCGGCACCACAGCCAATCAGAAGGCTCGTAACGGGGAAGTCCATCTTCTGCAGAACTTCGGCGAGCCAATGGATGAAGGTCGGGCGAGCGAGTAGGTGCGGGGAAGTTGTGGGGGGGGGGGTAATGTAAAAGGCCAGAATTATCATGACCATGTGTATGTGGAGAGAATGGAACACTATACAATGTAGGTCACGTACCAGATTGTTACATAATGGGTGTTGGTTACTTCTTACTGTTAGTACACGAGATTAAAATGGCTAAGTGCCGAAACCAAGACGCAGATGTTTAGTAGAGATTTAGAAAAAGATAAAGATACCAAAATTATGTCGTGCACTGGGCTTGGACGGCTGTTGGAAGTTGGTGTTTTCAATCATCCAAGCTAATTCAAGATAATGGCCAGTCCTGAACATCTATGCGCGAGTGTGTGTATGTGGTTTGGGCTAAGCGAAGCTAAGCTTCTGTTCGCTTCGGGTTTGGGGTATGGTGCGTGTGTGTGTATGTGTGTGTCCGATGTACATCTAGTGTGTATGGTATGTGCCTGGATATATGTGTAAGGGGGGGGGGGCGCATGAAACTTGAAGTTGAGTTATCAGCGCACTTGAATTTTGTGACAAATTTAATCCAGCAAACAGAAAAGCTGAGTGGCGGAAAAACCGGCTGAATCAGGGTTTTTTTTTTTGGTGAGTTGTTTATGTAACTTTCAAGTGCCTTTCTGATTTGTCTGTCTGTCTCTCTGTATATATCTCTCTCGGTCTGTCTGTCTGTCTATCCATCCATCCATCCATCCATCCATCTATCTATCTACCTATCTAACTAACTGCCTATCCATCCATCCATCCATCCATCCATCCACTCACCAACCCACCCGCCCTCCCTCCTTCCCTCCCTCCCTCCCTCCCTCCCTTCCCTATCTATGCAAAGTGCATAGGTAGACGATATCTTCAGAGTGCAAAATTGCTATTGCATCTTCCCTAACTATGCACTCCCTTATTTTATTGTTTGTTTGTTTTAAATCTCTACGTCTTACTGCTCTTCATTTGCACGTTGAAGCTCTACGCACCCTGTCAGCACTCGTAAAATGGCAATAATTTGCCCACGATTCAGAATGTTTGATGTGGGGAACGCATTTCAGGAATTGATAACGTCATGATTGTGGTCCTGGAAAAGACAGGCTCGGAGGTAATCAATTATTAGCGACACAAAACAAACTAAAAAAAAAAACTTCCTCACAATTTCAAGTATCCAAACGTAAATAAGAACCCTCTGCAGATCTAAAGGAAGGCACCTGTAAAATTCTATGCAAATCCGAGGTGTATGAGCAATGGTAGGTCTCATTAAAATCTGGATGGGCTTTTTTAAATTATAATAATATTTTATTATAATAAGCTTAAAAGCCGCGCCCCACGCAGACCACCCGCTCCGCTCGCGTGATTTTTTTCTTCCTTACGAGCTTTAGCAAATTCAGGAGCGGGGCAGCAACACACCCCCAAACACAGGACAGCTCCAACACATCCCAGGGATTTTTGGTGACGTTCAGAGACATATCATGCACAGTCCAGAGATTGCAGCACCCTTGACAGTGTTCGATAGGACGAAAAATCCCTTAGCCGATGACCTGTGTTTGGGGCTGTGTTGCTGCCCCGCTCCTAAATTTGCTAAAGCTCGTACAGAAACAAATCACGCGCCCCGCCCACCACTTTCTGCCCTCTCCACATGGATTCCCCGAGACATTCCTGTGTTCTAATTTTAGTCGCGAGTACGCTGACTAGTTAAATCAGCTGACAAGAGTGACCTTCAAAGTTTATACGACAAGAAGTGTTCACATCACCGGTTATGAGCTCGTGAAAAAAATTGATCGGAAGCGAGCAGTCACCGGCACAAAGCAAACTAAAAAAAAATTGGGAAAACAATACCAATCAAAGTAATGAAAACTTCTGCACACCCTCCACGGTGCTTGAAACCTACATGATGCAAAATTTGGTTACTGTGTGTGACCTAATAAAGATAAGATAATCTGCGAATTTACGTTTAAGTTACTAAAGAAAAAACCAAAACAACGTACATTAAAGGGAAAAAAAACCATTGGACGTGGCTCAAGCTTAACAGTTTGAGATTGTAGCTCAAATAAAACACACCATATAACTATAATATACCAGGGAACAAAGGCCCTCTTTGTGCATGGGCATGCATCATTAGTACTAGATACAATGATAGTAGCAGATAACAGATAGCGGAAGCACATACTTGACAATGCCGAAGTGTAAAACTTGGACATTTAACAACAGCTGCATCTGTTGTCGCCATCTCCACTTACTACTCTCCAGCAGACAGAACAATGGGTGTTTATTACCAGACTGCTTTTTAGAAAAAAATTATCAACATTCCTATTAATCTTATATAATAATGATAAAAACATTTCGCTGGTCCTTGTAACAAGAATCGGCGCCACTGATGCAGCTTGGATTTTCCTGAAATTTTACAAGTGCCTTCTTTTCGATCTACTTTTAGAGACTTAAGATGGTGGGAAAGTTTTTTTTTTTTGAGTTTGCTTTGCATTGTTGATTTCGCCTCCGGTTTACATTTTCAAGTACACATGAGCCCGTTCATTTACATTTTTTTCAATTACTTTTCGAACATAGCTGAGGTCGCCTCTACATGTGCCAACGTGGTGAGTACTGTGGCCAGTTTCATGAAAAGCGCCCAAGGCAAAGTTCCCACCCAAATATGGCGAAAGCAGGCCCATGGGTACTTGACACGGCTGGGCAGTTTTCATGAAATGTGCCTCGCCAGTTTGGGTGGTCCCTTGGGTCACAGATCCTGGGACAGCAGACCTCCCAAGTCTCCACGTTTTGGGGGGAGTCCCCCGTTTTTATGGTTAAATCCGCCCTCCTAGTGTTCCTTTGAAATCTCTCCGTTTTCCGGGAAAAGGGGGAAGAAAAAAAAAATGAAGTCAAGTTTTGCCGATTACAGATTGTGCTTTTTCATTGTGCCGCTTGGCTGATACGGTGCATGTATTTTTCTTTAAGGAGCGTGGGCCAGTTGGGGGTAGGAACTAACGTAGAGGGGACCCCCCACAATGCACATGACAGTATTCAGTCTCCCCCCCCCCCCCCACCCCCGACGAACAGTTTCGAGACTGGTCGGCGCCGGCATGTCTAGGGAAGTGTCCGTCTACTGGCTTTGATATCCACCGGAGATGTTACGTGAAGTATGACATGACCCAGTGCGAGTGGGGGGAGTAAAGGTGGGATGGAGACCGTATGCTTACCTGGGTCAGGGCGTCTAGTCTATCGCCGTATTGGAGACTGCAGCGGATTTTTTATTTTAAAAAAAAAAAATCGGGTTTTTTCGGAATATTGAAAGAAAGATTATAGATGGCACTTGTGGAGGCAAGTGATAGCCAGATAGGACTACTCTTGCGTCCTCGTGAGCATTATTATGTATGTAACAGTAGTATCATTATTGGGAAAAAAAACTCCGCTGAGGAAAATCGTGGGCTTATTTTACATAGGTTCATATGCATAGACCTATGGAGGTTTTGAAAAATCAAGTGTTGTTATTATACATTAGGGTAACATCTTTACCCTCATTTTCAGCCCTTACCAAAGCCATTTAAAAAGTCGTATCTGATAAAATTTAAAAAAAAAAACTCAATGAAAAAAAAGACTTCTTTTCTGATATCAAGACCATAATGTATGGTGTGGGAAGAAAGAAGAATTGATTATCAATTAATTTATCTGATTTTAAAACTATCTTCTTCTTGGTATAGCAACTCTAGTGCCCTAAAGATCAAGCTGACTTTCTGATTATGGCATTGAATTACTTGTTTGGACTGACCAGACTGCTTGGATTCAGCATGAAAATTGTCCCTAGGTTTTCTTCAGCCATGTCGAAAATGTTTTACATATTATGTCTACGTCTACTGAGGTCTTGCAAACTGGGGGGTGGCAAAATTGAGAGTAGCAGTTTCATCGGTCATTCTCATGTTCAGCACTCTTGCGGGGGGGGGGGGGTGTTAACTGTTATATGCGACACACGCGTTTGTTTGTTTTTTAAAAATTTTTACAGGGTCATTGTATTTAATTTTTCTTTATGTGTCAAGTTTCTAAGAGGTCTCGGTAATCTCCCCGGTTCTTGTGAAATCTTCCCACTTTTTTAACCAAATCTCCCCATATCCTGCTTGCACTAGCTGGGAGGTCTGGGACAGCTAACGAATAGGCCCAAAGGCCAAAACAATAGCCCAAACATGGCGGGCATGCACTGATGTAGCGAGTGCGTGGACACCGATAGGCGATGCATCGCAATAATATTAGGTTCAAAATGCTAAAACTGGGTATTATCTATCCATTTTGATACCCTTCGTTTCTTAGAATAATTTTTTTCATCCATTCTCACACATGCGCTCCGATTTCTTCATTAGATCCACTCGCCGCTCGAATCAACCGAGCGCCTTTCGCTTCGTCATCGGTCGATTCAATTCTTCTTTCTCCCCACACCACACAATTATAATTTTATTGTATCAACATCAATGTACATTTATATTACGAATAGGTCTACGCTTTACTTGCTTTCCCTCCATTCCACACAATGAAGGCCAGCATTTTGATCTAATTACAATTTACACGCAGCGACGGCCGAGACTTAGCCCACACACATTGTTTCTACACGGCTCGTTTCGTCACTGCCACACTGTCTTCTTCTAGCAGACGACGGGCAGAGTGGAATAGTTTCATTTCGTTCGGTTATTCTTTCATTCTTTTATTCCCTACTCTCACTCTATCCCTGCACAACCCCAGTCATGTTCCTTTCTCCTTTCGAAATCCCCTAATTTGCTGTATTGATTTAATTATTATTATGATTAAATCTGATTATTAAACTGCATGCAATTTTTCAATTAAATTTCGTGTTTTATTTAAATGCTGTCACTTTCCCTCGTTCCTCACACTATTTTTTTTCATCCATTCCCACTCTGTGCGTCGATTTCTTTGTTAGATCTACTCGTCCGCCGAATCAACCGAGCCCCTTTCCGTTCGTCGATCCAATTCTACTTTTTTCCCATACCACACAATAATAATTTGCTTGTATCATCATCCTCGTGCATACGAACACACCCCTTTCTTTCCTTCCCTCTCCTACTCAATGCTTAATGAAGGTCAGGATTTTGATCTAATTAATATTCACATTTTACATCCAGCCACAACTGAGACTTAGCCAGTGCACAATATTATTCATGATTACTCAAGGCTCGTTTCTTCACTGCCAAACCTCTAATCAACCGACGAATTCGAATCGCATGCACTTGCCGAGTCGTTTTCTTACCTTCGGAACACAATGTGTTGGGCGCGCCCAGACCGTTTAGGCACCAACTTCTGTCCATGGGCTGGGGCACTTTTCATGAAATCGGCCACTGGTCTCAGAGTTTCTGAACGACTAATCACAGTATCGAGCTCACTGCAAGTTGATCAGTTGGATCATCGCCTGCCATGTCAGCTAGAATTGTGCCTAAAGGGGTGTTCTCATGTGTACGGAAACGGAAACGACTACGACGTGCGGAAACGACTAAAAAAATCCATCAAGTAGTAAAATAGAGAGGGTGTTCTCATGCTTGCGGAAACGGAAACGACTACGACGTGCGGAAACGACTAATAAGTTTTTTTCGCACTGGGTAGCGATTTTTAGCCGTTGCCGCACTGTCGCAGGCCGGAACTTACGTCATGCCCCCCCCCCCTTTTTTTCCCCGCACTTTTTTTGTATGAACTGAAGCTGCTGGCTCTCTAGGTCAAACAGTGTGGCGGAAACCGTATTGCAAAGATGCCAAGACTGTGGCACAAAACAAACAGTGATGGAGAAGCTCATGGAGCTTGTTAGACAAAACAAGACACTTTTTGACGTGAGGAGGCCACACCACAAGGAATCCCTTTTACACAAATAATATATTTGGGAAAGTATAGCAAAGGCGATGGGGAGAAATGATTGACTGTTGAGTTTGTGCTTTATCCTTTGACTTCACGTTTGTACTGAAGTGTTTTTCGTTCGGTAAAGCTGTAAAGAAACTGCTGCTACGTGAGCACAATGATTGCCAGCTAAACTGATATCTTAATGTATGTAGTAATCATCATCAGTGGGTCACCTCACAAACGGCTGTTTTAACACCAACCCTGTATGTATTTATATTTGGCTAAATGTAGGTCTATGCAGAACTGCTTTTATCCATGTCTCACTTTCCCCATATTCCCTCCTTAACCCAGTACACCTTTTACAATCTTGACTTCACTTCCCCCCCCCCCCACCCACTCCCCCCGTACGAGCTGCCATTAGGATGGTGGCTGTCCATGACAAGGCATGACAAAGCCTTGATTTTCTAAAACTTGATAGCGTTTTGTATGGACTAGATATATGTACTTGTATTTAAGAAATAGATCTACTTTTTAATTTGAGTTTTACAAAATCCAACCGCTTAATTTGCTTTTTTCCTCTTTATCCTTTTCAAACAAAATCATTATCATAATTAAAAACTGCACAATCCCCATGCTTTCCCCGACATCTCCCCCGCCCCTATGTACAATTTTCATTCGCTGACACTCTCCCATCCCCTTTCCCCTTTACGGCTCGTAGAGCAAGTCTACTCTTTGGATCTCTATTCCAGCATTCCTGAGTTGAGAATATGGAAATACGTGAATACATATAATAGACATATACATATCTGTACCACAACATGATTGCTTTAAGTGTGGAGTCTTTGAGAATTGTGCATTAAAAAACAAAAGAAAAGAAAAACCTCGAGGCTGATATAAGCTTAAGTGCTGAGATTTTCCAATACAGATTACAAATCAGAATTATTAAATTTGCAGTTACATCACTACCAGGCAAAGACTAGTTCGTTTAAAAAATGGGGAAAAAAAGGCATTTCTGTAATGAAACAGTTAACATCTGTTGCATTGTTAACCATTGTAAAATCTTGTGACTAACAAGATAAGATAAGATAAGATATAACTTCATCACCCTATTGTTAGGAGGTTTGTTGTCACACCACCAGTAGTAGAACTACATTGAATATAACATCAAAGGCACACAGGTCCCTGACGCATACCGCACATATGCACATTGCTCACGTGAGGAACATTACTCCCACACACTGTCAGAGCAATCGATTTGGAAAACTCACAACAGAATATATGTACCGAATTAGGCAACATTACTGCTTCGAATGCTGGATGGCAAAAAAAGATCGCCTATAAAGCTTTCTGTTTGTCTTTAAGTACATTATTCGTCTGCTTCTTTTGGGATCGGACTATCTGATGGAACAAAAGGTGGAAGCAATCATTTAAAGTTGATTTCAGAACTCTTTCTCAATTTCTCACACAATTTATGCTGCAACATGTTAATTTGAGCGGAGAGCTGGAAGAAAGAATGGAGAAATACCCGTTCACCCACCACCGGCGCTCTGGGGGACGTTTTTGTTTTCTTTTGATACCTCTGTGGTGGAGGAGTGATATTAAAACGGACTCCTCTTCCCAAAGCAAGAAACTGCATTCAGCTCTGGACGAAAGAGATGCCGTGGTGTTAGAGAGAGAAAAAATAGCAGACTGCAAAGAACGAATTCCATGTCCAGAGAAACAAAAATGAGAATTTCCTTTATTTTGGCCGTTTCCGTTTCCGTACACATGGGAACACAAAATTTTATTTCCGCACGTCGTTTCCGCATATCATTTTCGTTTCCGTTGTCGTTTCCGTACACATGAGAACACAGCTTCGCTCAGTATTTCCCAAGTTGTAATAGTATCGGGTCCTCAAGTCCTCAGGATTATCAGTATTCAGCATGATATTGGGGTGCTTCAAACGATCCCCGGCGAGACCCAATGTCGCCAATGACCAACATCGGTACGGAAAAAGGCATCAGTTCTCAATGGTGAAACACGTCCGCCTCCATTAAAATAATAAAAAAAACAACAAAAAACACTCATTAACTGACATCAGTTAGTAGCATCAACGGAGTTAAAGTCGCTGGCTGTCTAACTACTCAAATCAGCGACAAAAATGTCCATATGAATCTTGAAGCAAGGTTTGAACACCCTTTCGTAGACTAGAAGTGACGATTAGACCATTTTTAAGGTAACTACGAGTTTCTTAAATTATGTTGATAATGAATGAACGAGTTTTGGTAAGGACAAGGCTAAATCTGTTATAACATTTGTAGCTGTAAACTCGACGCTTTGGTGAGGAGGAAGTGAAATTATAGATTATTAGATTGTTTGCCGCCATTTTGGATTTTGCGGCCATACTGGACTTTTTTTTCCTGGCCAACACGTCATTCTCAAACGTTATCATTTGAAGAATGTTTGTGCCAAGTTTCATATTGCTATCATTTTATGAAAGGTTGTTCCAAAAAAAAAAAATATCATCAAACGCACCACAATGACGCCAAGACACACTTCTTTGCCTTTTGCTGATTTTGGTGACCTATTTTATCTGCCAGTTACAGAAAAAGTGTCTTAGGCATTCACGTGACACATGGATATACATATCAAAACATAAATGTTAAATAATATTAAGACCAAGTATTGTCATTGTAGAATGGAAACAAATATTATTTTTCTGGATTTTTGAAAAAAAGGTAAACCCATTGGGGTGAGCTGATATTTCCTGGGTCTAGGACTGAGTTAACTGTGTCACCATCTTGGATTTCTTCATTTGGTGGGGGGGGGGGGGTGGGTTATCACATTTAGCTGTTACATCGACTTAAATAGCTGTTAATATGTATTCATGAGAATTGTAAAGCCAGCCAGTCTCTCTGAAGGCCAGCATTTTCAAGGTATTGTTTGGCGGCCATCTTGTATGTTCCGGTCATATTGACTTTTGCCAAGATTATTATGTTGATAACGGATGGAACAGGCTTGATAAGGACAACGGTTTATCAATTATAACATTTCCGGATGTAAACCCGATGCTTTGCTGACAAGAAAAGAACTATAATTATACATGTATACAGATTCTTGCATTGTTTGGCGGCCATCTTGAATTTTGGGGCCATATTGGATTTTTGTTCGTGGCCAACACATTATTCTCACAAACTATCACAAGGAGATTGTTTGTGCCAAGTTTCCTGTTTCTATAATTTTTTCAAAGATTGTTCCACTTATCAAGCCCAGTAATCAGTGTCTAGCATCGATTCACGTGCTGTTCTTTCTTTCATATGCTGTGCCTAGTGTTCTATAATTGTAAAATGTCCCTTGGGGCCAGTTCTCGGTTATTGAGCACTTTCGAATGTATCAATGCTTCATGATAAATATTCACATTTTTGCACTCTTTCACCATTTTAAATCTTACTTTGCATTAGCATACATGTATCAGAAGTGTGAACAAGCCAGCCAATATCTTGGCACTAGAAGGTTAAACTGTATTAGGTAGCAATCATCTAGTCTGAAAAAAAAAAAACACATTTTGAGGGGAGAAGAGAAAATTGTCCTTGAGAGAAAGAACAATGAAAGCAATTTAGGTTTGCCATTCCACTGAGAATTAAGAGTGAGAGAGAGAGAGAGAGAGAGAGAGAGAGAGAGAGAGAGAGAGAGGGAGAGAGAGAGAGAGAGAGGGAGAGAGAGAGAGAGAGAGAGAGAGAGAGAGGAGAGAGAGAGCGAGAGAGAGAGAGAGAGGAGAGAGAGAGAGAGAGAGAGAGAGAGAGACAGAGACAGAGAGACAGAGAGAGAGAGAGTACTATGAGATCTGGGATACAAGGATATTAATTTAGAGGGCATAGTTGGATGGAGTAAGAGGCAGTGACGAATTAATAGTAACCGCATTACTCAGTGACACCGCCACAACAGTAAGTGGTGTGCATTCTCAGCCGCCAGGCCTTTAGGTCGTCCTGCATCTTTATGCGTTGTCGTCCCCGGCTTCTTCTTCCATTGAATTTCCCTGTTGTTACCAAATGTTCTAGTCCTCGACTTCTCATTACATGTGCAAAAAATGTTCCCTGACTTTTTCTGACCTTGTTTACGAGTGTCCTATTTTCCTCTGCTTGTCTCAACACTTCTTCATTTTGTTACGAACCATAATCCACCCAAAACAGCGACAACAGAAACCTTTTCGTAAAATCTAAACTGGTAACTTATTTATTTACAGAATCCCCATTACACATTATTGTCTCATTAATGACAATGGCCAATCACAAGGCATATCAACACCGATTACAATATCAGGTACATGTATATCAATAGCTCGTGGAAAGTATGTTAATTAATGACAATAGTAAATTACAAGGCACATCAACACTGATTACAATACCACCGATATCAATAGTTCGTGGAGAGTATACTAACAAAGTCAGTCGCAGTCCTTTTTCCTCGCGCTGACAACTAGATCCCACACAATTGAGTGGTTACTCACTATCACGTTGCACGTTGTCCCCTTTGGCAACCAGGGCTCACTCACGGTTGCGCCTCCAACGTTGACCACCAAGGCGACCTCCACCGTCGCCAGCAAACATCAAAGCAGCGAGCCACGTTTTCCGACGCCGGGAGCCGGGTCCACTATTTTCGCCTGCCCCTCCAACCGTCCACAATCTCACAAGGTAACCACCAAAACGACATGGTTAGAATTATAGAACTGCGTAGGTAGACCTGAGAAGAAGGATTACAAGCAAAACAAGCGTGTCCTCTTCATCACTGCAAACGGCTGCTTGAATGTGGACCTCGGGAAGAAATATCCTCCCCCGTAGACTCAGTTACACAAATGCCGAGAGCCGTCAGCATACAACTCACGCTTGGCAACAAATTCACCCAACCCTCCACAAACACATCTCTGCTTACTCGTGGCGGGCCAAGACTACGCAAAACTTATGCATAACAATAACAATGTGTCTTCAGTGTAGTCCATGAAATCGAAGCATTCTTCTCAGAAACCACATTTCTGTTGCTTCAAGTTTTTCTTACCGTTTCTGTGTTTAACGTCCAGGTTTCGCAGGCATACAATAAAATTGGTTCAATATAACACTGCAATATTCTTTTTCTGAGACTGATTGGTAGATCCAATACGGCTCTCATTTTGAGAGCAACTACATTACACCGTACACCACTAAAGCAAATTGTTCTCACAACAGCTGCAATATCACACACGATGCAACATCTTAGCTTTATGGGGCTACAATTAAGAATCGTTACCTTTAGATGTCTCCCCCCTTACCAGTCCTTCCAGATGTAGGTACTCGTGTAAAAAAGAACACAAGAATATTGCATGCAATACCTTTGCAAAACTCTGGATGTAACAGCAAAGGAAAAAAAAAAAAAGGAAAATGCGGCAGACACAGGCGTATAAAAATCTCACTGAAATCAGCGACAATCGAACTTTTGTCTAGATCGAACATAGAAGTGGCAGATGGTTGGTTTCACCATCTACAGACAGCGTTGTAGCAAGTAGGGTTCCCGAGAGAAAGATCAGCATCAGCCGTGACCGCTCAAAGCGACGGCTGCATTCAATAGCATTTTTAAAAGGCATAATCACTTGACATAATTCACATCAAATACAGAGAGCTGATGTGGTAGAATGTGGACAAAAATAATCAAAAACCGTTGGATGGAAAGAAGACAAATAGTCTAAGTCACATGTATTTCGAGGACATCGGTCCCAGCTCAAATCCTTTAGGAAAAAATGACCCGCTGGTCATAAAGTTCGGATTGGCGTGAAATTTTGAAGGTCCTTCCTTTCGACCCTTGGACATTTCCTTTTTTTTAGATTTGGAGATGTTTTTTCTTTTTTAGTTTGCTTCAGTTACCTCCAATCCTGGGTCATGTCGGGTATCTCCTCTAGAGGAACATGTAATTCAAAACTGAGCCATCCGAGCACCCTGATGTTGGGAGTATGACTTTACATCTTAGATGAACAATTCACTGATTGAAAGAATGTATACGAAACGACCCACTTTACATAGTTTTTAGAGTACAAAAATTAAGAAAGCGAGAGAAAAATAGCGAATGAAAAATCAATCATCCTATGCGATCGGATAATTGTCACGAGTGGAGTGAGCGATAGTTAATAATTACGGGGGGAAAGGAGGAGAGTAAAATTAACGCACGTAGACAAGTAAGTTAAAGCGTGCTATTGTGAGTTGTGGGGGGTCTGAATGAGGCGAAAGCGCTGTATTACTATCACTGCAAGTTAGAAGGTTCTACTGAACGGACGAAAGAGAAAGCCCAGTGGGCGAACATAAGGGGAGCAGTCAGAAGACTAGTGAGAGAGTCTTTCCAGTGATGACTGGTAGGTGAAACGATGATTGATAATTATGATTGATGTATTATATTCGTCTATTACCATGATGTAAATAAGTATATGTGAGGAATGTGGAAGTCCTTGATATTGGATATAGCAATGTGCGCCATGAGCGATAGATGAAAGTTGAGTTCATGGATTTGTAGCGCGAGTGAGTAGTGTGTACTACGGTGGAGGTGTGTTACCGTAAGATGTGGTGAGTGAAATGTGAACTATTGTGTGTACGCTTCATGAGATGTAAAGAGGGGTGAAGTGAATAGAAGTGGTATGGCATTATTATACCAATGTAATGTTATTCTTGTAGGTGTCGGGCACGGGCCGAAGAGCCGCGTCGTGAGCACGTGGGGATAGGCCAGCATAGGGCCGAAGGCCACACATAGGCCGAGAGTGAGCTGTCGGTGCAGGACAGTAGAGGCACATGAGTCGTGGCAGTCTGGCCACAGACAGGGATGTATCTTTGATGTTGATGTACTAATTGAAATGAGAGTGTGCTATTACCATGTTGAGGTGTTGTTGGAAT